>SJXQ01001710.1:151425-170730 GCA_006408695.1 Aepyceros melampus
CCAGCGTTTCTCATGATGTACTCTGCATAGAAGTTAAATAAGCAGGGTGACAATATACAGCCTTGACGTACTCCTTTTCCTATTTGGAACCAGTCTGTTGTTCCATGTCCAGTTCTAACTGTTGCTTCCTGACCTGCATACAGATTTCTCAAGAGGCAGGTCAGGTGGTCTAATATTCCCATCTCTTTCAGAATTTTCCGCAGTTTCTTGTGATCCACACAGTCAAAGGCTTTGACATAGTCAATAAAGCAGAAATAGATGTTTTTTTGGAACTCTCTTGCTTTTTCCATGATTCAGTGGATGTTGGCAATTTGATCTCTGGTTTCTCTACCTTTTCCAAAACTAGCTTGAACATCTTGAAGTTCACAGTTCATGTATTCCTGAAGCCTGGCTTGGAGAATTTTGAGCATTACTTTACTGGCATCAAGGTTTAAAAGGTAAAAAATTAAGAGTCTGTGTTATTGGCATGTACATAAATAGGCTTAACGAAGCAGGATAGAACCCAACATAGATCCACACATATATTACAAACTGATTGATGGAAAAAATGATGCTGTCTAACAGTGTGAAAAGGTTGGTAAATAGCACTAGATCAATTGGATAGCCATATGTGAAAAATGAAACTTATACTCTAGCTCACATAAAGAAATGTCAGATCTAAGTGGACTATTGATCTAAAGGTAGAAGGTAAATAAAGCAAGATTTTAAGGAAAATATAAGATAATGTTTTCCTGGATTTAAAATAGACAATGATTTTTAAAAATAGACACAAAACTTGAAAAATACAAATAGATATACTGGACTTCATAAAAATGAGTAAGAGCTGATTCTTAAAGGATACCACTGAGTCACAGGAAAGCCACCAAGTGGGAGGAGGTATTTATAACACATTATTTACAAAGTCCAAACACCCAGACTATAAAGAGAACTCCTATTCATGAGAGAATTATAGGTAATTCAATAGAACAACAGAGAAAGGACTTAATGAACCATTTCTAGAAGAGGATGTTAAAATGACCAATACACACATAAAAAGGAGTCAAATCCATTAGCCACCTCACAGAATAACTAAACCGAAAATGATGGAAAACACTAAAAGTTAATGAGGATATGGGACTACTGAAACTTTCACACACTGTTGAGGGGAGAATAAAGTCATTTAAACAGCTTTAGAAAGTTGGCAGTTCCATCAAAACCATATCCAATGACTCAGAAATTCTACTTCTATTTATGAATTTCATTTCTATATATGAAAGATATTAAACAACCATCACTAATGAGATATCACTAATGGGAACCATCACTAAGTGGATTGTGGCAAATTTGCCTATTAATTCATAAAAATCCATATTTATTAATAAAAGTGAGTTACATGATTAGCAACAAATGGATTTGAAAATTTAATCTTTAGTAAAAGAAACAAGAAACAAATGTAAAACTACTTTAATTCTATACAGTTTAAAAATAATCGAAATGAACCTGAAATTTTATAAGACAGGTTAGTAGATATTTTTCAGGGGCTGTAGTGATTGACAAGGGGTTTGTGAGTTTTTCTGTGTTGCTGATAATATAGTTTTCTAACATGGGTGATAGTTACATGGGTGAATTTGCTTTATTAAAAAAGAATGAGTTAAAATTGATGATTTTTCAATCAGTATATTAAACTTCAAAACATTATATGAAAATTAAAATATAAAAAAATTGTTTTTCAGTAACTAAGTCATGTCTGACTTTTTGCGACCCCATGGACTGGAGCATTTCAGCCTCCTCTGTCCTCCACTGTCTCCCAGGTTTTGCTCAGATTCACGTCCACGGAGTTGGTGATGCTATCTAACCATCTAATCCACTGCCTCCCTCTTCTCTTTTTGCCTTCATTCTTTCCGAGAATTGTGGTCTTTTCCAATGAGTAGGCACTTTGCATCAGGTGGCCAAAGTTTATGTACTTGAATATATGAGTTTTATTTAGGATTGTCTTAATATTTTTTCCTGACATTTTTTTAAGGAGTAAGGAAACTGACTGCTCAATCCTGTGTTTGTCCAAAATAAATTTGGCAGTCAGTGTTGGGTTCAACATTCTGTTGGCTTTTGTTTAGCCATACTTCATAGAAAAGACAATTTTAGTAAGCGACTCTAAAATTTTAGGTCTCAGGATATTGACTTGGGGAATAAATGTCCCTTGTTTTATATTACCATTATTTATCCTATAAGTTCATATTTCTTGTTTTGTGTATGAATTAAAAAGAGGACATTGGCATTCGCAGTAGAATATGCTTAAGGGGAAAGTGAATAAATCTATTGAGTCTAAAACATCCACTAAATTTTGAAAAAGAGAATAAAAGAGGAAACAATTGTTTTTAATCAGTAATTGTGTTGCCTTGATTACTGCAAATGTGCCTTTAAACTTATTCTACTTCCATTTTCTCTATTCCAGTGTGAAAATAGCAGTACAGATCCTAATTGATGGAAGATAACGGTTACTAGAAAAACAGTCCATGGTGAGAGTCTTTACAGTTGAGGTCATATATCAGCTGTATATGCATATATATACCTATCTCTCAGGGGTTCTCAGGCAGTGCAGCGGGTAAAGAATATGCCTGCAATTCAGCAGAACCAGGTTCAATCCCTGGGTCGGGAAGATCTCCTGGAGAAGGAAATCAAAATGCACTCCAGTATTCTTGCCTGCAGAGTTCCACAGACAGAGGAGCCTGGTAGGATACAGTCCATAGGGTCATAGAGTTGGACATGACTGAAGTGACTGAGCATATACTTATGTGTACATCTGCAAATATATATGCAAGTATATAAGTGCATATGTACATGTTGGCCTTATTATAAATTAGAAATGGTATCAGACAAAAATAGTCCTTATTGAATTGTTTTTTTCTCAGAGTCTATGACTCTTTCCCATTAATGATTATGAATTTCTTGGCGGAAAGCCTAAAACTATGATCATTAGCATAGTTGTTTCTAAAATTTACCTCATTTATAAATGGATAATGACAAGAGGGCTAAAAAGGTTAAGATATTTGATGAAATCATCCTGAAATATTTTAGAAAAAAAACTCCTTTTTGTGATGTATATTCTAAAGTAATCACTGAATCAGAGAAAATGAGTTTTTTCATTTTTGACTGAAAGTAAGTATTCGCATTTTTTGAAAACTGATAGTGTGGATGTTGGACTGACCTAGGTCATAGTCATTGGAAATGGGGATTGAGGATCTTTTGTGTGTGAAGCACTGTCAAAGTTCCAAGACAATAATAAAATGACTGTCAGACTATGGAATGAAAGACGGGGCTTCAAGGAGAGAAATATAGGACAATTTTAACTGTAGCTGTTTGCACACATTGCCTAATCCACAGATGAAGCAATGTTCCTTCCTACATAACAAGAAATAAAAATTAGGAAGTGCAGCTGACAAACATGTGACCTAGAAAAAGGAAAAATCTATGTTTATCATTCAATTTTGTTTTATTTACTTTACTTTGAAACAGATCAAAAATACATTGCTAGAATCTTTTTATTCTTAAGAGGGCATATTTTAGTGGTCTTTATCTGTTAACCTGAATAAGCAGGCTATTTTGTCTACAGCTGGAATTTAGCTTGGCTATGGTAATAAATTGTTTATTATTATTATTATTATTATTATTATTGAAAATATCTGGAGTTGGAGGCAGGCATTGATTTTAGGAAGGGATTTTTCCCACAGTGTTTTACTAAAATTTATTTCAACTTTTATTACTATAGCTCATATAAAGAGCAATTTGGTGATGTCTTCCACCCAAGGAAAATTATCTCCTTGATTTTCATGATGAATGCAGGTTATGAGGTATCATTAGCCATAAGGAGAATAATTTTTGAAATCCTGGTTTGAAAGTAGGTATATCCAATAAGGTAAGCTTGCTGCTAAGTCGCGTCAGTCATGCCCAACTCTGTGCGACTCCATAGACGGAAGCCCACCAGGCTCCCCCGTCCCTGGGATTCTCCAGGCAAGAACCCTGGAGTGGGTTATCATTTCCTTCTCCAATGCAAGAAAGTGAAAAGTGAAAGTGAAGTCGCTCAGTCATATCCGACTTCTAGCGACGCCATGGACTGTAGCCTACGAGGCTCCCCTGTCCATAGGATTTTCCAGGCAAGAATACTGGAGTTTGGTGCCATTGCCTTCTCCGAAGTTAAGCTTAGTGGACTGTAAGAACTACATAGTATCATTTAACTCTGCTTTCTTATAAGTTTCATAAAGAAGTTCCTATATTTCTAGAATTAAGATTGCACAAGTAAATTCTTTCCAGATGTTTCCTGACAATAATGTTGAGCTAAATTAATAAAATACTCTGAAAGAAAATCTTAGCAAATTTCCACCAACCAGCTTGCTAGAATCACTAACTTTAACTGAAAGATTTTCTAACATGGACCAAAGGTTCTCAAGACATTGTAGGAAAATACTGGAACAAGAGCTCCCTGAGCTATATCTGGATATCTTAAAGTATATTTCTGTGTAGCATATGATGGAAGATAGTTTCACATATTGAGGTAGAGGGAAGTCATTCTGACTTACACATGATTTTATTTGAACTTTAGGTTAATTAAAACAACCTGTTTGTAGACTATTAAACATGGATTGTACATCAACTTAAATCATTAAAGAAACTAATACATTTAAAAATAAAAATGGAGTGAATGTGCTTCAGGTATTTCAAATGGACCTGGGTAGCTCTTGTGGATCTAGTTTAATACAGGTTTATGTATTACTAAGAACATGGATTTTCTGAACCGTATCAGATTCAAAGACACTACCAGCTGTTCTGAGAACAATATCTATTAGCAGCTGCCAGTTGCAATCGTATGGTCTCAAGATCTTACCTTTGTAACTATGCAACCCTTTTGGAGTCTAACCAATCCTTGCTTAACAAGCACTCTTACGTCTTGCCAGCTCTAATTAGAATTCTTGTCAAACAACTTATTTAATTTTGCTGATCTGCCTTTTAAGCCCCCATTTTGTTCTCTGGTGGAACACAATCTAAGTGCTTCTTGCATCTGTGTCTGGCTATGGTCCTCAGTTTGATTCAAATAAAACTCTTTTATATTCCTTTTAGATTGTTTACCAGTTATTTCCACCAACACATAAAACTTCTGGCCAGCAATATCGCTTAGAAGATACACATTACAGCTAAACAACATGAGTTTGAACTAGGTGGGTCCTCTTATACAGACATTTTTTCCAACAAGTAACTGCTAGATCTAATGTTCACTGAACTCACAGATGTGGGACCAAGGATATGAAGAACCAACTGAGACTTAAATAGCTGCCATGGATTTTGGTAATTGCGTGGGTCATGGATTCCTCTACAGATGCTGATGGGCAGCTGTACTTTAAGTTTTATGGCTCCTTCTTCCTTTACTTCAGAAAATGTCTGTGTTGGGGTGTGTGTGTGTGTCTGTGTGTGTGTGTGTCTGTGTGTGTGTGTGTCTGTGGGTATGTGGCTACTTGCATTAGGGGATGATATATAGTCTTTTCTTGATGAAACAAAAAATTGAGGTGGTGCTTTTCTGTAATCCCTGATACACTGTGGTGCTTGGTAAATACTTGGCTAGCAGAATGCATGGTGATCAAAACTGAAACTCTGCAGAGTTGCTAAGGTTTAAAATGATGAGAGCATTCTCAACAGGAAACTTGGTTCCAACTGGTCTATTTTAATTTTATTACTTTCCTCTTGTTAGAAATAAACCCCCCAACATTTTCTGGAGGGTGGGGGGAGGGAATGAAGGGAGTGTTCTTAAGGACTGAAGTCAAATAAAATAGAGATCAGAGGTAAAGCCTTAGAACTAAGTCCAGGAGAAGGGAACCTCTTCAAGTAAGTAGGAAATAAAGGAGAGAGAAAAGTGGAGTTAAAGAAATGTACCCTAGAAACATCCAAAGTTTTTTTATCCTTTTATTTGGCCTCTCTGAGAGCATAGGAAGCAACTGAATTGGCTTTAAGGATCAGAGATTGTTTGGGTAAGCTGCTGGTTCAAGATGTGTAAGACACAATTTAGTGAATTGTCAAAAACTGTTATTCCTAAAATGATTTAGGGACAAGTAATCAAAATCATTTGAAAGGCATAAAAGCATTTTTAAGAAGGTGAACATAAGAAAAATAGATACATTATTAAGCTCTTTGTAACCAAAAGTATACCTCTTTAAACTATTACATTCTGATTACTTTCCTCGAAATAGAAACAAATGAAATAAAGATTTGGAAGAGTAGGAGATAAAAATAAAGTTATTTCATGTTAATTTAAGAAAACAGTCATATAAATATTATATAACAAAAACTTAAATATCCCAAAATATCAAAGCCCACTATCTGACGAAAATAAATAGTTATAAACAAAGTTCTGAGAATAAATGGAATTCAAGTTTAAACATTCTTTAACTATTACGTTAATTCTTGCTCAAAAGGATATGAGATCCGAGGCAGAAATGAAGCTATGATATTAAAGGCCTTCAAGTAAATACCTGAGATTTCTTAGAATTAATACATATTATTGGATTCAAATAGTCTTTCTGAATTGATACTAAAGATTAGTAGGAGCAGTAGTTCTTCAGAGAGAATAAATCATGTCATTCTATACATATATGCTGTGTATGTTTGTGTGTGTGTGTGTGTATGTGTATATATGTGCGTGTGTGTGTGTGTGTGTGTGTGTGAGCTAATGAGCCAGAAATAGCAGTTTACAACTGAGGGTTCCAGATTTTCTGTTAAAAACATGTATTAATTTAAGAAAAAAGCAAGAAACAAGAAGACTAAGATCCTCTTTGAATAAAGCATTCACGATGCAAATTAACTTTTTTCAGGTGCCAAAAAGTATAGTAAGGATGTTAATAACATTACCCAGCAAAATGTCATACTTTCTCACTCAGATTCTGTGACACCCAAGTTTTCTTCTTACCTCATTTTCACTTACAATCATCAGTTACTCAATGCTTCTTCTTATCCAAATTTTTAAATGCTAAAATTCCTCTTAACATTTTATTATGTATCCCATAAGTTATTCAAAATTTTATTTTCAATTTTGCCTTTGACTGAAAATTTTACTAAATATTTTATTCTCTTCTTAATTATACTGTGACTGCTTTATTGATTACACCAAAGCCTTTGATTGTGTACATCACAACAAACTGGAAAATTCTTGAAGACATGGGAATACCAGACCACTTTACATGCCTCCTCAGAAATCTGTAAGCAGGTCAAGAAGCAAGAGTTAGAACCGGACATGAAACAACAAACTGGTTCCAAACAGGGAAAGGAATATATTAAGGCTGTATATTGTCACCCTACTTATTTAACTTATATATAGAGTGCATGAGTAACTCATATGCAGGGCTTCCCGTTGGCTCAGAGGTTAAAGAGTCTGCCTGCAGTGTGGGAGACCCAGGTTTGATCCCTGGGTTGGGAAGATCCTCTGGAGAAGGAAATGGCAACCCACTCCGGTACTCTTGCCTGGAAAATTCCATGGACTGAGGAGCTTGGTGGGCTACAGTCCACAGGGTCACAAAGAGTCGGACACGACTGAGCGACTTCACCTTCACCTTCACCTTCACAGAGTGCATGATACGAAATGCTAGGCTGGATGAAGCACAAGCTGGAATCAACGTTGCCGGGAGGAATATCAATAACCTCAGGTAACACAAATGACACCAGCTTTATGGCTGAAAGTGAAGAGGAACTAAAGAGCCTCTTGATGAAAGTGAAAGAGGAGAGTGGAAAAGCTGGCTTAAAATTCACCATTCAGAAAACTAAGATCATGGCATCTGGTCCCATCACTTCACGGCAAATGGATGAGGAAACAATTGAAATAGTTTTAAGGAATAATGGTCAAGAATTTTGTAGTGACATTCTCAACTGTAATACTCCTAATGTTCATGATTAGACTAGTGCTGTATATATTTTGGGTGGAAAACTATAGAAGTCAAGGGCATATATTACCAGCGTGACAACACTACTGAATTTAAACTTAGAATCTGGCTGATGTTGTGTTTTTCAGATTTGTCCACTATGAAGATTCATCCTCCACACACACTTTTATGATATCTTCTTCAAAAAGAAGTCATTATGCACAGCCTATGTACAACATGAGGGGAGCTATACTGCCCCTCCTTAGGGTAATATATCTATACAAAGTTTTTGAAATTCTTCTGCATATGTTTATCTATTTGCCTATTCTACCCCATTTATTTATTAATTCAATATTATAATTCACTTATAAATATCAAAAAGGATTTATACACACAAAAACACCCACACAGACTCATACTTTGGGTTATAAGTCTATTTTATTTTCATGCTTAAATTTTTCAACTTTGGCCGTTGAAGGCCTAATAAATAAATAAAAATCCAAACTAAAGTCACATGATAGTAGCATTTCAAATGGTTCAAAATTTGTGATTTTGTTTGTTTGAACACTTTCTTATATTTTGGCATTACAAAATTCTTCAGCTTCATCCTATGCATTTCTTTCCGGAGTCCTGGAATCAGTCAATTCTCTAAGGAGCCATGGTTCCATCTATTGGAGAGTTGTATAACAAACCAAGATCTGAGGGCTAGATGTACTGTTTGCTCTTAGGATTTCATTGTTTATAGGTCCTCTCATCTGACAGAGAAGGCATCAATAGGACCATAGCTAATTCTTCAAACTTGATCCAAAATCACATTATTGAGAAGAAATTCCTGAGCATTATTCTTTCTTGGTGAAATACTTACCAATTTTGATAAAAATTGGCAAAAAATTTCATTCAGGTTTTCCCATACCATCTTACAGAAAAACTCAAAGTTTTAGGCTGACCCAACACTTCTTTTGCAATTTTATTTGAACATAAAATATCAAAAGATTATTCTTGAGATTTGCACTTTTATTTTTACACATTTATGAGAAAAATATAAGGTCTGATGTGCCTTGATTACATTTTGTGTTTGAAATTACTTGAGCATGGAGGATAAGATTAATAACCATGTCATTATACAGACTGGTATACTTGAATTGTCACTTGATCATGTGCTATTTTTATAAATTAAAATATTCTTTAAAAAAACAAAGTGTACTGAAATCTGCAATTCTTCAAATATTTACATGATAAAATAAAACCATAATTGTTTATCCTTTATGTAAGTTCACAAAGATATTATATATTTTTTCATATTTCACTTTTATTAGCTTCAAAGTTTTGTTCGTATCTCACCTTTTTGACTTGCATTTGTAAACATATATAGTTATTTATATGTTATACATATACTTATATGTATTATATGGCATAGATATGCATAAAACTGCTCTGCATATTATTTTACAGAATTTTATACCATGTCTTCATTTTATTTTAATCTTAGTTGACTAAATTATATAATGAAATGTTTTTTCATGACACTTCAGTTCAGTCAGTTCAGTTCAGTCACTCAGTCATGTCTGACTCTTTACGACCTCTTGAATCACAGCATGCCAGGCCTTATGTGGATATTTTCTGAGATTTTTCATATTTAAATAGCATCATTTGATTAACTTCACATATGAATAACAATGCAGTTGTGTTTTGAATCCTTATATCATAAACTTTTCCTCTCAAAATAATACAGCAATTTCCTCTTTGTTCTTTGACATTTTATATGACAAGGGATAAACCAACATATTTTTTCCTTCTTTTAGCATAAATTGATTAGCTTTCTTAGAAATTTTGAATTTGAGGGGAATTATTTAAAGGTATTCATTTTACCCAAATGAATTTAAGTGCTGCTCTTTATATTAATCTTGACTGAGTTTGCAGAAGTCACTTATTTAGCACATTAAGTCTTCATCACAGACATTTTGTTTTCCTCTTTGTTCAATGTTTTTTAATAACATGAAGCATTTTATTCTTAGTCTTAACTTATATAAATTTCTCCTTTATGATTTATCACTAATCTTTTCTTCTCTGAGACATCATCTCTTCTGTTGTAATGCTTGTTATGTATATTGTACACTCCACTATGTCTAATATATGGAGATTTTATATGTACTATGTTAGTTAAGTACTCTCTGCACAGTTTATTTTAATTGCTTTTCTTTTAATGTCTTCCTTATCCAAGCCCCTTTTAGTCTTTTGTGTAATAGATTACCACTGTATTTTTTTTTACTATTTTATAAGATGTACATTTTTAAATTATTTCTAAAATTATAGAGCTAGTCTTAATTTTTTCTTTTACATTAAGCTTTTTTTAAATGATGAATTCCTATCACCTCTAAAAAGTCATTTCCTAGTGTCTGGGGTTGTAGAAAATTTCCCGCATCTCAAAACTTTTGTTTATTTTGTCACCTATCCTTACGTCTTCTCGCTTCCTCCTCTCTGCCTTTTTCCTTCTCCTTTTTTGTTTTTCCTTTCTTCAACAAGTACTCCTCTTCATCAAAAATGTTTCTTAAAATAGAAAAAAATGGCAGAAGCAAGAGTCAATTGATATTGAACTGCTGCTTTCACCATCAACTGAGATTTTTTTCATTAAAATAAATCCTGTTGAGTAATAGAAAGTGGTTTGAAAGCAAATTACCTGACGTTGAATGACTTAACACAGGCAATCAACATTGTTCCTACTATAAGTGCACGAGTGCATTGTGGGTGTGTGTGTGCACATGCATGCATGTGTATACTGCTTATCATCCAGCTAAATGAGGGAAAATTTCTGTTGTTTCACAACAGAAGAAGATATCAGTCACTTCTATAGTATGACTATTTATAGAAATTGGGGTTTTAAATATGATTTTGAAAATAGATTACATTTAGCTGCAGTTCTCTCTCTTCTCTACAGAGTCTTATCAGTAGTAGCAACTGTCAATTGATATTGTCACAGGCTTTCACTTGTTAAAAATTTACTAAAGAAAACAATTTAGGTGATACAAACTAGCTTTGTCAAATACTTCATGAAGTAGATAATCTGCTGTTGGAGAACTGAAAAATAGAGCAAAAGGCCAGGAGCTTTTATAAGATAAAGATAAGAACAAAGAAGAGACAAGTAGAAAATATCTGATTGGCTGGGCCACACACAACCATGTTTGGGTGAAGAGGTCCAGACCTGGCTTGGCACTTGGAAATTAGCTGACTGAATATACCGTGTTTCTGGTCAAACAAAGCATTTACAGAGACATAAAAGTTATCTGTATTTCAGCTGTGGCACCCTGGGCAAGAGTGGCTCTTTTGGGGCCAAGAAATTTGTTTCAATAGTCTGCCCTTTTGATCATCTTATTAACCATTCAAGGGGTTTAGTCAAAAATTTCTCAGTGTGACTCCTTGTTACCACTTACCTTCAGTTCTTAGAGTAGTATTCATAAGAGGTGAAGTCAGGCCTCTATTCTTAGAGCTTTTTATAATATTCTGTTCTTTTTTTGTCATTTCACTTGAAGAGAGAATGTCTATTTGGTGCTGAATGGCTGCCCAAAGGCACTGAATTTAAAGCTTTGAGAGGACACAGTATATTAGAGAGACAATAATAATTATTAGTAATAAAACATGGCCCATGATTTGGAGAATATTCTTGACCATTGTCTCCATAACCCAAACAAGCTGAAATCAGATACACCAAGAAATGATCCTACATGCAAATGGGGAAAAAAAAAGAAAAAGAAACAATGTTCAACATCACTAATTATCAGAAAAAGGCAAGTTAAAATTACAATGAGGTGTCATGTCAACCAGTCAAAATGGCCATCATCAAAAAGTCTACAAACAGTAATGCTGGAGATGGGATGGAGAAAAGAACCCTTCTATATTCTTTGTGGGGATGTAAATTGGTATAACCACAATGGGGCTTCCCTGATGACTCAGCAGTAAACAATCTAACCTGCAATGCAGGAGAGGTACGTTTGATCCCTGCGCTGGGAAGATCCCCTAGAGGAGGGAATGGCAATTCACTCCAGTATGCTTGCTGGGAAAATCCCATGGTCAGAGGAACCTGGTGGGCTACAGTTCATAGGGTCACAAAGAGTTGGAACAGTATGAAGGTTCCTTAAAATTTTTAAAAACAGAACTAACATATGATCCAGCAATCCTACTCCTGGGCATATATCCAGAGAAAACTATAATCCAAAAGGATACATGTACCCCAGTGTTCACAGCAGCACTTTTTGCAATAGCCTAGACATGGAAACAACCTAAATTTTCATCAACAAATGAATGGAGATGTGGAATATATACACAATGGAATATCAGTCAGCCATAAAAAGAATGAAAAAAAATGTCATTTGCAGCAACATGGATAGACCAACGATTACTATACTAAATGAAGTATGTCAGACAGAGAAAGACAAACCATACGATTTCACTCATATGTGGAATCTAATTTTGAAAAAAAATACATAAATGAACTTATTTATAATACAGAAGTAGACTTACAGATATCCAAAATAAACTTATGGTCACCAAAAGGGAAATGTGAGGAGAAGAATTAGTCATAAGCTTGGGAGGAATGCACACTACTATATTATAATAAGTAACTAATAAGGACCTACTGCACAGCACAGGGCACCCCACCTATGTATACTTTGATAAACTCTATTAGAAAAGAATCTGAAAAAGAATGGATATATGAAAAACTGTATCACTTTGCTGTACACCTGAAACTAACACAGCATTATAAATCAAATATATTCCAATAAAATTAAAATATTAAAAAATAAATGAGGCTAAAGAGGGAATATATCTTCAAGGAATTTGTTTTGCTTATGATTTTTTTTGTAACTTTGTCTCTAATTGTCCAGAAGTTTATGTTCAATGAGTTTATTGCAGAGAAGGCCATCTGAACTCAGGGAGGAGAAGTTTGTGACAGAAATAAACTACAGAATCAGCACCATCATAAAAAATCGAACTGTCTGTTGCAGGTTGGATTACTCTCCTTTGTAATAGCATGTTAAATGTGAACAATGGTATTGTCTTTCTAGGCTAGAGCAAAGCGAAAGGTAGATAAAGAATATAAAAAATTTCCATGGCATAAGAATTAGGAAAAGAATGGCCAGAGAGGAAAGGAAGAATGGAAAGAGAAGTTCTTGGTCTAGCACTTTGAGGGAAAGAAGTCAGCTTCAATATCAACAACTTCTCTTCCTACTAAATTTGATTTTGAGGTCTTTGGCATTTACACAGAACCCAGTGTTAGGGGAAATGTCTTCAGTTATGAAATATGCACCCAAGATTTGACACCTTGCAATTTGTCAGAGGTGTCAATAGGCCACGGTACTTGAAAAGGCCCTTTCCATGAGTCTTGTTTTTACAAAAGCATTAGAGGAAAATGTTAACTGTCTATAAATGACGAAAAACTAAAATTCTCATATTAAAGAGAGCTTGTTATAATGGAATTGACAAGGAACCCACAACATTTTAAGATAATAGCTGTAACTGTGACTCATAACTTTATACTAGGAGATATCAGAGCTTTCATATCTTTATACAATTTCCAGAATACTTATATTAATAATTATATCCATACAAATGTAACTTCAGAAGGTTAAACTCACTATTTGATGATGCTCCCTATATCATTTAATATATCAAATAAGCCTATTTTGTTTAACACTTTTATTTTTATAAGCAGAGAGAATAAATCTTTTGACATGTTTCAGGGACCCTATGGCAAATATAGAATTTAAAAAAGTAACTTCATTTAAAATTTGATTTTGGAGAAATGTGTCAAAATATATATTAAGCCAAGGTGATGATTAAAGATATTGAAGGAAAATAGAGAGTTACATAGTTGTAAAATCACCATAGTTTTGTTAACATTGAGAAGACCTGGTTTTCTTGTGTATTCAAAGATTAATAATGACATTAAACACAATAAATTATTTTAGCAAGAAACAAAATATTTGCTCTCCAGGCTAATTAATTAGCAGGTAAAGGAAAGCCTTTGCTCACTAGTTCTTACTAAGAGGAAGAGAGGATGATAATATAAGAAAATTTTGCCCTTTTAACAGAAAAGGAAATCAAGTTTTAAAGTTGCACCAATGTACCTTCGATATAAAACTCACACACAAAAATACAAATCAACCCCAATCTTAGCCAGTTGACCACACATAAGATTCCTTTCCCAATATTTCTTCCCCAAATATCCTTTACAATTTTTATAATGATTTGGACTTTGTCCTATGTCTTTTCAACAATTTTAATTTAGGACAAAATTGCTTTCTTTTCCCCTGTCTTACAAAAAGTACATCTCTGTGAACTAAGAATGCTGGCTGCCATATCAGTAAACAAAGGATGGTGCAGCCATGAAGTCATCACATTACAACCAACTGGACCCACGTGTGAAGCCAGAGGAAACTCAGAATGAATACAAAGAATACCTGCCATCTGCAGCATTCCCCCACCCTAGATGGTGTGAAGAGACTCAGGATGAGAAAGCAAAGGATATTGGCCCTGGAAGCCTGAGGTGCATGTCAAAGAAATGATTTCAATGAGCCCAGACTCTTGCATTTTCTCATATGTAGAAAAGTGCTGAGTTCCTTAACTTGAGATATCTGGTTTTCTTTAATTAGCATAATCTTTTGATATTCCAACTACCTGATCTTTTGTTGCAGAAATTCCTATATATCCTGGATCCCTTGCTTGACTCTTCAGAAAAGTTTCTCAGTGTTATCTGGGATGTTGTGTCCCAGGCTTAACTCCTCAGGTTTGTTCACCAAATGAAACACAACTCTCACTTTTTGGATTGCATATATATATATATATATATATATATATATTTTTTTTTTTTCAGTCAACATTTCCACACCTCATATATTTTCTTACCCCAAACCCATCCTATTTCCTTGTATACATGTATTTCCTTTTTTATTTCTAGTAGTTTTAATTATAATCTTACAGTCTTTTGTTGTGGATACCTCTTGTGTCTTTGGCAATGAATCTTCCAGTGAAGCTATTTGGGAATCTTGAAGCCTTTTGGAGGCTTCCACATGCCAATTCAAATAGGTATTTCATTATGTATGTTGATTTGGGAATCTACCTTGCAGTGCACTTATTAAATTAAAAAATCTTGCATAACTGGAACATTCCTCATAATTGTCTATGTAATTTTAGACTTAGTAAAATTTTGCCATTTTTGTAAACAAACAGTCTGGGACCACTGTTTTTAGACATAAAATGAGCAGGCATGCTGAAAGGTGGTACACCCAATTCCTTAAAACTCAGGGATCCCATTTCTTTAGCTAAGTCTTGGGTCTCTCAGAGCCAAATTAACACCTAAGAGGGATGGGCCACTGGGTTGGAGATTTTGTGGTGTTTTTCAGTGTAGCTCACTGTGTGGAAGATTTCCTGAGGTTGGCGGGTGACCTAACATCAATCCAACATGTTCTGTAACCAACTTATCCTAGAAGGGGAGGCTCAGCATTAGATGGAAACATCTACATCTAATGTACTGTAACAGCTTTTAAATGCTTTATCCCTGTGCACCAACTTTGTAGCTTTGGCTTTCAAGATTCCCACTAGAAATAGATCCATTATTCCCTTCAAGAGAAGATTTCTTTTTGGCTGTAGATACCTTAATTATTTTAATTAGTCCAGTTGTGCCTGCATATATTTGATGTGCCTTTGGTCAAAACAATCTGAATTTCTATCTTAATTTATTTATCCAAATCCCCCATGATTTATGCTGTGAACTTGTTTCGTAGTTAGTCAGACATTAGCAGCAAGGAGGTGACAGAGGTGAAAAGTCTTAGCTTTTTCTTTTGCATTTTATAATGCATTAATGACTGCTACCTATGTCAGATTCTCAGTATAACTACCCTTGAAATTTCCCAGATCCCAAAACTTTTCTGGAATATATATATATATATATATATATATATATATATGAAAATATTCATGTTCATTAAAATATATTCATTAAAATTCATTTCATATATCTATTTATATTTTAAAAATATTTATTCATATTTTATTCATATTATTTTAAAATATTCATATTAAAAAAATAAAGAGTGTGGAGCTCACATGCAAGAGAGACTCACCCATGTTCTCAGTGGCGATGAGAACCATAAACTAGGAGACTTCAACAGGAGCCTTACCTGTGAGTCTCATCCTAGGTACTGTTACGAGGTGGCTTCAAATCCCATTCCTCATTGCCAAGAACTGTTAAAAATGATTGGAGGAGAGAATTTAGACAATGAAATTAAACTTTAACATTTCATGAAGCAGTCTCTTTTTAGAGAGTTGCAAAATGGGGCAGAAAGCAGAGAGCTTCTATAGAATAAAGACCAAGGAGGAAACAAAATATTGAATTGGCTGAGGACACATTAACTTTTCAGTGAGAAGGTCCAGAGTAGGCTTGACATTTGGGGACTGACTGATGGGATATATTGTGTTTCTTTTCAAGTGGAGCATTTATAGAGACATAAAAGTTATCTGAGTTTCGTTTCCCTGACATGGCACCCTGGGCAGAAGTGGAACCATTTTGGTCTAGAAATTTATTTCAACATGCTGATTAACTAAGCATTACAATTATATTTCTGACCATATCAAACATTAACCACCTAAATTACCTTAGATTCTTAATCTCAGTATCCTTTAGAGTTCACTTAGAAAAACAGAGCCATTATAAATGTAATGGGAACAGGGCATATTAGAATTAGACCTCATTATCAGAGCCCTGGCAGTCACAGTGCCCTCTTAGATAGGACCTGGAAGGAAATGCTCAAGGAGACATCGATGGGAAGCTGATCTCCCTGGACAGAACTGCTTCTGTGTGTCTGCATGGAAGTGTCTTGGGAGAGCCTGTAGCTGCTGTGTCAGCAGTGCCTTGTGTGAGCAGAGAAGCTGAGTGTGGAATGAATGACACCCACCAGTACTTCTTATCGTATTTCTTTAGGAACAGTTTAACAAAGAATTGAGGAATATGTTGGTATTCTTTTCAGTTCTCATGGAAAGACCAACATTCAATTCATGCACATTGGGCACTTCACAAAGTAAATTTTCAAAAATCTTCCTCAGTTCTAGAAACCCCTGAGAGAAGAGCTATTTTAGCCACAGCTTGACTCTATTACTAGTTCATTCTGTAAGAAAATCATTTTACCAATTAAAATTTGAGACTGGTTAATATCTAAATAATCAAATAATACCATCTGGTGGATAATTATTTACTATGAGGCTTTGTTATAAACAACATGGACACTTTGGAATAGAAATAAAATTGCTAAGCCAACAAACAAAATATTCATGAAATTAGACATGGAATTCTTTTCATCAGTAACACATTGAGAATCGAGTGTTAATAATATTTATACATCTTATATTCTTATGAATGAAAAATAACTTTTAAAAAGGCTACATGTCTTAATTACATATTATATGAACAAATATAATTGAAAGAGTGGAAAGGGGGACCTGCTTAAGTTTTATAAAGCCTGTGTTTGGATGTTTCACAGGAGTTTGTCATAAATGTCTTTACCACAGAAGAATTGCTTTCTATGGCCTCATACAGGAATAAAGTGCTGAATGCATTTCTGAGGGCTTTAGGTGTGCAAAAGGATTTTACTTGGGCTCCATTTTTCCCTCCAAAACAAACTGTTTCAAATTACTTGGCAACATACTATGCATTCTATAAAGCCAATGTATTTGTTTAAAGTTTTGACTTGTTAAAACATGTCTCTCTTGATGGTTCTCTAAAATTTAGCATTATCATATGTTGTTATTTGTATATGTATAAAGAAGCTTTGAGGAGAAGGCAATGGCACCCCACTCCAGTACTCTTGCCTGGAAAATCTCATGGACAGAGGAGCCTGGTAGGCTGCTGTCCATGGGGTCGCTAAGAGTCGGACACGACTGAGCGACTTCACTTTCACTTTTCACTTTCATGCATTGGAGAAGGAAATGGCAACCCACTCCAGTGTTCTTGCCTGGAGAATCCCAGGGACAGGGGAGCCTGGTGGGCTGCTGTCTATGTTATATATCTGTGTCTCTTTTGCTATCTTGCGTACAGGTTTATCATTGCCATCTTTCTAAATTCCATATATATGTGTAAGTATACTGTATTGGTGTTTTTCTTTCTTGGTTACTTCACTCTGTATAATTGGCTCCAGCTTCATCCACCTCATTAGAACTGATTCAAATAATATGTTTTTAAAGAAGCTAGAATAAAAAGAATAATTTTAGAAAACAAGAATAAAACTGAGAGGTTCAACATGAGATATGCATGTGCCTCAGTTTGTCTTTTATCAGCAATTTGATAAACGTGATAGGCTGGTAAATAATCATGAGTATATTTTTATTTTTATTTATTTATTTATTTTTAGTTTGTTTTGTTTTACAATACTGTATTCGTTTTGCTATACATTGACATGAATCAGCCACGAGTATACATGAACTCCCAATCCCGACTCCCACCTCCCCACTCCCGCCCCACGCCTTCTCTCTGGATTATCCCCGTGCATCAGTCCCAAGCATCCTGCATCCTGCATTGAACCTAGACCGGCGATTCGTTTCACTTATGATATCATACATATTACATTGCCACTCTCCCAAATCATCCCACCCTCTCCCTCTCCCACAGAGTCCAAAAGGCTGTTCTATATATCTGTGTCTCTTTTGCTATCTTGCGTACAGGTTTATCATTGCCATCTTTCTAAATTCCATATATATGTGTAAGTATACTGTATTGGTGTTTTTCTTTCTTGGTTACTTCACTCTGTATAATTGGCTCCAGCTTCATCCACCTCATTAGAACTGATTCAAATAATATGTTTTTAAAGAAGCTAGAATAAAAAGAATAATTTTAGAAAACAAGAATAAAACTGAGAGGTTCAACATGAGATATGCATGTGCCTCAGTTTGTCTTTTATCAGCAATTTGATAAACGTGATAGGCTGGTAAATAATCATGAGTATATTTTTATTTTTATTTATTTATTTATTTTTAGTTTGTTTTGTTTTACAATACTGTATTCGTTTTGCTATACATTGACATGAATCAGCCACGAGTATACATGAACTCCCAATCCCGACTCCCACCTCCCCACTCCCGCCCCACGCCTTCTCTCTGGATTATCCCCGTGCATCAGTCCCAAGCATCCTGCATCCTGCATCAAACCTAGACCGGCGATTCGTTTCACTTATGATATCATACATGTTACATTGCCACTCTGCCAACTCATCCCACCCTCTCCCTCTCCCACAGAGTCCAAAAGGCCGTTCTATACATCTGTGTCTCTTTTGCTGTCTTGCGTACAGGTTTATCATTACCATCATTCTAAATTCCATATATATGTGTAAGTATACTGTATTGGTGTTTTTCTTTCTGGCTTACTTCACTCTGTATAATCGGCTCCAGC
>SJXQ01001711.1:0-37909 GCA_006408695.1 Aepyceros melampus
CAACCCTTTTACAATGATTATACATGCAATAAAGACATGGGTTATCAACTCAACAATAGAAAACAAATAATTCAATTCAAAAAAGAGCAGAATATCTAAATATATATCCTCCAAAGACATACAGATGGACAATAAGCACATTAAAAAATGTTCAACATGACTACTTTTTAGAGAAAAGCATATAAAAATTGCAGTGAAGTACCACCTCATACCAGTCAGAATGGCCATCATTAAATACTCTATAAACAATAAATGCTAGAGAGGAAGTGGAGAAAAGGGAACCATTTTACACTGTTGGTGGGAAAGTAAGTTGGTATAGACACTGTGGAAAACAGTATGGATGTTTCTCAAAAACTAAACTAGGATTACTGTGTGATCCAGCAATCCAACTTCTAGGCATATATGTATCCAGACAAAACTATAATTCAAAAAGGTATATACACTCTTGCCTGGAAAATCCCATGGACGGAGGAGCCTGGTAGGCTGCAGTCCATGGGGACGCTAAAAGTCAAATACAACTGAGCGACTTCACTTTCACTTTTCCCTTTTNATATATGTATCCAGACAAAACTATAATTCAAAAAGGTATATACACTCTTGCCTGGAAAATCCCATGGACGGAGGAGCCTGGTAGGCTGCAGTCCATGGGGACGCTAAAAGTCAAATACAACTGAGCGACTTCACTTTCACTTTTCCCTTTCATGCATTGGAGAAGGAGATGGCGACCCACTCCAGTGTTCTTGCCTGGGGAATCCCAGGGACGGGGGAGCCTGGTGGGCTGCCGTCTGTGGGGTCGCACAGAGTTGGACACGGCTGAAGTGACTTAGCAGCAGCATGTCCATAGAAGCACTATTCATAATAAATTGCTAAGGCATGGAAAGAACCTAAATGTCCATCCACAAATGAATCGATAAAGAAGATAGGGTACATATGTACACACACATATACATGCAATGGAATACTACACAGCTCTAAAGAAGAATGAAATAATGTCATTTGTAGCACCATGGATTGATCTAGAGATTATCATACTAAATGAAGTGAGTCAAAAAGGAAAAGATAAACACTATATATCACATGTATGTGGAATCTAAAATATGACACAATATGAAGCAGAAACAGACTCACAGAGAGAACAGACTTGTGGTTGCCAAGGGAGTGAGGAGAGGAGGGACTGAGAGCTTGGGCTTAGATGCAATCTATTCCACACAGAAGAGAGAAATAGCAAAGTCCTACTGTATAGCACAGGGAACTATATTCAATATCCCGATATAAACCATAATGGGAAAGAATATTTTTAAAATGTATATATGTGCATAACTAAAACACTTTGCTGTACAGAAGAAATTAATGAAACATTGTAAATTAACCATACTTCAATTTTAAAAAAAGATATGGGTTATGAGTAAATATGCAGATATTTGGCAGAATGATTAGACAAATGTGTATGTCCAACTGAGTTAAATGCTCTTCTAAATTCATGTTATTTGGTATTATGGACATCTTGTTTCAAGTAACATTAGTGTTAATTTTTCCAGGACCCTGGAAGCAAACCTGAATGCTCAGGAAGTTAAACACTTTGCTGTACAGAAGAAATTAATGCAACATTGTAAATTAACCATACTTCAATTTTAAAAAAAGATATGGGTTATGAGTAAATATGCAGATATTTGGCAGAATGATTAGACAAATGTGTATGTCCAACTGAGTTAAATGCTCTTCTAAATTCATGTTATTTGGTATTATGGACATCTTGTTTCAAGTAACATTAGTGTTAATTTTTCCAGGACCCTGGAAGCAAACCTGAATGCTCAGGAAGTCAAAGGGAAGAAAGAAAAGTAAATAAGACAATATGATGTCTTTTTATAAACTCAAAATTGCCCAAAAAACCACACAGCAGCTTTGTTTTAGACCTGAATTCCACAGATTATAAATTTTTCAAATGGCAATTAACTTTAGCAAAATATTTCCGTCTACCTTAAATGTGTTGGTCACGTTTTCTGAATATAAAATCAACCACTACAGGTATTAGTTAATCTTTTCCTTGTTCAGTGTGGCATGAAAAATTTAACACCCAAAATATTTTCTCCTTTATAAATTACTGAATAGAATAGCTCAGGCATTATCCTGCCATTTTTTTGTTTATTTGAAAATTGATACAGTACATACAGGGACTGGGTTTGTTTTTTTTTTGTAAATGGGTAAAGAAAATAGTAGGATTATAGTTTTCAGTTCAGTCGCTCAGTCGTGTCCAACTCTTTGTGACCCCATGTGACTTAGCAGCAGCATGTCCATAGAAGCACTATTCATAATAAATTGCTAAGGCATGGAAAGAACCTAAATGTCCATCAACAAATGAATCGATAAAGAAGATAGGGTACATATATACACACACATATACATGAAATGGAATACTACACAGCTCTAAAGAAGAATGAAATAATGTCATTTGTAGCACCATGGATTGATCTAGAAATTATCATACTAAATGAAGTGAGTCAAAAAGGAAAAGATAAACACTATATATCACATGTATGTGGAATCTAAAATATGACACAATATGAAGCAGAAACAGACTCACAGACAGAGAGAACAGACTTGTGGTTGCCAAGGGAGTGGGGAGAGGAGGGACTGAGAGCTTGGGCTTATCAGATGCAATCTATTCCACACAGAAGAGAGAAATAGCAAAGTCCTACTATATAGCACAGGGAACTATATTCAATATCCTGAGATAAACCATAATGGGAAAGAATATTTTTTTAATGTATATATGTGCATAACTAAAACACTTTGCTGTACAGAAGAAATTAATGCAACATTGTAAATTAACCATACTTCAATTTTAAAAAAAGACATGGGTTCTGAGTAAATATGCAGATATTTGGCAGAATGATTAGACAAATGTGTATGTCCAACTGAGTTAAATGCTCTTCTAAATTCATGTTATTTGGTATTATGAACATCTTGTTTCAAGTATATCCTGAGATAAACCATAATGGGAAAGAATATTTTTTTAATGTATATATGTGCATAACTAAAACACTTTGCTGTACAGAAGAAATTAATGCAACATTGTAAATTAACCATACTTCAATTTTAAAAAAAGACATGGGTTCTGAGTAAATATGCAGATATTTGGCAGAATGATTAGACAAATGTGTATGTCCAACTGAGTTAAATGCTCTTCTAAATTCATGTTATTTGGTATTATGAACATCTTGTTTCAAGTAACACTAGTGTTAATTTTTCCAGGACCCTGGAAGCAAACCTGAATGCTCAGGAAGTCAATAGGAAGAAAGAAAAGTAAATAAGACAATATGGTGTCTTTTTATAAACTCAAAATTGCCCAAAAACCCACACAGCAGCTTTGTTTTAGACCTGAATTCCACAGATTATAAATTTTTCAAATGGCAATTAACCTTAGCAAAATATTTCCGTGTACCTTAAATGTGTTGGTCACGTTTTCTGAATATAAAATCAACCGCTACAGGTATTAGTTAATCTTTTCCTTGTTCAGTGTGGCATGAAAAATTTAACACCCAAAATATTTTCTCCTCTATAAATTACTGAATAGAATAGCTCAGGCATTATCCTGCCATTTTTTTGTTTATTTGAAAATTGATATAGTACATACAGGGACTGGGTTTGTTTTTTTTTGTAAATGGGTAAAGAAAATAGTAGGATTATAGTTTTCAGTTCAGTCGCTCAGTCATGTCCAACTCTTTGAGACCCCATGGATTATAGTTAACAGTGCCCAAATCTGACTAAGTCTAGATACTTGTTTTACTTGTTAAGACAAGAAATGGGGAAATGCTTTCTTTTGATTTTTTTTAACCTGTGAGATTTACTGCAAAATCTGTAAGATAGCTTATATTTCCTCAAGCTCTGCTTTCATTATATGTAGTGATTTTGTGATATCATTACATCTCCCCCCACCCTCCCCAACCCTCCCCATCTCCCTGCTTAGATACACAAGCCATTCTACACTTTTCAGGAAAAAAAAAAAAAAACTAGTAATGTTAAACTCAGCTCCTGGGTTCCCAAGATTAGCACATTTTAGAGACTTAATTTACAAATATACTGTGGTAATACAATACTGTTGCCCTTGCCACCATGGTGAGCATATTTAAAAGGGCACTTGTGGAGAAAAGGTGACTGAAACATTCAGCATCGTCTTAAAAATGATACCAAAACAATTCTGCAGCAGAAAATAGGAAAGAGGCAGCTACCTACCTACCTACCTACCTACCTATCTTCTATAAAAGGAAGGGAAGAAATCCTACATATGGCCATGTTACAGAAAATGTATTTAACTTACATCCTTAATCAAATAGAAAACTGGAAAAAAATGTATTCATTGACCGTTCTCAGACATTGGACAATGGGCATGAGTGACTATGATACCTAGGAAAACGAAAGCAGGATGAGTACTGCAGTTGTCTCAGGTTATTGTATGGCCTGAAGGCAGTTTCCAGGCAGTATTACTACCGAGAGAGAGAACCCAAAGAAGACCCAGCAGTCTCATTCTATAAAACAGGCAGAGATAAGTGTTTATAGATATTGATGGAAATGGAATGAACAGGCAGTGTACCAGAGAAGAGAGAATTTCCCAGAGAACCCTGTGTATACACAGAGAGTCTCCACGAGTCTTTAGGTGAGTACTGATCTGTGTTTATGAGAGAGGAAACTAGCTGAGGCTAGGAAATGAAGCACTGGAAAGAAGCAGGCAGAACAATTTTAAGAGTTCACTGTGTCAATAATTTATACTTCTTCCAAAGTGAAAGTGAAAGTGTTAGTTACTCAGTTGTGTCTGACTCTTTTCCATCCCATGGACTGTAGCCTCCAGGCTCCTCTATCCATGGAGTTCTCCCAGGCAAGAATACTGGAGTGGGTAGCCATTCCCTTCTCCAGGGGATCTTCAGTCATGTCCCACTCTTTTCCACCCCATGGACTGTAGCTTACCGTCTCCTCTGTCCATGGAATTCTCCAGGGAAGCATACTACAGTGGGTAGCCATTCCCTTCTCCAGGGGATCTTCCAGACACATGGACTGAACCCAGGTCTCCCACATTCCGGGCAGATTCTTAAAGTAGAACATAAATCTTTATCCCTCCTGCCCTCTTTACCAGGAAGAAGAATGGTTATTCTTGGAGACAACTTTAGAACCTATTAGCCTAGAATAATCATCAGAGCAATCTACACAACAAACTTAACAAACTAGTCTTTATCTTTGGAAGTCTTAAATTGTTTTCCTTTCCTGGCATTTTCTACAAATGTGTTGTTCTTTGTTAAAGGTACTATATAAGACAGAATCCTAGGCTACAGCATTGAGTTAACACACTTTTCCCTGGATGTCTCCTACGTGTACACAAACTATACATATTGATAAACTTCTGTCTTTCTGATATCAATCTGACTTTTATTATGGGAACCTCAGCCAAGAACTCAGAAGAGCAGAGGGGAAATTATTTTCCCTTATCCTACATATATTCGGCAAGGTGAGAGAAGACAGAAAACATATTTGAGAGTGATGAGTGGGATTAGGAGAGGGTAAAGACTGTAGCACCTCTTTTTATTTTCTGGTTTCCAATACTGTAGCACTGATGTTGTTCAGTCTTCACTTAGTCACGTCTGACTCTGTATGACCCCATGGACTGCAGCACACCAGGCTTCCCTGTCCTTCACCATCTCCCAGAGTTTGCTCAAACTCATGTCCATTCAGTCAGTGATGCCATGTTATAGAATAGCTATAGCATTTTAGAGGTCAAAAATTCCACAAAGGTTATCTAACTCTATGTCCTTGATTGATAGAGAAGACTGATTACAGAGAAGGAAGCCAGTAGAATTCAACAGTTTAACAGTCAGACAAATAAAAGACCTTGATATCACCTCATACACACCCCAAAATTAATTAAGCTGAGCCAGACTGTTGCAGGGCCCAGTGTTGAGGCCAGGTAAAACTCACAAGATTACAGCTATATATACAAATTATAGCCAATGTTCAATTAACGAGTCACTTTGTTTATTGCACGTAATTAGCACATAACACAGGTTAGTCTAAGTAGGAAATATTTAGAAATAGGATTTACAAACCACTCCAAGGAGCAGGAAGGAGGCACTGCAAGCAGTCTGCAGTCCAGCAACGGGTCTCACAACAACCATGAGTGGGAAGTCAGTTACCTTCTGCTCCTACAGAACCTCAAGCAGAATCCCTCTGAAATAACTCTCAGAGCCTGGAGTCAGGTCCTCCAGTAAGGACCCTTCAAGTTCCTGGGCTCAGTGGTCACATTTTCAGGAGTCTGTCAGTAGGGTATAAGGTTATACCCAGGGGATCTTGTCTTTATCAGCAGTTCCTTCTGTTCCAGTCTCTCTATAGACATGACCAAATAAATCCCTTATCTAAAGTAACACTTAACAATGTTTGAAAACAGCTAGTATGGAAGTTCCCCACTCCAGTACTCTTTGCCTGGAAAATCCCATGGACGGAGGAGCCTGGTTGGCTGCAGTCCATGGGGTCGCTAAGAGTTGGACACGATTGAGTGACTTTCCTTTCACTTTTCACTTTCATGCCTTGGAGAAGGAAATGGCAACCCACTCCAGTGTTCTTGCCTGGAGAATCCCAGGGACGGGGGAGCCCAGTGGGCTGCCGTCTATGGGGTCGCACAGAGTCGGACACGACTGAAGGAACTTAGCAGCAGCAGCAGCAGTATGGAAGACTCCCTCTTACACAGAGTTAAGTCCTTTGAGTTTCACACCAGATGAGTAGAAACCATGACACAAAGAAATCGTGACATAACACAGACACCAAAAATGAAAAGGAAAAGAGAAAAAATGGGAGAATATCATTGTGGCCTTGGGCTAGGCGAGAATTTCTTGAACAGAACTTAAGAACCATTATTAAAAAGAATTGATAAATCAGCTTTGGTGAAAATGATTTGCTTATCAAAAGATACCACCAACATTATAAAAAATGAAGACTATGTTTGGAATACATTTCTAATGAAGAGCCTATATTCCGAGCATATATTGAATCTTGAAAATTAATTTTTAAAAAACTGAGAAAGAGACTGGGAATGTACTTCACAAAAAAGAGGGTATCCATGTGGTTAATAAGCATATACAGTTATTACCTTAGTATATCCACTTGTTAGCCACATGGATAATGAAAAGGTAACTTGGCATCATAACTCATTGAGGAAAGTCAAATTAAAGCCAGGATGAGAAACACCTCCACAACTGTCAGAATATCTAAAATTGAAAGAATTCCCAAGGATCTGGACTACCTGGAATGCGCCTACTTTTCTTATAGGAATGTAAACTGGTCCAATGTTTTGGAAAACTTTTCGCAGCATCCACTAAAATTAATTGCATATATACCTAGTTTTGTCCTACTCTTTGCGACCCCATGGACTGTAGTCCCCCAGGCTCCTAAGGACTATATATATACATGCACACTTAAGAACCTAGCAGTTTTACATATATACCCAATTTACACATATATATTTCAGGACCTAGGAATTTTCCTTCTGCTGATATAATAAAAAGATATTGAAATATATTTTTAAAATATTTATGGCTATATTCAAAATAATATCTAGCATTTATTAATTTAATATTTGATATTAATATTATTTAATATTTTAAATAATATTTAGTCATAACAACCCAGTGTGGCAACAACTTAAATGTTGCCAACTCTAGAAGAGATAAATGAAGTGTTGACTTTCAAGCATTAGAATATTATACTTCACTGTAAAGGAGTTCATTTCTGCTATATATCACAGTGACTAAATCTCATAGACATAATATGAAAGAACAACAAGAATCCACAGTGCGTGCTTTTGCACAGCCATAGTGAACAGCAATCCAGAATGACTTAGGCAAATTAAGTCTCTAAATATCATGTTGCTGTTGTTGTTCAGTTGCTCAGCCCGACCTTACAGTTCATGGACTATAGCCAACCAGACTCCCCTGTCCATGGGGTTTCCCAGACAAGAATACTGGAGTGGGTTGTCATTTCCTCCTCCAGGGAATCTTCCCCATCTGGAATTCAAACCCATGCCTTTTGCACTGGTCTAGAAGAAATAAATGAAGTGTTGACTTTCAAGCATTAGAATATTATACTTCACTGCAAAGGAGTTCATTTCTGCTATATATCACAGTGACTAAATCTCATAGACATAATATGAAAGAACAACAAGAATCCACAGTGCGTGCTTTTGCACAGCCATAGTGAACAGCAATCCAGAATGACTTAGGCAAATTAAGTCTCTAAATATCATGTTGCTGTTGTTGTTCAGTTGCTCAGTCCGACCTTACAGTCCATGGACTATAGCCAACCAGACTCCCCTGTCCATGGGATTTCCCAGACAAGAATACTGGAGTGGGTTGTCATTTCCTCCTCCAGGGAATCTTCCCCATCTGGAATTCAAACCCATGCCTTTTGCACTGGCGAGTGGATTTTTTTCCCACTGAGCCACCAGGGAAGTCTGTATATCACAGGACTCAGAAATGCTGCCCCTGATGATCTGCCCCACTAAAATTCTTACAGGTAGGAATAAAGAAGTGAGCATGAGGATATTGACTGCAACATCACGTATGGTAGCAAGGAGGCGGAGGCACCTGAGTTTCCTCTAGGAAAATGATAGGTAAAACATAGCGGATGACAATGGGTCAGAGTACAAACAGAAAAGTGAACAAATAATAAAAATATAGTGATGAATTTAAAAAACAAGAAACAGGGACTTCCCTGGTGGTCTAGTGGTTAAGAATCCACATCATTACAGGGGATGTGGTTTCAGTCCCTGGTCAGAAAACTAAGATTTCACATGCTACAGGGCAGCTAAGCCCATACAACACAACTAGTAAGCCAAACATATAAGTTTGAGGGGAGGTGAACAGGACGGAACTAAGCTGTTAAATATGAACTATTAGGAAAAGAAAACAAGAAACAGGCTTTGTATGGACCATTGATGATATTGGGCCTTGAGTTGAGGTGCATAATTAATTCAATGCTCTCCACATGATGTTCACAAAAGAAAGAAAAGAGCAGGGAACCCACACTAACGCAGCATAAGATCAGAGGTGAAAAGTGTAACAGCCTTATGAACATCAAATGCACAAGGCAGTGTGTTTGCTTCATTTGTTAACATCCCTTTGCAAATAGGCTCTGAGATCCAGCAGTGAAAAATGAATGAAGTCCTGTGAATAAAATGCCATGTTGTAAAAATAAAGCTCTGTTTTACTTCTACTTTGATCTCTGGGGCAGGGTCACAGTGTGAAGAGAAACATGATTCTGTCACTTATCCAGAGCAAGCCTGTGTAAAATTCCCTCATTTAGAATTGGAATGCAACTCAGGGCTCATTTGGCTCAATCATCTCAATTTAAAACCATGGAAATAGTGGGCCACCATTCTTAACTGACTTGCCTAAGATAGACACTAGATAAGTACAGTTACTTGCACCGTGAACCCCATCTTTATGCTCTACTCCATGAGGTTCCTTTATTTGTTGCTACTGAGATCAATGCCCACGTGAGGTATATATCAGATTTAGGGGTGAACCATGGGCTTCCCAGGTGGTGCAGTGGTAAAATCTGCCTGACAGTGCAGGATACATGAGAGAAGTGGGTTCAATTCCTGGGTTGGAAAAAAACCCTGGAGTAAGAAATGGCAACCTGCTACAGTATTCTTGCCTGGGAAATTCCATGGACAGAGGGGCCTGGTGGGCTACAGACTGTGAGGTCATAAAAAATTGGACATGACTAAGAACACACACGGTGACAACATATTCAGAGATCCTATAAAGTTACATCTCACCTAACCTGGAGACTTTCAGAATGTGTTCTTTCTGGTGTTTCATTTTGGGTTGCTTTTATTAAAAACACATGCTCAGGATTTCCCTGGTGGTCCAGTGGTTGCGAGTCTGCTTGCCAACGCAGAGGACATGGGTTTGATTCCTGGTCCAGGAAAACTCCACACGCTGCAGGGCAACTAAGCCCATGTGCCACAACTACCGAGCCCACTCCCTAGAGCCTGTGCTGCACAACAAGAAAAGCCACAATGAGACACACGGGCCCTGCCCCTAGAGAGTAGACCTCACTCACTGAAACCAGAGAAAGCCTGGGAGCTCAGCAACGAAGAACCAGCACAGCCAAAAATAAACAAACAAAAACACGTTCAGTCGCAACACTTACTAATGAAACCGTTTCTTAAAAAGACTAAGTAAATAGT
The DNA here is from genome assembly GCA_006408695.1 of Aepyceros melampus. NCBI lineage: Eukaryota > Metazoa > Chordata > Mammalia > Artiodactyla > Bovidae > Aepyceros > Aepyceros melampus. Next base: position 10,232 of record SJXQ01001711.1, read on the forward strand.
CTAGACTTGACCTGGGTAAATAATCTGAAGAAAAAATGTAATTATACTAACATGAATGAAATGGTTTTCATTTGGAATTCTGAGTAATAACTCAGGATAATCTCTGTGACCAGAGATGGAAAAAGTACAGAAGACTATGCATGATCAGTTCTTATCCCAGAGCTGTAACCTGAAAATTGTGTTATTTGTGGTTTTCTTACTATATGTCACTTTCTCCTAAAACTTTACTTTGCGACCCCATGGACTGTAGCCTGCCAGGCTCTCTGTCCATGGAATTCTCCAGGGCAGAAAACTGGAGTGGGTAGCCATTCCCTTCTCCAAAGGATCTTCTCTACCCAGGTATTGAACCCAAGTCTTCCGCATTACAAGCGGATTTTTTCAATGTCTGAGCCATCAGGGAAGCCCAAGAATACTGGAGTGGGTGGCCTATCCTTTCTCCAGCAGATCTTCCCAGTCCAGGAATCAAACCGGGGTCTCCTGCATTGCAGGCTGATTCTTTACCAGCTGAGCTACCAGGGAAGTGACAGTAATGATAATAGAGCCAATTCAGCCACTGGGGGTTCTGTTATGTCTACAGAATGAAAGTTAAAAGTTACCCTTTAGAATTTCTTACTATAATTAATAGAATATATATTCATGTCTAGAAAATGTGTTTAATGGAAAGAGATGTTGTGTTGCTCCACCAGCATCTATTCCATTTCTTTCCCATTGTGTAGCAACCACAGAACCTGCATGGGATTGACCTCATTCCTCCCCAGTGGTTACCTGTGAGGTAAGCAGATCAGCATGATGCTTCTTTTGCCATCTTGACTAGCCCAGGGATGGGCAGCAACATCCGATCAACCCAATCCATTTAGTCGGAATACTCCTTTGACCAGGGTCTGGCTCTGGTTGCTCAAATCAGATGAAACACAAAACTTATGATTAAGACTAAGCTAAAATGCCTTGTGTGTTTTGCAGACTTTGACTGTGTGGATCACAGCAAACTGTGCAAAATTCTTAAAGAGATGGGAATACCAGATCACCTGACCTGCCTCCTGAGAAATATATGTGCAGGTCAAGAAGCAACAGCTAGAACTGGACATGGGAACAGCAGGCTGGTTCCAAACTGGGACAGGGGTATGTCAAGGCTGCATATTGTCACCCTGCTTACTTAACTTGTATGCAGAGTACATCACATGAAATGCCAGGCTCGATGAAGCACAAGCTGGAAACAAGATTGCGGGGAGAAATATCGATAACCTCAGATACACAGATGACCCGACCTTTTATGGCAGAAAGTGAAGAGGAGCTAAAGAACCTCTTGATGAAAGTGAAAGAGGAGAGTGAAAAAGCTGGCTTAAAGCTCAACATTCAGAAAACGAAGATCATGGCATCCAGTCCCATCACTTCATGGCAAATCAAAGAGGTAACAATGAAAACAGTGACAGCTTTAACTTTGAGGGCCCCAAAATCACTGCAGATGGTGACTACAGCCATGAAATTAAAAGACATTGCTCCTTGGAAGAAAAGCTATGACCAATCTAGACAGCATGTTAAAAAGCAAAGACATTACTTTACCAGCAAAGGTCCATCTAGTCAAAGCTATGATTTTTCCAGTAGTCATGTATAGTGTGAGAGTTAGACTATAAAGAAAGCTGAGCACCAAAGAATTGATGCTTTTGAACTGTGGTGTTGGCGAAGACTCTTAAGAGTATCTTGGGCTGCAAGGAGATCCAACCAGTCAATCCTAAAGGAAATCAGTCCTAAATATTCATTGGAAGCACTAATGCTTAAAGCTGAAACTCCAATACTTTGACCACCTGATATGAAGAACTGTGTAAAAGACCCTGATGCTGGGAAAGATTGAAGGCAGGAGGAAAAGGGGATGACAGAGGATGAGATGGTTGGATAGCATCACTGATGCGATGAGCATGAGTTTGGGAGCTGGTGATAGACAGGGAAGCCTGGCATGCTGCAGTCCATGGGGTTGCAAAGAATTGGACATGACTGAGCAACTGAACTCAACTGAACTGAAAATGCCTTGTGTGTTTTGCAGATGTATGGCCTAGAACCATAGGTGCCTTCATGCTTCCTGAAGCAAACCATACTAAGGGTGAGGATATACACAGACAAGGGGGCCAAGCTGGAAGAATCTCAGAGGAACAGAAATGACACCTTGATACAAGTATTCTAGAAAGTCACTCCACTCTGCGGATTTCTCTTTCATGGGACATTATACTATCTTTATTTTTAAGTGAAGCTGTATTGGTTTTGTGGTTATATACAGCTGAAAATGGGCTTCCCAGGTGGCTTGGTGGTAAAGAATCCACCTGCCAATCCAGGAAATCCAGGGGATGCTGGTTTGATCCCTGGGTCAGGAAGATGCCTTGGTGGAGGAAATGGTAACCCACCCACTCCAGTACTCTTCTCTGGAAAATTCCATGGACAGAAGAGACTGGCAGGCTACAGTCCATAGGGTTATACAGAGTTGGATACAACTGAGCAGCTGAGCACACACAGCACAGCTGAAAGCACCTGAAATGAGACAACTTGTCATTTTACTATTCAAAGAGAATTACTGTTGCCCATCTGGTTAAGAAACTCTCAGTCATATGTGTGTGTGTTAAAACAGTATAAAACAAAGTTGGGAATAATAATACATTTAGTTTTGTAGGCTGTATTTCGGTGAAGATGACATGAATATATTTGCATGTCATTAAACTTCTATCACAGTACTTCTAATGATTTCTCCCTACTATACTCTATGGGCCATAATTTATTAACTCAAGGCTTAATATTTGGACATTTAGTTTGCTTCCAATTTCTTGCTGTTTAAACAGCAGTACAATGAACAACTTTGCAGTTATATATTCTGTCATATCCAGGTTTATTACTTTTGAATAAATACTGAGAAATGTGACAATTATAGGGTCAAATACTATGCACAGGTCTAAGGATTTTGATTTGTATTACCAACTTTTCCTCTAAAAATTCAATTTCACCCTCAAAAAATATGTATAATAGTGTTCATTTCAATAATCCTTCTATGATACAGTTCTTGGTAGTAAAATAATGATACCAACATCTTGAAAGGTATGAAAACTATAATTGTACACATTATATATATTATAATCAATATTTTTATATTCATAATATACTAGCTAAGAAAATATCATTATTTGAGTGATTTATTTCTTGTCAACCTCTTTTAAGTCCTTCTCAATTTAATCCTCATAAGGTTACTGAGAAAGTGAAGTCACTCAGGCGTGTCTGACTCTTTGCAACCCCATGGACTGTAGCCTACCAGGCTCCTCAGTCCATGGAATTTTCCAGGCAAGAGTACTGGAGTGGGTTGCCATTGCCTTCTCCAGGGGATCTTTCCAACCCAGGGATCAAACCCAGGTCTCCCGCACTGCAGGCAGATGCTTTACTGATTTCATTTTAAATAGAAAGGCAGAGATTTACAGTACAAATAAGTTTCCTATGATAGAATAACTAGTAATTTGCAAAAAAAAAAAAAAAAAGAACTGTTTTACTATTGCTCAATCCAACAGTATTTGAAAAATTAAATATTTGGAGAATTGGAACAATACTTGGAAAATTAAAAAGATGCCCCATAAATTCTAATCTGGATTTTAAAAAAATATGATGTCCATAAATTTTGTTGTGGTTCATCCTGATATATTCAAATTGTCAGAGCATCCCATCCAGATTAACACATGTACAGCACTTTTTCAATTTATTGAATTATTATTAAAATAATTGCATTAAAATAAATCAAGATGATTACAGTAAACAATAATTTTGTATTTTTAGCCACCTAGTAATGACTCAATCATGTATGCAGCAAACATAGTTCTCACTTTAATACATGGCAAAATGTGGAAAGAGACCACAAATAACACATCTCTCATTCCTGACAGAATTTAACATTTTGTTCAAGGAAAACATACTAAGCACTTACTGATAAAACAAAGTATGTTCATATACAGGCAGTTTGAGTCAGATGGTCATGAAAAAAGTATTTGATTATCCCTGGTAGGAATTTGGTGCACCCAGACAGTTGCTCAATGGGTCTTGCATGGATAAGCCAGTGGGATAAGTGGGAAACATGGGAAATTATACTTTAGATGGACATGAAATATGTGCTGAAAATACATTATGATCAGCTGTAGATATCCTTTTTACAGTTGTTCTGTCACATAGCACTAAACATTATAAATCAAAGACTATTTTGTTTGACAATGATTTCTGAGTTTACAATAAGCCCTTTTGGAAGCAATGAGCTAAGAAAAAATAATTGTAAATGAAAAATTTAACATTAAATTTCATCCTTTAAGAAAGTTGATGATGACTTGCTTAGCTCGCACAAAACTTTTATCAACATTTACTCTCCAAGACAAGAAAAATAGTGATTTCTTTTACTCCATGTAAACAGGATGACACAAATCTGCAGAAAAAAATGTAAGCATCTACTTTGCAAAGTTCATACTAATTTTTTTTTAAAATGTGCTCATGGCAACGATTTAAAGTAAGGCAGTTGCAGAATGTGCTACACATCCTATTGTGATGCATGGCCTTTCATTTAGATCAAACAAGTCTCAGTTTACATTCATTTTGTTAATTTTTAAGTTTTTTTTATACTCAGATGAAAAGTGGGTCAATTTCTAATACTAGTTAGCTCCATTAGCAGTACTCCACTTTGTAAATAGCTCAAATTTATAAATTTTAATTCAGTGTCTCGGATGCTTCAGAAAGAAATCAGTTAATTCTGATAATAGGTTTTTTAATGCAATTTATGAATCCAATATCAAACATTTCAAAACATTCTGTTGAAAGTGAAAGATCTGCTATCCTTGTTGATTTTAAAAATGCAGTTTAAAAAGTTTCACATTGACGATAAAAACTGGTTTTGTAGTATAAACACAAAATTTGCTAGAGCAGTATCATGACAAACATTCTGTTTTAACTAATCTAAATGTAACCAATGATAGTTTCTATAGAACAAGCAAGAGAGTTCCAGAAAAACATCTATTTCTGCTTTATTGACTATGCCAAAGCCTTTGACTCTGTGGATCACAATAAACTGTGGAAAATTCTGAAAAAGATGGGAATACTAGACCACCTAACCTGCCTCTTGAGAAATCTGTATGCAGGTCAGAAAGTAACAGTTAGAACTGGACATGGAACAACAGACTGGTTCCAAATAGGAAAAGGAGTACGTCAAGGCTGTATATTGTCACCCTGCTTATTTAACATCTATGCAGAGTACATCATGAGAAACGCTGGACTGGAAGAAGCACAGGCTGGAATCAAGATTGCCGGGAGAAATATCAATCACCTCAGGTATGCAGATGACACCACCCTTATGGCAGAAAGTGAAGAGGAACTCAAAAGCCTCTTGATGAAAGTAAAAGAATAGAGCGAAAAAGTTAGCTTAAAGCTCAACGTTCAGAAAACGAAGATCATGGCATCCGGTCCCATCACTTCATAGGAAAACGATGGGGAAACAGGGGAAACAGTGTCACACTTTATTTTGGGGGGGCTCTAGAATCACTGCAGATGGTGACTGCAGCCATGAAATTAAAAGATGCTTATGTCTAGTCAAGGCTATGGTTTTGCCTGTGGTCATGTATGGATGTGAGAGTTGGACTGTGAAGAAGGCTGAGCCCCAAAGAATTGATGCTTTCGAACTGTGGTGTTGGAGAAGACTCTTGAAGTCCCTTGGACTGCAAGGAGATCCAACCAGGCCATTCTGAAGGAGATCAACCCTGGGATTTCTTTGGAAGGAATAATGCTAAAGCTGAAGCTCCAGTACTTTGGCTACCTCATGCAAAGAGTTGACTCATTGGAAAAGACTCTGATGCTGGGAGGGATTGGGGGCAGGAGGAGAAGAGGACGACCGAGGATGAGATGGCTGGATGGCATCACTAACTCGATGGACATGAGTCTGAGTGAATTCCGGGAGATGATGATGGACAGGGAGGCCTGGTGTGCTACGATTCATGGGGTCACAAAGAGTCAGACATGACTGATCGACTGAACTGAACTGAATTCCTTGGAAGAAAAGTTATCACCAACCTAGATAGCCTATTCAAAAGCAGAGACCTTTGCCAACAAAGGTCCGTCTAGTCCAAGGTTATGGTTTCTCCAGTGGTCATGTATGGATGTGAGAGTTGGACTGTGAAGAAGGCTGAGCCCCGAAGAATTGATGCTTTTGAACTAGGGTATTGGAGAAGACTCTTGAGAGTCCCTTGGACTGCAAGGAGATCCAACCAGTCCTGGGTGGATCAGTCCTGTGTGTCCTTTGGAAGAAATGATGCTAAAGCTGAAACTCCAGTACTTTGGCCACCTCATGCGAAGAGATGACTCACTGGAAAGGACTCTGATGCTGGGAGGGATTGGAGGCAGGAGGAGAAGGGGACGCCAGAGGATGAGCTGGCTGGATGGCATCACGGACTTGATGGACATGAGTTTGAGTGAACCCTAGGAGTTGGTGATGGACAGCGAGGCCTGGTGTGCTGCAATTCATGGGGTCACAAAGAGTCAGACATGACTGAGTGACTGAACTGAACTGACTGAACTGAGAACAACTGAAAAAAATACCTTCATCCCATACATACTTTCCTTATTTGAACTTGACATTCTCTCCATAAAGTGGTTGCAATCTACATCCTCTGCCTTAAATTTGCACAATGATTTGTTAATGTTCCATTATAGTATGGTAGGTGTCATTATGTACTTCCAAATCCAGATAATCAAAATGTCATGTATTAAAAATAAAAAAAGCTTATTTTATATTGCTATATTTAAAATGCCACATATTCCTGCTTAGCTCTCTTTCGAAGCTGCCCTTGTCATCTGGCTGCCATGCAGTAAGGAAATCCAAATAAGCTCATTCAAGAAGACCATTTAATGAAGTGACATGTAGATGTTCCAGGCAACAGCTCAACTGAGGTCCTAAGTGACAGTTTCATCTGCTAGATAATTCCAACCTCCAGCTCTTGAGATACCCCAACCTTTCACGTCTTCCTAGCTGAGAACCTAGAGGCTGTAGAGAAGAGATAAGTTATCCCTGTTGTGCCCTGTCTAAATTCTTGACATAGAGAATCCATGTGCATAATAATGTTATTGCATTATGCTGTGAAAGTTTGGGTGATTTGCTATACAGCAGTAGCTTTCCAATACTTTATGAAACCTATGGAAAAGAAATGTATTTGAAATTGATTATTTTGTTGTTGTTGTTTAGTCAATAAGTCATGTGTGACTGTTTTGAGACCCCATGGACTGTAGACCACAAGGGTCCTCTGTCCGTGAGATTCCCAAGCAAGAATACTAGAGAGGGTTGCCATTTTCTTCTCCAGGGATCTTTCCAACCCGGGGATCAAACTCAGGTCTCCTTCATTGGCAGGTGCAAGTTTTTTACTGCTGAGCCTTCACAGAGGCCCAGCTGATAATGACACACATCTAATTCAAGAGAGCTTTTGACAAGCTGTGATGTTGTACAAATTTAAATAGAAGCTATAGTTGTACAAAATTTACAAATATTTTATGCATCAACTTTTAGAGTAGATGAAATGTAAAATTTTATGAGGAAGCAGAAATAGATAAAAACTGTTTATTATAGTGGTATGTACTTTCTCTCTTTGCAGCTTTTTTTTTTTTTTTTTGGTAAGAGCAGAATTTTGACATGAGATCTTCCCTCTCAACAAATTTTTAGGTATTTTTAAACTATAGACACAATGTTACACAGCTGATCTCTGAAGTTAATCATTTTGCATTACTGAGATTTTACATCCATTAAACAGAAATTCTCCATTTCTCCCTCCCTCCAGTCCCAGGTAACTACTATTTTATTCTCTGTTTCTATATGTTTGACTAATCTAAATATCTCAATAAATAGAATCATTCAGTATTTGTCCTTCTGTGATTGACTACACCAATAATAATGTCCTCCAGATTCACTCACATTGTCATACTAGGCAAGATTACTTTCTTTTTAAAGGCTGAATAATATTCCTTATTAATTTCTTTATCCATTCATCCATGGATAGATAATTAAGTTATTTTCAAATCTTGGCTATTGTGAACACAGAATACCATGAATGAACATGGAAGGGCTAATATCATTTCAAGATATTGATTTCAATTCTTTTGGATATATATTCAAAATTATAACTGCTGGATCATATCACAGTTCTATTTTTAAGGATTTGTTTTTAATTTTTTGAGGAATTTCCATACTGTTTTATAGTAGCTGCACCACCATTACACATGTCCACCAACAATGTATAAGGGTTTCAATTTCTTCATATCTAAGCCAGGACTTTTCATCTTCAGTTTATCTTACCTCCATCAATTTATTTCTAGGTTCTCTATTTTGTTCCCTTTGTTAATTATGTAGCTTTGTAATATAATTTGAACTTGGAAAGTGTGATGTCTCCAATTGTGTTCTTTCTGAGGATTTCTTGGGCTATTCAGGTTTATTGTGGTTCATGTGAATTTTAGGATTGTTCTTGCTATTTCGGTAGCAAGAACAGAAATAGTTCTTGCTATTCATTGGAATTCTTACAGGGATTACATTAAATCTGTAGATTGTTTTGGGTACTACAGATCTTTTTACAATATTAAATTAGAAGATTGATTTGCAATCTATGAACACAGGGTGTCTTTCCATTTGTTTACGTCTACTCTAATTTCTTTCATCAGTGTTATGTAGTTTTCAATGTACACGTCTTTTACGTCCTTGGTTAAATTCATTGCTATATATTTTATTCCATTTAAACTGTTGTAAATGAGATTGTTTAACTCCACCTACAAACAAGATAATTGTATTTCTCCCTTTCTGGTTTGAATGCTTGTTATTTCTTTTTATTGCCTAATTGCTCTGGCTGGGACTTCTAATTCCTGTAGAACAAAAATGGTGGGAATAAACCTCCTTGCCTTATTCTAGATCTAGTGAAAAGCTTTTAGGTTTTCACTGCGAGTATAATGTTAACTGCAGGCTTGTCAAACATGGCCTATGCTTTGAGTTTTTATCATGAAAGGGGGTTGAATTTTGTCAGGCTTTTTCTGCATCTACCAAGACAATCATATGATTTTTATTCTTTATCTTGTTAATGTCTTCTGTTATTTCATTTGTGTACACTGAACCATCCTGGGATAAATCCCACTTGGTTATGGTGTATAATATTTTTAAGAACTACTTTTGAAATTGTAGGTCACACATATGACCCTAAATGTCATATGTAGGATGAAATTTTTTGTAACAGATTTCTCTAAATTTAGGTTACCTTTTGCTGAATATCACTTTTATATCTTAATCAAAGTATTTGAGGGGAAACATACATACAAATAGCTTTCAAAAGCTTCAAGCTTTAATACTTTGTAAATATTGAAAATAACAATTGCTTCCAAACAGTAAGACATTTAACTTTATCTCAAAGCAAAAGATGAATCTTAATATCAAAGTTTGGAAATACTGTACAAATTTAATTTTTAAATTCTATAGTTAAACTTTGGAATATTTTGCATTTGATGAAGATATTTGCATACAGATTCTACTTTGTAAGCATTTACATTCTGAATCAGCATGGAATTGAAATTGACAGTTCTATATTTTACTTTAAAAATAAATTTTCAAGCAAGATACTTGAAATGGAGTAAAGAAAGACAGCATCTATAAAATATTTTCATAGCTATATTTCCACATTTCAAAATAAAACAAAAGTTTAGTGAGACTATTTTCCATTTAGCAGAATTTTATCTTCTTTTACCAGGCAAGTTAGATGACAAATCAGTGTAATTCACATATATTAATGAAAAAAATGTGACTGGAATCTTGATTGCAGTCAGTTTAATTTTTTAAATGATTGTATTAAGAAATTTATTCTCTAGAAAAATACTAGTGTATATTAGAAATAAACATGATTAAAAATGTGATAAAAGTGAATGAGCACATACTGTAAAATGATTTAATTTTATGCTCAGATCTTTAATAGGAAACTTCATTTTGCTTCATTATAAGTCAATATACTACTTTATGTTTTACAAAATATTTTACTTTATAAAATAATTTTGAATAAGACTCTTACATTTACTAATATAAAAATGCCAATTTGCTAGTCAGTAAATATCTCTGTCTGACTTTTTTCTCTTAGCATAATGTCTTCAAGTGCCATTCATGCTGTTGCAAATGGCAAGATTTCTTTGTTTTTATAGTTAAACAACATTCTGTTGTAAATACTGACTACAAATTCTTTATCTACTCATAGACACTTACAGTGTTTCCATGTCTTGGCTACAGTAAATAATGCTACTATGAACATGGGAATGCAGATATCTTTTTTCAGTTAGTATTTTTGTTATCTTTCAGACTTGTGGTTATCAGAGGTGAAGGTTGGGGGAAGGAGAAATTACAGGAAGGTGGTCAAAACATAGCAAGTTCCATGCTGACAGAAACTAAGGTGTCCCAGCTGATAGTTTAGCCAGTACTTGACCAACTTGCTAACCCATGTGAAGAAGGCCGTTACCTGATCTACTGCCAGCAAACCTGCCAGTTATCTGGGAAGCAGGCAACAGATCAACAAGCCACAGCAGCATGGAAATCATCCAACAGCCTGTTGTTGTGTCGTGGCTAAGTTGTGTCTGACTCTTTGTGACCCCTAGAACTGCAGCCCACCAGGCTCTTCTGTCCATGGGATTTTCCAGGCAAGAATACTGGTGTGGGTTGCCATTTCCTTCTCCAGGGGATCTTCCTGACCCTGGAATCGAACGCACATCTCCTGCATTGGCAGGTGGATCTTTACCACTGAGCCTCCAGGGAAGCCCCATCCAACTGCCTACAAGATTATACACTAAATAAAAGGCTTGCTGTGTTAAGTCACTAAAAACAAATAGAAAAAAAAAAAGGTACAATGTTCCAGTTAAAAATAAGCACTAGCTGTAATGTACACCATGATGACTATAGCTAACCCTGCCACAAAATATATAGGAAAATTGTTAAGAGAGTAAATTGTAGGAGTTCTCACCACAAGAAGAAAATTTTACCTTTATTCTTTTCTTCTTCTCTTTAAAAATTATACCTATATGAAAAGATCTTAGCTGAAGCTACTACAAATAAGCATTTCACCATATGTGTACATCAAACCACCATGCCGTATGCCTTAAATAAATACAGTGATGCATTTCAATTATTCCTTAATTAAATTGGAAAAAATGAATGGTATGCAACATTCCTATATATGTATATGTACAAAAACATATGTAACTATAATTAATTTTAGTATTCCTTCTTTATTTTCAGAAGCCTAATTTGGACAATAAAGTATCTGACCACCCTGCTGAGAAGAGACCATTCCCAATCATTCTTCAAAACTAAGCTGCCTGCTTTCACTGAAAGGCAGATATATTTCCTATAAGGTGGTAAATCTTGGGAATCAAATCCTCTTTTGAGTCCATAAATACAGTTGAGAAAATAAATGGGGCTATGGCAGTTCCCCAGCCCTAGAGATTGTGGGCCTGATCAGAAAGCTGACAGAGGAATTTGTTTTTTTTAAGTAGCAACACTACACAGGATAGGGAACGTGTTCAAGTGCTCAGTGACAGACACTGGCGACAGTCAAGTTGGTCGGTGGTGACTGCTCCTTCCCACTCTTACCCTAATGACTCCCCCATCTGCTTCTTACCCCTGGGCTTCCAAACAGCACTGCAAGTGTTCTAGAAACTCAGTTACGCTAGGAGAATCAAATGACAGGAACTGGGTATTCTTTGAAGGAGGCCAAACATTTTCGGCTGTGGTCAGCCCTACAAAATTTAGAAAGGACTTTCATTTTCTTCTACATACTGTACTGAATTAGGGGCCTTGCAATTTAAATTATGCTCCTTACAAACTTCCTCACTTGAAACTTCACAAAGTCAGGCTGCCTGTGGAGCAGAGAGGCAGTAATGAGCTGGCATCTGCCAAAGTCAGGACAATAGTGATTTCAAGGTCAGGGACTGGCAGAATACTAAAGGAGAGATGACTGGCAAATATCAAAGGTACATAAGAAGAAAGTGTATTCCAAGGATTTGTTGAAATTGGGCCACTGCTAGAAGTTGCTTAAGGACGTCTGAGACAGTAAAAATGAGCAGGGTTGTGAATAAATACTGCTTTTTGCATGAACATCTTTCTATGTTACTTCCTCAGAGTCAATAAAGAGATATCCACATCTCAATGTGTATATAATGATGAAGCTTTCTTATCTTTAATCCAGAGGAGAATAGTAATAATGTAACAATTTTCCTCTCGTCACATGTTTCTGAGTGACTATTTAATGTGCCAAGTGCTTGAGATAGCGGGGATTCAGTAGAGAACAAAAAGAAAAAAGAAAACTCTATTCTTAATAGAGCTCATATTACAGTCAAAACTAGGCAGATGCCTGAAAAAGAGTGGCATGCTATTTTGAAGGGATTATCAGGAAAGACATTTGATCAAGAGACCATAAGGAAGTGAAGAAGCCACTGAAAAGGCCTGTGAGCAGCACACTAGGACCCTGAAAGGCAGGAAGCAGTGTGACTTGCCTTGGCGTGGACCAAAGGGAAATGAGAGAGGCGGGAATAAGGGAGACACTGAGCAGTTACCAGGCCGTCACAAAGCACAGAGCTCTAGTATCTGCTGGGCTAATATTTTAATATATGGAAGTTAATATATAGAACTATTACTTGCCTTCATTGCAAGGGTGAAATCAGTACGTTGGATGTTCTACACACTTTCAATACACTTGTATGGCACCTCTGCCTTTCTTGACTCTCTCATCTCTATGGCCCTTAAACAGAGCTGCCTTCCCAGCATCTCCAGAATTTGGCCAAGACTTTCTATCACCTACTGTTTAGCTCTGGTTTTCCAAGCTCTTAGTCGGAAATCACCTGTGGACCCCTCAGTCTTTGAAGAACCTCTTTGGACCCTGATTTTTAACATCAGAAACACAACACATTTTTTGTTTCAGCCTGCCCACTCTCATGTCCATCCTAAAAACACTCACACCTGCTCTTCCCTGTCTCCACCACCCACTGCCACAAGTATGCACACACTTTGACACATTCCAATAAAATGATGACAACTACCGGTTGTTGAAAATTCACACAATTGATGGCAACACTGGAGATAGAACCCTGGTGGCATGCATTCTTAATTGATCTTTCTTGATGAGCTACAACAAGATTTGAAAAACTCTGAAATCAAATGTCACTAGGTTATTGTGTGCTCATTACCATTTGACTGTTTCAAAATTCAAGGGAGTTCTTCTATGATATTCTTNAATTCACACAATGATGGCAACACTGGAGATAGAACCCTGGTGGCATGCATTCTTAATTGATCTTTCTTGATGAGCTACAACAAGATTTGAAAAACTCTGAAATCAAACGTCACTAGGTTATTGTGTGTTCATTTCCATTTGACTGTTTCAAAATTCAAGGGAGTTCTTCTATGATATTCTTATTTTTAGTTTAGTTATACCAACCTATTCCCATGACAATAAAAACATATTAAAGATCTGCATGTGATGTGTGTTAGATTAATGGAAAAGAATCTTACACTTCATTCCTTCCCACTTTTTTCCCCCTTTAAAATAACTTGTTTAAAAAAAATCCTATCACAGGAAAGTGGCCACTCAAAAGTCTTGCACTTAATAACAGATTCTATTTTATATGAAATCTAAGTCCCCTCTGTAACAAAAAGCAGTGCACAGCAGTCTTCTAAAAGCAATAACAGTGTAACAATTAAAATCCAGATACCCTGATATTGGAGAAGGCAATGGCACTCCACTCCAGTACTCTTGCCTGGAGAATTCCATGGACAGAGGAGCCTGGTGGGCTTGCAGTCCATGGGTCGCAAAGAGTTGGACATGACTGAGCAACTTCACTTTCACTTTCTAACCTGATATAACCAAGAAAGTTTTCTTTCTAAGAAGAGGAAAAGACAGATGAGCTGGCAAGTACATATAGAAAATCACGGATTCAATTTCCAAAAGCTCAGGTCTCAATTCTTTAAGCAGAGGCTGCTAGAGTCCAGCATCTTCTTCTTTAAAGTTATCAATAAATACACCAAGTATCACTTGGTTGCTTGCTCAACTCAGAGCATCTTTTCATTATCCTTCCTCCATTCCAACAGAGCACACTCCTTTCTGGGAGATTAACACAATTTAGTCTTTGACAAGATGTTGCTTTTTACTATTATTTATTTCCAAACTAATTCATTTATGGGAGGCCTAATCAAGAGCTGAACAAAACAAAAAGGAAAATTATGTTTAAAAAATACCATCCATAATTTTGTTAACCTTTTTTTTTTTTTCACATACACACATATATATATACGATTTTCTCTAAGTGCTTAAGCATTCTCAAGTAATTTCTGAACCCACTGTCCTCTGAAAGTTCAGATTAAAATAGCATCCAAATGTGTCCCCTAAAACTCAAAAACTGTTTCTGAATGTGAGCAGTCAGCTGGCAGCGTTGCTCCTTTACACATACCAACCAATGGAAACAATGCAGACAATGCATCGTCAGACTCTCCCAAGGGAAGGCATTTCATCTTAACTGAAATTATTCCTGAAGAGAGACAGAGGTATTCTCAGGCCCCAGCTTTGGACTATTTTTTGAGATGCACTGGTTGCCCTCAAATTCACTGTGCATATGGGAAATGGGGGGCTTCCCTTGGGGCTCAGCCGGTAGAGAATCTGCCTGCAATGCGGGAGATCTGGGTTCCATCCCTGGGTTGGGAAGATCCCCTGAAGGGAAAGGCTACCCACTCCAGGATTCTGGCCTGAAGAGTTCTATGGACTGTATAGTCCACGAGTTTGCAAAGAATCAGACACAACTGAACAACTTTCACTTCCATGGGAGATGGAAATATTTAAAAGTTATTTAAAAGAAAAAAAGCAATGTAAAATTGCAGATATTACCAGTTAGTCGTTAGGAAAGGCCAAAAAAAAAAAAGTACAGATGATACTAGTCATATAGCAGAAGCTTAAAATCTAAAATAAAAGTAGCACTTGAAACTAGCCAGTATTTTTCAGAATTATTTGTTCAGAAGTAGCAGCCAAAACACCTAGAGACATGTACATTAGAAGCTTCAATGGCACCAGAGTTTGAGAGTTGAGATGAATATATGGCAAGTCTCCTAATCCAGATAAAACTATAAAATTGGACAACCAAATTAAATGACCCTTAGTTTTAAGTTTTATCATTCCTTCTCTCTCTTCCTCTCACTTTTTTAAATCTGATCATACTTTTCTTGAAAATCTCTCCTCCACAAACATCATTACATGCTACATTTTTAGTCCTCATTCGGATCACTCTTTCTCTGACATTTCCGAATGACTACAGGGCATTTTGATTTGCATGCTTATATAGGGATCTAAAAACTCAGTATTTCTCACAATGAATCCTTCTTTACCCTACGTCTAATTTTTTTCTTCTATGTTCTTTTTACTCTTGGTGGAGATGTCAAATCATTTTCAATTGTTTCTATGATCTCTTCTGGATTCTTTTTCATCTCTTTCATTCCACTCCTATCATTATTGAATCTTTTTTTAACATTCACAAAATATTAGAATGGCCTTCTCCTCAGCATTTACCTGTCTTTATTCATTTTGGTGAGTCCATTTTACAAGCCTGAAGCATTGCTAATTATTCTAGATGTTTTAAAGGCCTCCTAGTTTTCTTTTTGCTTTTTGGTATGGAATTTCTGTGTCTTCTGTATCTTTAGCTTTATTCTAGATGATCCCAAACTCTTCTCAGATTTTTTTTTTTTTTGGCTGCTCTGGGTCTTTGTTGCAGCACCAGGGGCTCTAAGGTATGTGGGCTCAATAGCTGCAGTATATGGGATCTCAGTTCCATGACCAGGGATCGAACACTACCTCCTGCATTGGGAGCACAGAGTCTTATCCACTGGACCACCAGAAAGTCCCCCTTTTCCTAAGGACAAAGTCTTAGCTTTGTTCAACACAACCTTTACTCTATGAAACAGGCTGCTTGGAGGTTTCCTCACTGCAAACAATGCAGGAACATAGGAGGGAAAGAAAATAAGACCTGGACTTCTTATGCACTGTGGAAGGGCACCTCTCTTGGCTCTGCCTAAGTTCAAGGGTGTAAGGAGGCACAATTCAGCCGTGTGTCTGGAAAGAGGAGTATGGGCTGTTTGGTGGACCACACTGAAAATTAACACAGAGCTGATCCTAGCATACCTTGACATCCAGAAATTGTCTCAAGAGGTACTATAGAATTACAGTTTAACCTGGTGTAGTTTTTCACCACTACTGATGAGAATTTTGCTACTTCTGCAGAGGGAAACATCTTTTCCTACTCTGCTGACATGGCTTTATTATAGCATGTTAGGAAAGGCCTTAATACAAAAGAAAACTTTAGTATGTGTAAAATATAAGACTTTGCATTCACTTACTTATGTAATTCCCCAGATAGAGAAGTACCATTATTAACATTTTACAGGGAAGAAAAATAAAGGCACAGATAAATCAAATAACTCACTAACCAGTGTGTGACAGAGTAGGAATCAAAACTAGGAAGTCCAATTTCAGAGCAGGCCCTTTGAATCAACTGTGGTAGTGTACTGCTTCAATAGAAATGATTTAGCAAGTATATTTCAATGATATATTAATTATATGACATGCTTCGAAGAAAGAAGAAAAGTATACGTAAAAATCAAAGTTCATCAGTCTTCCTCAAATGTAGAAATATTGAGTTCTAAATGCCTTTATCCAAGACATCTAATCATTCAGTTCTTTGAGACTATGATTTGCAGCTGACACATCCAGGCACGGGTACCAGACCAGGCCGAAGTCCTCATGAAAAACTGATAGCATATAGGTATAACTGAAACCCTTTTAATGTCTTGGGAACTAATTGGTTAATAACTACCTTTAATATTTTATTAAGGTGAAAACATCTTCCTCCGTGCGAATGACACAGATATCGAGAATCTCAGAGTTCTTAGTCAAATGGTGGCGGTGGTAGGTTAGTTCCTAAGTTGTATCTGACTCTCCTGACCCCATGGACTGTGGCCCGCCAGGCTCCTCTGTCCATGGGATTTTCCAGGCAAGAATATTGGAGTGGTTTGCCATTTCCTTCCTTAGTCAAACACCTGAGCAAATTCAAAAATATTTTTTGGGAAAAAATAATTCTACCGTCTGGCACCCTGGCAGTCCTCTTCCAAATAGAAGCTGAATGGTCCTCTGTCAAGATCAGAGTGTGAGCCAGGTTTTGAATTTTCCAATGATAATGCCAGGCCTTTTGCCTGCATGCCACACATATAAAGCATACGGATGCCACTTTAATTGACAATGCAGATTATCTGCCCTGTGGCACTCCTGAGAGGATCCAGCCAAGAATTTACAACAGCCCAGAATTTGCAAACAGCACATGTGACGTATTAATGCAGGAGAGACAGGTGATGCCAGTTGGATTCCTGGGTCAGGAAGATCCCCTGAGGAGGAAATGTCAACCCACTCTACTACTGTTGCCAGAAAAATCCCATGGACAGAGGAGACTGGTGGGCTACAGTCCATGGGCTTCCAAAGAGTCAGGCATGATTGAACAACTGAACACAGACACACAAAGGACATAATAGCTATTCACTCATGCAGATTCTTCATTTCCTACTCCTATGTTAAATTGGCTCATGAGATAGTAACTTTTGTTACCTTCATTATCTTGAGTTTTTACCCCCAAAGCATTTTAAAAGGGTTTGAGTTAAAGCCTACAAAATTTATAAGATTTACTTGCTTAGTTTTTATAGAAGACTCATAGAAAATAGTCACTAATTCACATTTCTCCATCTCCTATTAATTTGTTGGCAAAGACATTATGTAGTACAGAATTCTTGTTTATAGGTCAATAGGAAATATTACTTGCATAAAAATTAACTTTCTCTTCATTATGTCATGTTATATAAAAATTATCATCTTAAAATGCCATACAGTTATTATGTCTCACTGTCTGTATTTCACAAATCCAGCTACCGTTCAGTGGAGTCCTCTGCTTCATAGTCTCTTATGAAGCTGCAATTAAGGTCCTGTGAGGGCTAAGTTCTCATCTGAATGCTCAACTGGAGAAGGAGTTTCAAAGTTTGCTTACATGGTTGTTTGCTGAAGTGTGGTTCCTAAGGGTTACTGGATTCATTTCCTTACTGGATATTGGTTGGAATCTTCCCTAAAGTTCCTGTGATGTGGATGTCCCCAACATCATAGTTTACGTTACTAAAACCAGCAAGAGAAAGCCTGTTAGCCAGCAGAACAGTAGTCACACTTTTATGTAGTCTAATCACAGAAGTGACATACCATCACCTCTGTTGTAGTCTACAAATTAGAAGCAAGTTACCGTCCCAGGCCACACTCAAGCAGAGGTGATCTTAGGGTCTGCCTACCACATGCGCTAGTCATAGCAAACACCCTCTTCCAACAACACAAGAGAAGACTCTACACATGGACATCACCAGATGGTCAACACCAATCAGGCAAATTTGGCCTTGGAATGCGGAATGAAGCAGGCCAAAGACTAATAGAGTTTTGCCAAGAAAATGCACTGGTCATAGCAAACACCCTCTTCCAACAACACAAGAGAAGACTCTACACATGGACATCACCAGATGGTCAACACCAAAATCAGATTGATTATATACTTTGCAGTCAAAGATGGAGAAGCTCTACAGAGTCAGCAAAAACAAGACCAGGAGCTGACTGTGGCTCAGATCATGAAATCCTTATTACCAAATTCAGACTTAAATTGAAGAAAGTAGGGGAAACTGCTAGACTATTCAGGTATGATCTAAATCAAATCCCTTATAATTATACAGTGGAAGTGAGAAATAGATTTAAGAGCCTAGATCTGATAGAGTGCCTGATGAACTACAGAACGAGGTTCGTGGAATTGTACAGGAGACAGGGATCCAGACCATTCCCATGGCAAAGAAATGTAGAAAAGCAAAATGGCTGTCTGGGGAGGCCTTACAAATAGCGTGAAAAGAAGAGAGGTGAAAAGCAAAGGAGAAAGACATAAGCATCTGAATGCAGAGTTCCAAAGAATAGCAAGGAGAGATAAAAAGCTTTCCTCAGTGATCAATGCAAAGAAATAGAGAAAAACAACAGAATGGGAAAGACTAGAGATCTCTTCAAGAAAATTAGAGATACCAAGGGAACATTTCATGCAAAGATGGGCTCGATAAAGGACAGAAATGGTCTGGACCTAACAGAAGCAGAAGATATTAAGAAGAGGTGGCAAGAATACACGGAAGAACTGTACAAAAAAGATCTTCATGACCCAGATAATCATGATGATGTGATGACTAATCTAGAGCCAGACATCTTGGAATGTGAAGTCAAGTGGGCCTTAGAAAGCATCACTACGAACAAAGCTAGTGGAGGTGATGGAATTCCAGTTGAGCTGTTTCAAATCCTGAAAGATGATGCTGTGAAAGTGCTGCACTCAATTTGCCAGCAAATCTGGAAAACTCAGCAGTGGCCACAGGACTGGAAAAGGTCAGTTTTCATCCCAATTCCAAAGAAAGGCAATGCCAAAGAATGCTCCAACTACCGCACAATTGCACTCATCTCACATGCTAGTAAAGTAATGCTCAAAATTCTCCAAGCCAGACTTCAGCAATATGTGAACCGTGAACTCCCTGATGTTCAAGCTGGTTTTAGAAAAGGCAGAGGAACCAGAGATCAAATTGCCAACATCTGCTGGATCATGGAAAAAGCAAGAGAGTTCCAGAAAAACATCTACTTCTTCTTTATTGACTATGCCAAAGCCTTTGACTGTGTGGATTACAATAAACTGTGGAAAATTCTGAAAGAGATGGGAATACCAGACCACCTGACCTGCCTCTTGAGAAATCTGTATGCAGGCCAGGAAGCAACAGTTAAAACTGGACATGGAACAACAGACTGGTTCCAAATAGCAAAAGGAGTACGTCAAGGCTGTGTATTGTCACCTTGCTTACTTAACTTATATGCAGAATACATCATGAGAAACGCTGGATTGGAAGAATCACAAGCTAGAGTCAAGATTGCTGGGAGAAATATCAATAATCTCAGATATGCAGATGACACCACCCTTATAGCGAAAGTGAAGAGGAACTAAACAGCCTCTTGATGAAAGTGAAAGAGGAGAGTGAAAAAGTTGACTTAAAGCTCAACATTCTAGAAAACGAAGATCATGGCATCTGGTCCCATCACTTCATGGGAAATAGATGGGGAAACAGTAGAAACAGTGTCAGACTTTATTTTTTGGGGCTCCAAAATCACTGCAGATGGTGACTGCAGCCATGAAATTAAAAGACGCTTACTCCTTGGAAGAAAAGTTATGAGCAACCTAGATAGCATATTCAAAAGCAGAGACATTACTTTGCCGATTAAGGTCTGTCTAGTCAAGGCTGTGGTTTTTCCAGTGATCGTGTATGGATGTGAGAGTTGGACTGTGAAGAAGGCTGAGTGCTGAAGAATTGATGCTTTTGAACTGTGGTGCTGGAGAAGACTCTTGAGAGTCCCTTGGACTGCAAGGAGATCCAACCAGGCCATTCTGAAGGAGATCCACCCTGGGATTTCTTTGGAAGGAATGATGCTAAAGCTGAAACTCCAGTACTTTGGCCACCTCATGTGAAGAGTTGACTCATTGGAAAAGACCCTGTTGCTAGGAGAGACTGGGGGCAGGAGAAGAAGGCGACGACAGAGGATGAGATGGCTGGATGGCATCACTGACTCAATGGACGTGGGTCTGAGTGAACTCCGGGAGTTGGTGATTGACAGGGAGGCCGGGTGTGCTGTGATTCATGGGGTCGCAAAGAGCTGGACACGACTGAGCGACTGAACTGAACTGAACCACACCTTGTGAACTTCGATACATCTCATTATCATATTTTCCCTTGAATTTTGATAAGTAATCCAACAATTCACCTATTAATGAGTTTTCCATTTTTATCTTACCATTTAATATTTCCTAATCTTCCTTTTAATTTCCATTTGCTTCTGTTTAGTCGATAAATTGGCTCTCTTTTGTGACCCCATGGACTGTAGCCCTCCACGCTGCTCTGTCCATGGCATTTCCTAGGCAAGAATAGTGGAGTTGGTTGCCATTTCCTTCCCCAGGCACCTTCTTGATCCAAGGATCAAACCTGTGTCCTGCATTGACAGGTGAATTTTTTACCAGTTGTTAATATTTTACCATGTCTAGGAAACAAATATACTTTGGAGAAAGGTGTTCAGTTCAGTTGCTCAGTCATGTCCTACTCTTTGCAACCCCATGAATCGCAGCACGCCAGGCCTCCCCTGTCCAACACCAACTCCCGGAGTTCACTCAGACTCACGTCCATCAAGTCAGCAATGCCATCCAGCCATCTCATCCTCTGTCGTCCCCCTCTCCTCCCGCCCCCAATTCCTCCCAGTGTCAGAGTCTTTTCCAATGAGTCAGCTCTTCGCATGAGGTGGCCAAAGTACTGGAGTTTCAGCTTCAGCATCATTCCTTCCAAAGAAATCCCAGGGCTGATCTCCTTCAGAATGGACTGGTTGGATCTCCTTGCAGTCCAAGGGACTCTCAAGAGTCTTCTCCAACACCACAGTTCAAAAGCATCAATTCTTCAGCACTCAGCCTTCTTCACAGTCCAACTCTCACATCCATAAGGAGAAAGGTGTGGTATATACTAATAAACTAACAATAGGTGGTTAACAGGTGTCTTTTAGTCTGTTTGAACAGCTATAACAAGATACCACAGACTAAGCACCTTATAAACAACATAAATTTATTTCTTACAGTTCTGGTGGCTGGACTCTGAGTTAAGGGTGCCAACATTATAGGGTGAGAGCCTTCTTCCAGGTTGCAGACTTCTGTGTATTCAGATGGTGGAAGGGGCTAGAGAGCTCTATGGAATCTCTTTTGTAAAAGCATTAATCCCAGTCATGAGGGCTCCACTCTAGTGATCCAATCACCTCTCAAAGGTCCTGCCTTATAACAATATTACATTGGGCATTAAGTTTTGGCTGTGAATTTTTTTTTTTAATTTTAATTAATTTTTATTTTTTAGTTTGTTTTGCTTTACAATACTGTATTCGTTTTGTTACACATTGACATGAATTAGCCATGAGTGTACATGAACTCCCAATCCCGACCCCCCCTCCACCCTCCCGCCCCACACCCTCTCTCTGGATTATCCCCGTGCATCAGTCCCTAGCATCCTGCATCCTGCATCAAACCTGGACTGGCAATTCGTTTCGCTTATGATATCACACATGTTACATTGCCACTCTGCCAACCCATCCCACCCTCTTCCTCTCCCACAGAGTCCAAAAGGCCATTCTATACAACTGTGTCTCTTTTGCTGTCTTGCGTACAGGGCTGTGAATTTTGAAAAGACACAAACATTCAGAACATAGCAACTGCTATTTAGATCAAGGTTCTAATACTTAAAGGTGCTAATACCGCAATTCAGCAATACATTCAAGGAAATATCAACAATCAAGATTTTTTTTTAAAGAATGTATCCCCCTTTTGCCCTACTCTGTGTGCTAAGTTGCTTCAGTCATGTCTGACTTTTTGCAACCCCATGGATTGTAGACTGCCAGGCTCCTCTGTCCATGGGATTCTCCAGGTAAGAATATTGGGTGGGTTGCCATGCCCTCCTCCAGGGAATCTTCACAAACCAGGGATCAAACCTGGGTTTGATCAAACCACTCAGGGTGATGTGGTTTCTAAGTCATCTCTGACTCTTGCATCAGAGGTGATGAAATAGTCTCTCAAGACTGGATATGAAAAAATGAAGTAGTTTGAAGGCTGAATATCTTGTTAAAGAAAATTATGGTGATGACCTTTACGATAATCTATTCAATAGTATATAATCACAGCTATAGTACAAATCCTTCTCTAATGTGACAACACAGGTTTTGAAATCATATATGAATTTAAGATTTCATCATTTCACTATGCCTTATTTACCTTTTAATTGTGGTTGTAAAATAACTCTGCATTTAGATCTTTACACCTTATATTCTCTGCTGAATTTTATGCATTAGTGAAAGAATTCCATTTACTAATCAAGACATCTAATTTAAAGCCTGCCTCACTTCCAATTTCAGGTAACAATAATAAACAATTTTAATAACATCAGAAATGGTCAAAATATTTGAAGAGTTATTTGTTTGCCTAAACAATATGCAGAATTAGAAAAAAGAAGTAATTTACCTTTTAGTAATTAGGCTTTTCTCATTTCTTTCATTTTTTAGTCAAACTATAAACTGATGAATTGAAAATAGATGATGTCAGTACAGATGGTTGGATAGCATCACTGACTCAATGGATATGCATTTGAGCAAATTCTGGGAGGTGGTTAAGGACAGGGAAGCCTGGTGTGCTGCAGCCCACGGGGTTACAAAGAGTCGGTCACAACTTAGCAACTGAACAACAATAACAACAAACTTTCAATACAATAAATATTTTCTGGCATTTCTCTGGCTTGAAAAAAGCCAGGGGTTTCCATGGATGGTAGTTATACAGCTTCCAGTTGTTCAGCCTCACAGCAATAGGAAGGGGGGAAAAAATCCAGTTTTTAAGTCACTGGCCTTTTAACATGAAACATAAAGAAACACCCATGAATGCAGCATTGGCGCACACCTGCTTTCCCTAGGAGCCTGATATAGCCTGAGTAACTGCTCCAATACTAAGCAACATCCATCCCAGACAATGCTACTGGCAGGTTCATGCAGGAAGGGCGAGGGGGTTCAACTGGAACTAATGCTCTCACGCCTTTTATTTAAATAGCTACAGCTTTCACCTGGGAGTAACTGGGCTCTGAGCCCATCTTCTGGTTCATTCCTGGATAACTCACTGAAATACTCAATAAGTTCACCAGTAGTCACTTTGGTAGAAATATAAAGACTTTCTGGGCTGGCTTGGAGTTGGTCATAAACTCAGGAAAAAAATAAGTTGATTTAACCTATCCCACGAAGTAGACGGAGCCTGCAGGAACAATACTGTTTGTATGGAATTAACGAGCTCTAACAGGGCAGAAGCCAAGAGTTTTTTTTTTTTTTTCCTTCTTTGTATCTCCAACATTCACCATAAT
Source organism: Aepyceros melampus (assembly GCA_006408695.1). NCBI lineage: Eukaryota > Metazoa > Chordata > Mammalia > Artiodactyla > Bovidae > Aepyceros > Aepyceros melampus. Next base: position 34,320 of record SJXQ01001711.1, read on the forward strand.
CAGTGATTTTTACAAAAGTTTTTTGAGGTCAATTAAATTTGTTTGCATCTACAAATTATGTAATGAATTTCATGTATTGTCATGAGTATATTGTTCTGGTATTTATGGAGTTGGTAATTATCTATAAAATGGCCAGAGGAACTTAATAAAAGGGGAGGTAAGTTGCATACTACAGAGAGCTTCAGAAAATGAGCAGAAGCTGATACATACTTGCATGAGCCTATCGTACACTGGAAATACACTGCAGAATTCCATAGTGAAGGAATTCTGGAGGAAGTTTGGGGGAGAACTGATATGGCTGAGTTGCTTTGCTGGACACTCAAAACTATCGCAACATTGGTAATCAGCTAACATAGTGAAAATTCAGAAAGTTTCACAGAACACGATAATTGAGATTGACCGTGAAAAAGTGTAGACTATATCCTGACCTTAAGCAGACATAGTGAATGATTGAAATATGTATTACTTTCACTGACACTCATCATGGAAGATCATGTTCAAGCATCCTGGCAACAGTTGGCATTCTTTTAGCTGGACTTCAAATACTTCCCACAAAGCCACAGTAGACAATAAAATTGTTGTCTTACTGACAACTCTGTTGATTGATCGATGGGATTCAGAACCCACATGTTGTTGTTTAGTCACTAACTTGTGTCTCTTTTGCAACCTCATGGACTGTAGCCCACCAGGCTCCTCTGTCCATGTGATTTCCCAGGCAAAAATACTAGAACGGGTTGCTATGCCCTCCTTCAGAGGCTCTTTCTGACCTAGGGATTGAACCCAATATCCTTTGTCTCCTGCATTGCGGGAGGATTCTTTACCACTGAGCCACTGGGAAAGGCTACAAATAGCCTGTGGCACAAAAGGTATCCAGTTGGCTCCTTGGAAGAAGTTGTCACCCATCCAGTCTTCTCAGTACCTAACCAACTGTGCTTTCTCCATTTTCCCTTAACATACTTATAATCCAGGCAGCATCTGCCTTACCATCCACTATGTTCTCCAACAAGCACATAAGACAGAATCCCTCCATAATGCCACAAGGCCAAGAACTCTTCCTTGGAAGATTTTCAATGTGTTGAAGAAGGTAATAAGAGAAAGGAAGCTCTAATTCTTAATCAGCTTTAACCAGTTAAGTGCCAACTCAAAGATGTGCAACAATTAGAAAATATCACTTTTAAAAAATGCATAAAAGCATAAAAAAGCATATTTAAGATTAAATCTTATAATGTAAAATAACATTATAGAGAAATATATGTAAAATTTACTATTTAACGTCTTACAAAATTGTCTAAGTTATGCTGAGTGCTGCAAAAGTTGCTTCAGTCATGTCTGACTCTCTGTGACCCCAGGGACTGTAGCTCGTCAGGTTCCTCTGTCTACGGGACTCTCCAGGCAGGAATACTGGAGCAGGTTGCCGTGCCCTCCTCCGGAGGATCTTCCCCGTCTAAGGACTGAATCCGAGTCTTCTGCATCTCCTGCACTGGCAGGCACAATCTTTATCACTAGAACCATCTGGAAAGCCCTAACTGCATGGAGAGCTTTATCAGATTCAGGAACAAATGCAAATTCTCCTAAAAGTATTATGTATGCAATTTTCATAAAAATCATCATAAAATTGTGATCAACATAGCATGAAATAACAGAGCATAAAGACAATTCACATGGAAAAAGAGTTAAAATTAACCAAAGCGATTTTAAACAATATAATAAAAAATAGCATAATACACTATCAATATTCAGTAATACAAACAGAACTGTGTCAACATATGGAGAGGCCATCTAACCAGTGGAATAAAACAGAGGTCCATCTATATATAGACTTGGTTAGGGCGAAGAGTTGACTCATTGGAAAAGACTCTGATGCTGGGAGGGATTGGGGGCAGGAGGAGAAGGGGACGACAGAGGATGAGATGGCTGGATGGCATCACTGACTCCATGGGCGTGGGACTGGGTGAACTCTGGGAGTTGGTGATGGACAGGGAGGCCTGGCGTGCTGCGATTCATGGGGTCGCAAAGAGTCAGACACGACTGAGCGACTGAACTGAACTGAACTGAACTGAATAAGACTGCAGTACAAAAAAACAAGGTAAATAACAGACCCTATAGTAAATGAAGCTGTAAGAAAGCTATTTGTGTTTATAAAATAGACATTATCTCATATTATACACAAAAATAAGTTGTGAATAAAGACCTAAATACAAGAACAAAACAATAAAACCTTTAGAATAAAGGTGAGATTGCAAATCATAATGGAGAGAAACTGATAGTATTGACTACATTTAAACTTAAAACCTCTGTATAACAGAGGATACCATGGAAAAATAAAAAGACAAGCCAAAAACTTTGCAAAGATAGCTAGAATGTAAATTGCACATAAATGTTAGAAGAATATAGAACATACTTCCACAAAACAGTAAAATGAAGATAGAAACAAAATAGAAAAATGAAAAAACATCAACACAAATAATAAACTTGACAATATATTTAAATGCATTACTGATTCAGGAAAATGAAAATGAAAGATAATTTACATTTTATAACTATCAAATTGACCAAAGTGAATGATCAATTGATCAAAAGATACCAAAAATTGATGAAGATATATAGTTGGTGTGAATTCATACAACACTTTAGAAACCAGTTTGGCGATACTCAGTAAAAATGAAGATACCTGTGCTTGCAGTTCAACAATTCTGCTAGATTTCTGCCTGAGAGAAACTGCTGCCCATGTACACAAAGTGTGATGTCCTTAGATGTTACTGCAGCATGGTTAGTAATTAGAAAAAAGTGAAAACAACTCATCTCTAAGAGAAATAGGAAAAATCTGGGTATGTACATGTTTGTGTGTCTGTCTCATACTCTGATTAAAAACAGTGAAGCTGATCTACATGTCAAAACATAGAAACAACACATTATTGACTGGAGGTGTATTCATGTTTTTAGAGAGTGATACAATTAATATCACAAAGTTGTCAGAGCTTAAAATTGATCAAGGTTTCAATGTATAATTTATGATTGTTGCTCTCATTTACATTTTGCTTTGTTAGGTTTTTGTTTCATCCTTGTGTGCGTTACAAACACCTCACTGTAAAATTTTCAAAAATGATGCACTGCAAAATTTTTTAATTAATTTTTATTTTTTAGTTTGTTTTGCTTTACAATACTATATTCGTTTTGTTACACATTGACATGAATTAGCCATGAGTGTACATGAACTCCCAATCCCGACCCCCACCTCCACCCTCCCGCCCCACACCCTCTCTCTGGATTATCCCTGTGCATCAGTCCCTAGCATCCTGCATCCTGCATCAAACCTGGACTGGCAATTCGTTTCGCTTATGATATCACACATGTTACATTGCCACACTGCCAACCCATCCCACCCTCTCCCTCTCCCACAGAGTCCAAAAGGCCATTCTATACATCTGTGTCTCTTTTGCTGTCTTGCGTACAGGTTTATCATTACCATCATTCTAAATTCCATATATATGTGTAAGTATACTGTATTGGTGTTTTTCTTTCTGGCTTACTTCACTCTGTATAATCGGCTCCAGCGTCATCCACCTCATTAAAACTGATTCAAATGTATT
>SJXQ01001711.1:38479-67494 GCA_006408695.1 Aepyceros melampus
AAAAAAAAAAAAAACACAACAATCCTTACTGATTGATTCTAATATGGAAAGTGAAAATAAAACTCACAATGCTGGAGAAAACTTTACAAGTATATCAAGTATAACTATTGAATGTAATAACCCATAAAGTGTTAATGAAATATTAGAATTAATTTTTGGCCAGCCACAGGCATCAGTTTCTACAAAAATCCCTGGATCAATAATGAGTTAAAAGGACAAAGTGCTGAACTTATAAGGCAAGTTGCAAACAGACATAGTCAAGAATTACCAAATACCTACTATCTCCCAAATCACTGCAGGTGGTGACTGCAGCCATGAAATAAAAAGGTGCTCACTCCTTGGAAGAGAAGTTATGACCAACCTAGACAACATATTAAAAAGCAGAGACATTACTTTGTCAACAAAGGTCCATCTAGTCAAGGCTGTGGTTTTTCCAGTGGTCATGTATAGATGTGAGAGTTGGACTATAAAGAAAGCTGAGTGCAGAAGAATTGATGCTTTTGAACTGTGATGTTGGGAAGATTCTTGGGAGTCCCTTGGGCTACAAGGAGATCCAACCAGTCCATCTTAAAGGAGGTCAGTCCTGGGTGTTCATTGGAAGGACTGATATTGAAGCTGAAACTCCAATACTTTGGCCCCCTGATGCAAAGACCTGACTCATTGGAAAAGACCCTGATGCTGGGAAGGATTGAAGGCAGGAGGAGAAGGGGATGACAGAGGATGAAATGGTTGGATGACATCACCGATTCAATGGACATGAGTTTGAGTGGACCCCGGGAGTTGGTGATGGACAGGGAGGCCTGGCATGCTGCGGTTCATGGGGTCACAAAGAGTCAGACATGACTGAGCGACTGAACTGAACTACTATATCCTATCATTCGTCTATGCCTTACACTATATGAATGAGTAAATCTCTGAATCCCTACTGAATCTTATATTTTCTAGAAGAATGGTAAGAATTTTTAATTCTCTGAATATTAAGACAATATTCACAGTGTACTTTATTTTAAAGCAATCACATATATATTTTAGTTTTAATTCATCTTGTATTCAGTAAAGGCCTACCCAGTCACTGGCCCAAAGAGAGAAATGTGTGTAACATCATTATTGAGTATGTAGTTGTAGGAATCGTCTTGTAGTGGCAGAACTTACTGCATAAAGATGAATATTAATATTTGCAATTCTAGATTCTGGATTTAGATGCTGATTATATCTCTCATTTCTAATGGAGTTCTGCTTGAAAGTAAGTCTAGTGTCATCATGTAATTTTTAGAGGATAATGACTATTTTACCCAAATTCATCATGTAATTTTCTCTCAGTATCAACATTGAACCAGTGGATATTTCTAAGATTTTTTTTAGGTCATATGAAGCTTTATCTAGCCTTTTATCATTTTTATATTGATTTGAAAATTTAAATTACTATCATATTTAATTATGATACTAACATAATTATTAAATATGATACAATATTTAGTAATTAGTAAATATTACATAATTATCAAATATGATTACTATATTTCCTGTGGTATACAATGTATACAATTAATATACAATTTGAAGACATGAAAAACATGTATTGATTATGAATATCTACATTTGTTCTAAGTTCAAAGATATGCATGGAAAAGATATACATCAAATTCTGGAAAGGTTTCCTCTGGACAAGAGAGAAAAGGATAGGGTAGGCAAGACTTTAAAAGTATCCAAAATAGTTTCCTTATTAATAAAATAAGAAATATCTGAAGCAATATAGTAAAATGTTAACATATATATATAATCTGGATTCTGGGTACATGAGTATCTATTATCACATTTTTTTCTGAAATTTTCTGCATATTTGAAATATATAAAATTCAAAATCAAAATATTTTAAAGTGTTTTACTTGAAGAGATAAATATTATTTCTAACTTTTCACACCACAGAACATGCATCTGGAATGTTTGTAAACAGAATGGTATGGCACCAAACACGTATTCTAAAAAATAATTAGGTATACTAGACTAAAGAAGGATTAACATTTCTAAGGATGTGACTATATGAGAGCTACTTGATAACAACTACATAAGATGCTTGTCATGTTTCTCTATGGAATTAAATGATCTGATGTAATCTAGCATGACCTCCTGTTAGTAGACAGTTGCATTAATCATTATTGTACTGACATGTCTCTCAGGATAATAATTACATATTTCTGATTCAATTTCTCAATATCAGTATGTCCATCCAATGATCTTTATATATCGAAAGATATGACACCTTTGTATATATGTGTTCAGTTGCTCAGTCGTGTTCAACTCTTTGCAACCCCAAGACTGTAGCTAACCAGGCTCCTCTGTCCATGGGATTTCCCAGGCAAGATTATTGGAATGACTTTCCATTTTCCTTCTCCAGGGGACGAAACTTGTATCTCATGCATCTTCTACATTTCAGGCATATTCTGATCCACTGGGCCTTCCCTTGACACTTTTATCATGGATGATGAATAGAATGCTGCTGCTGCTAAGGTGCTTCAGTCGTGTCCGACTCTGTGTGACCCCATAGACGGCAGCCCACCAGGTCCCCCGTCCCTGGGATTCTCCAGGCAAGAACACTGGAGTGGGTTGCCATTTCCTCCTCCAATGCATGAAAGTGAAAAGTGAAAGTGAAGTCGCTCAGTCATGTCCAACTCTTAGCGACCCCATGGACTGCAGCCTACCCGGCTCCTCTGTCCATGGGATTTTACAGGCAAGATGAATAGAATAGATGGGCACAAAGATAAACAAATCATAGGAATATGATCATCACCAATGGTTCCATCTGTCATTAGCCATATCTCTGCCAAGGAATTTAATATTTTCTGAGCTTGTTCAGAATCTGGCTAAATTAGTCAAAAACTGAGTTGATAAGGAAGACTGCAGTGATGAAGATAAAATATAGTGTTTGGTGGTAAGTAATATTTTAATAGAAAGTGACCCATCCCTATCAATGTATTTTTACTTGCCTGAATATATAGATGTTTAGATGGATAGATGGTCCATCCTGAATAGATATATCCAGTGGATTTTTTGCATTTGGTTTCTTTAATTATATTAATACTTTTGAAATTCATCTACATTTTAGCATGCATCAATCCTTCATTTCTTTTCATTGCTAAGTAGCATTCTATTGTATAGATATACCACTAATCATTTATTCTTTCAGCAGCTCATAGACATCTGAATTATTTCCCCTTTTGCTATTATGAGCAATGCTACTGTGAGCACTCCTAAAGTCTTGTTTGTGAACATGTGTTTTCATTTCTCTCAGGAGACACCTAGGAGTGGAACTGCTGCATTGTGTGATAATTTAACTTTTTAAGAAACTTCTAAACTGTTTCCCAAAGTGACAGAATTATTTTACATTTCCATTCATAATATATGATTGCTTAAGTCTGTCTATATCTACAGCACCACTTAAGTTCCTACCATTTTTTAAGCCACAACATTATTTTTGGGTAGTTACATGACAATATATGAAAAAAGTGATTTTATTATTTATTTTACCCCTCATCACTAGAATCTAAATTTCACAAAAGCATGAATCTTCATTTGCATTGTTCAGCATCTAACAGAAATTTTCAGATTAAAGCTGCCACCAATAATACCTAAATACTGAATCTTCAGAACAACCACATTAAGTAAGCAGAGCTGCCCAACATTACTAAATAATTTCTAAGGTGACTGATTTTTACCAGCACCTTCATAAAATCCAAAGTAGTAAACAAATTTTAGGAGAGTGTGTTGCATTTAAGTCATCAAGCAAATTATAAACATATATAACAAATTTAGATAAATTTAGAATAACAGAACGAGTCATAAATGTATATACATATATAAAACATATATACATACACATAAATATATATGTATACACACAAACATATAAATATATATACACACACATTTCCAGACAATCTATTGCCTCTGAAGATCCTCAATATAAGTAAGTATAATTCACAGGAAAGGAACACACACTGAAATGTGAAGCACCAAAAGAAATTCACAATAGCTAATGACTGCCTGGCTCTGATCCATCTGTAGTACCCTGTGGAAAAAATGTTAGAAAAAAGTGCTTTAGAAAAGTCTTAGCCAGTCTGAGTCTTGAGAAGCCTCAGCCAGTCAGGTCCCAGCTGAGAGCTCAGTAGGTACACTCAGCCAGAGGCCCAAGGGACTTATATTTAAAATCCATTGTCACCTGTGGTCCTCAGGAATCTAACCCAGGGAGCACTTACCCCACAGAAGGGGAAAGAGAAAAGACTGGATGCCCCGAGATAGAAAAAAATTATTTATGCAAAAGATTTTCCTAAGGAAATGCATAAATTGAATTACAAGCTCATATTTTTAGGAAAATGGCATCTACTCCATCTTTATTATTTTTTAATTGGCCTATTTTCAAATTAAGAGAGGTAGAGAGAGGTAATTAGAGGCAATATTAAAATAATCAAAATAGAAAGAAAAATTGAATGTCCCTACCTTGGGCTTACTGAAAAGGTCACTGCAATAAATTTAGAACAACAGAACAAGAAGAAGTCATAAAAGTTATTTTAGGTAAACTTCCTGCCTTTAAGGAGGACTTAATCTAAATGTCCTGAAAAGAAAAATTTTTTATAATGGTCTTACTATTTTCCAGAGAATATTATCAATACCCATTGGCAGCACAATCTATAGCTGTACAATGTTCTGAAAATTATCAAGTGAAGAAAAATAACTCAGATAATTCATTGTTTTAGTGAAATTATCCATTGGAGCAATCTGCAAAATTCTAGTGTAATTGGATTATTGCTATAATACTTTTGTCAAGACAAGCTGAACTTTTTTTCCTTGATGTGTCCCTTAAAACTAAAAGGTAGCAGAATATACCACTCCGAGATTTTCCAATTTGGCATAGTATTATGATTTGAAGGCAGGTCTGGCCAAAATCACTGCAGGTGGTGACTGCAGCCATGAAATTTAAAAGATGCTTACTCCTTGGAAGAAGAGTTATGACCAACCTAGACAGCATATTAAAAGCAGAGACGTTACTTTGCCAACAAAGGTCCATCTAGTGAAAGCTATGGTTTTTCCAGTAGTCATGTATGGATGTGAGAATTGGACCATAAACAAAGCTGAGCACTGAAGAATTGATGCTTTTGCACTGTGGTGTTGGAGAAGATGCTTCAGAGTCTCTTGGACAGCTAGGAGATCAAACCAGTCCATCCTAAAGGAAATCAATCCTGAATATTTTTTGGAAGGACTTATACTGAAGCTGAAACTCCAATACTTTGACCACCCGATGCAAAGAGCTGCTCATTAGAAAAGACCCTGATGCTGGGAAAGATTGAAGGCAGGAGGAGAAGGGGATGACAGAGGATGAGATGGTTGGATGGCATCACCAACTCAATGGACATGAGTTTGAGCAAGCTCCAGGAGTTGGTGATGATCAGGGAAGCCTGGCATGCTGCAGTCCATGGGGTCACAAAGAGTCAGACCTGACTGAGTGATCTGAACTGAACTATGAGTTGAAGGCAACTGAGAAGCAGATATAAGAAAAGCTCCCTACTTCCCCTATCTGCTTAACCAATTCTTTCAAGAAGAACAAAAGTTAATCAGTGGAGACAACTTTAGATCTATTAGCTTGGAGATGGCACTAGGGGAATCTAAATAACAAACCTTACTGACCTTCCTTTATCGCCATCCTTGGCACCCTAAAACTACTTTATTTTGTAATGTCATTTTTACACAAATGTTCTTTGTTAAAGATGCTGTACAATCTAGAGTTCTAATCTACCACTTAGAATTATTTATTCTAACCTGGATATCTCCCATATATACATGGAGTATATGTGTTCATAAATTTGCGTTTGTTTTTCTCTTGTTAATCTTTTATTTCAATGTCCTCAGACAAGAACTTCAAAGGGCAGAGGGAAAATTATTTTTCTTCCCCCAAAATACAGTAATTCAATAAATAAGACCAGAGAAACCCCCTAAATTATATATCAGCCAAAAAAATCTTTCCATTTATAGAAGGTCACTAAGCACATTGGACAGAAGATGAATTTATATTGTGGAAGAGCAGCTTATCTGTAAGAATTTTATCAAAATGTGACTGCAACAAGCTACTGGGATATTAGAATGGAACTAAAATACAGTAGTAAAAACAAGCAATAACAACAGCAAAACCGTTCAGGCTCTGTCCAAGCTCTCATTTGATTAAAATGTGACAACTTTGAGAGACATCTCACATTTTAAGGAAAGCATATAAATTCATGTTCAGCTCCATCTGACTTAAAAACCTGTATTCTTAACAACTGGCTACCATGGAACATAGCCACTGAGTTGAAGCCATAATTTAACAACCAAAACTGACTCAATTTTATATTGATCATCAAGAGGAATCAGACTCCAAGAGAGTCATCAGCACAGGAAAATATGATCACTCATAGGATTTGGTATAGAAATCACTTTTCAAGCCTAAAAAGTGTATACAATTGAAACTTTTTAGAACTTTAATCTCCAAAAGGAGAATATGTGTAGAGACAGACAGGATGAAAAAAAATCAATAAGACTAAATAAGAGAGTAAGAATCATTAGTATTTTTTCCCCTTTATATTCTGGTAGATAACCTATACCTGCCATCGCTAATCCACATAAGAACTTTCAAAGTAGACATCTGCTTAGGTTGGGTGCCCAGAAGAAGAAGCTGAGATGAAGCTTGTATGCACTTGACTTATTAAGGAACTGCTCTCAAGAAACCAGGAAAAAGCAGGACATGGATATGAAGAAATGAACCATAGACATGATCTCAGGCCAAGTCCCTCAGACCCACAAGGTAACTCAGAAGAATAAGTTGCCCTTCAGATGTATGCTCCTGAGAACAAGGGAGTTGCCCTTCCACACTCTTGTATCCATCTGTCACAACTACAGGGATTCAGAAGATCTAGGGGAAACCCTTGGAGAAGGCAATGGCACCCCACTCCAGTACTCTTGCCTGGAAAATCCCATGAACGGAGGAGCCTGCTGGGCTGCAGTCCATGAGGTGGCTGAGAGTCGGACACGACTGAGAGACTTCACTTTCACTTTTCACTTTCATGCATTGGAGAAGGAAATGGCAACCCACTGCAGTTTTCTTGCCTGGAGAATCCCAGGGACAGGGGAGCCTGGTAGGAGGCCGTCTATGGGGTCGCACAGAGTCGGACATGACTTGAAGCGACTTAGCAGCAGGGGAAACCCTGAGAGCGTCTGTTATAGCATCTTATTGTTGTTTAGTCACTAAGTTGTGTCCAACTCTTTTGCAAGTCCTTGGACTGTAGCCCACCAGGCTCCTCTGTCCATGGGATTTCCCAGGCAAGAATACTGCAATGGGTTGCCATTTCCTTCTTCAGGGACCTTCCTGACCTAGGGATTGAACCTTTGGCTCCTGCATTGGCAGGTGGGTTCTTTATCAGTGAGCCATCAAAAGAAAGTGAAAGTGAAGTTGCTCAGTCGTGTCTGACAGGGAAGATGTTACTGTGTCTTACTCTTATTTCAGAGAGGAGAGAGGAAAAGGAAACTCAGTATGCTTAGTGACTTGGGCCAAGCCTCGGGAGCCTAACTCAGGGGTATTTGACTCCAAAGCCCAAACCTTTCCCAACACTCTATACTCTCCTGTAATTGTTCCTTCATCTGAGTTGTTGCCATTTCTGTTTTCAGTGACTCATTCTCTGCCACTCTCTGTAAATGGTACCAAAGCGTAGCAAATGTCACACTAATGGATTCTACAAAACCTTCCTGAAAATCTCCCTACCTGTGCCTCTTCCAGCCTTTGCTGAGATTAGCAGTTTCTGCTTCAGGAATAAACACAGTGTTACATTAATCAGAAGAGCCTGGAGGCTGCAGTTGGCTCCACAGAGTGTTTTACAATAAAAGATGCCATTACTGATAGGCTTAAAGAGCCTCCAATGATGATATGGGAAAGAGTGGCATGAGGAGAAGGTGCAGTCTTAGAAGCTGGGCAAATAAAGTGCAAAGCTGAATTTTGGAAAATACATTTGGGAATACTATGGCAAAATAGCCCAAAAAACAGAATTTTTTCTGCCTTTCTGCTTAGATTTTGGTTCCATTCAGACCAAGCCAAAATCTGAGACTTGATCAAAGCTGACTTTGTTCTTTTGCCATCAGCGCTCACTGGGATTGGGCTGGTTTCTTTGTTTCTATATTTCCTATGGTTATGTCTCCATTTACATCCTTTTTCTCTAGGCAATTTTGACACATCTTTGCTCATTTATTAATATCTTCATAAATGTAAAACCTAGGGCCCTATTTATCTAGTCGTTGAAAGTCTATAAAACAGTAATGTGGAATGTAAAATATTCAGTAATTCTAAAGGGAAGAAAATTCTATATTTGACCTTATTTCCATTGGTCCATTCATCAATGACTCAAGCATATGATCAGCTTGATCATCATACATAAATAAGGACTGAGTCTCAAATGAGGGATTAAACTAAAATTACTTTAAAAGCAAGCACATCCAAGTCAATGCTTTATAAAACCTTGACTTGGATCATAATTTTGCTTGTCATCATTTTCATAAAAGAAGATTTACACACCCTGTGATAGCACTAACCTTTTCAAAGAATGGCAAGTACACTTCATATATTTAAGTAATTATGAATTGTGAACCCTTAAATTATGATATCTAAAAAATCAGAGAAATGTGGGAAGAATAGGAGAACTCAAATGATAGTAGTAAGTGACTTTATTCTACTTTGAAGCCTTCTCTGTTTAACTCAGTCGTACCACCACATCTGGTACTTTTGGTTAAGTTATTCTAATTTCCTTCTATTAAAACTCTGTAGATCAAAAGCAGGTATATAAACAAATTAGTTAATTCAAAGTTATTCACTGAGTACCTGCTGTTTGGCAAACATGTAGTGCTTTGGATGCATTAATGTTTTGGAGACTAGGAGGGAAAGTGCACTGTGGGCCATAATATTGGGTTGGCCAAAAAGTTCATTCAGGTTCTTCTGTTTACTCTTATGGAAAAATCTGAACAAACTTTTTGGCCAGTTCAGTAATTCCCATTCAGTCAATCACTCAGCAAACATCTATCAAGTGTCATCTGCGATACTGCGACACAGGAGAGAATAAGAATCACTGCCTTTCCTCTGGGAGCACAGGAGAGAGGAAAGGAGGTGAACCCCGTAAATGTAATACAATTTTCAGGAGGCACTATGATGGAAGTAGCAGCCCTGGCAAGGAGGAAGGGTGGATGCTACTCAGTGATCCAGCAGTGGTCTTGAAAGACAGGGTGTGGCAGTGTGAAGGGCAGACATAGAGCACAGTCTCTTATACATTCAAGACAAAGGAAAGAGCATGTGCAATTCTATGCAAGCACAAAAATGTAACTGCAGGTGTTTTAGCTGGAGCCTGGTGTTGAACAAGGGGCCCGAAAGGACATAGTCTGTCACACTAAAGAGTTTACTCAGTTCAGTCCAGTCTCTCAGTTGTGTCCGACTCTTTGCGATCCCATGAACTGGAGAACACCAGGCTTCCTGGTCCATCACCAACTCCCGGAGCTTGCTCAAACTCATGTCCATGGAGTCAGTGATGCCATCCAACCATTTCATCCTCTGTTGAGTTTAGACTCCACCCTAAAAGGAACTGGGAATCATTATAGGATTTTGAGCAGCAGATTTCTTATATAGTTTGATCTGCAATTTTAAAAGATCATTCTGAAGTTTAATGGAGGATTGGAGATATGAAGAAGAGATTGTGAGTCAGAGAGATGCTTTAAGAGCCAAAATATAATGAAAACCTTAACTAACAATAAAAATAATAAAGACAGCAAGTATCATCTGCATATTCCTTGTATGCCAAACTCCACGAGAAACATTTGAACAAATACCTCACTGTTTTTTTTCCATCAACCATGCTTCTCTTGCCGTACAGTTTACATCTTCAGCATGTGCATTTTATAGATGAGGAAATGCAATCTAAGGACGTTAAGAAAACTGAACAAAGTGTCAGAGCTTATAACTGGTAGAGCCAAGAGTCAAGGCCAGGGAAATACTGAAAAGATTTTTATGAGGCATAATCCAAGCAGATGAATACCTGTTTAGATGAAAGATATGAGGAGGAACCACAGGTCACTTTCCTTTTCCCTACTGTATCAAGAATACTGGGGCGTGTGGGGGAGGGCAGGCATTATAGTAAGTTCACTATAGACGAACACGTTCCATTCAGAGAGCACGTTTCTAAGTCCAATTTGTTTGATCCAACAAAGTTAGCCAAGGCACCCAGCTAACAACTGGCTATATAATACTATACTATAATAGGTTTATAATACTTTTCATACAAACAATACATAAAAAAAAAAAAACACAAAGAGAAAACATTTTTAATCTTATAGTATGTTACCTTTAGGGGTACAGTAGTACCACTGCTTTTATATTTCCTTCCGAACTTCCTGTGCTGTGCTTTGTCTCTCAGTCGTGTCTGACTCTTTGTGACCCCAGAGACTGTGGCCCGCCAGGCTCCTCTGCCCATGGGGATTCTCCAGGCAAGAATACTGGAGTGGGTTGCCGTGCCCTCCTCCAGGTCCTTACTTCCTAAAGTACACAAAAGCACAGTCACTGGTAGAGGATGGACACACATGACAATGTACACCAGACACATGAGCTAACCTAGATAATTGGACAAGCGAACATGTGTTCACATCTTTCAAAGTTCACAGCTTGAAGGTTTGTATGTAGGGGACTACTGTGTTATACACACAAAGGTAACCCACGGGTGATGACTTCCCTCACACACCCTATATGATCAGGAAGGAGTAACGGCTACTCCCAGCCTAAGAATTTCAGAGACACTCAGACACCCTATATGATCAGGAAGGAATAACGGCTACTCCCAGGCTGTGAATTTCAGAGACACTCAGACACCCTATATGATCAGGAAGGAATAACGGCTACTCCCAGGCTGTGAATTTCAGAGACACTCAGACACCCTATATGATCAGGAAGGAATAATGGCTACTCCCAGGCTGTGAATTTCAGAAACACACAGAACCTTTGGGAAGTCTGTACCTATCTAGAGGATGATAACTCCCGTTTTCCTCACAGAAGTATCCTCATTCTGGAAGAAACAGCAAGAGACCATGTAAAAATTCTTCCACAAATGCACTGAATCTGTAGGCTCAACGAGAGTCCTACCATTATTTGAAAAACCTACAGGTGAAAATTATTCTAGCAAATTGAGGCCACCACATACCCATGACTGGAATAGCTTATATTTCACATCCTTCATACAATTTATATCTCCACACTCTTTACAGAATTAAAGCTAAATAAAGAAGGAACATGTGGTATAAATTAAGGAAAAGCAATGGTGTCATCGCAGTGAATAAATTTAAACCCTCTAGCAGGACCATGTACATTCCATATGCTTTATGTCCATATATACTGTGTTATCTGTGTTATTGTGGGAGCTTTTGTGTCTACATATTTTTTAAGAAATAATTTTTATAAGAGTCGAGAATGTGCAATCAATTGGCAAATTCTATCGAGGTCAATTTAATTCATAGACTGAAAGAAAATTAAAACACAAGTGGATAGTTAGAATACTTTCCTCTCTAAACCCATGCCATCAATGGAAAATCTGTTAAAATTTCACTCATAAGCCTAGTCTTAATTCATAAACATGTTCCTCTACTGGTCCAATAAGAAATTATTCTTTCATACAAAATAAATTTTTAAAAGTTATACTCTTCCTAAACCATCAACAGTTCCTTCAGGGAAATTACTTACAGAGTCAAAAAAATATTAGAATTAAAATGAACCATAGGAAACATCCTGCATACCATTTTCAAATTAAGCTACATGAAAGTGCTCAACAGGATATTTTTTTCCTTTCTATGAATAAGTGATGCTCTAGGCAAATGTTTGGGAGATTGAGTTATACCAAGATCAACATATTTCTTTACCAAAACCATGTTAAACTATGTTTTAATGTGCTAATTAGCAAGGTAATTTCCAAAAAGATTCTTATACAGCAACCTTTTGTTTTTTTCCTCTAGATTTGCTTTGTCAGGGAACCTTTAATTCTGGGAATAATTATCTGTATCAATATTCTCCAGCACATAGTTCAGATAACTAATTTCATTTCATTTCCTCACTGCAGGAGATGATGAAGGACAGGGAAGCAAGGCTGCAATCCATGGGGTCACAAAGAGTCAAACATGACTGAGCAACTGAACAACACAGAAAGGATAAATGAAGATTCTCAGGGTGATAAAATTCAATACTGACCGAGCCAGAAACCTGTTTTCTAAATACTTCATCCAACTCTGGTTCTCTTTGCTTTGCTTTCACCTTTCATATGTTCAACATCTGCATTATTTTTTCTTGAGCACATTCAGTTCAGTTCAGTCGCTCTATAGTGTCTGACTCTTTGCGACCCCATGAATCGCAGCACGCCAGGCCTCCCTGTCCATCACCAACTCCCAGAGTTCACTCAGACTCACATCCATTGAGTCTGTGATGCCATCCAGCCATCTCATCCTCTGTCGTCCCCCTCTCCTCCTGCCCCCAATCCCTCCCAGCATCAGAGTCTTTCCCAATGAGTCAACTCTTCGCATGAGGTGGCCAAAGTACTAGAGCTTCAGCTTTAGCATCATTCCTTCCAAAGAAATCCCAGGGCTGATCTCCTTTAGAATGGACTGGTTGGATCTCCTTGCACTCCAAGGGACTCTCAAGAGTCTTCTCCAACACCAGAGTTCAAAAGCATCAATTCTTTGACGCTCAGTCTCACAGTCCAACTCTTACATCCATACATGACCACAGGAAAAACCATAGCCTTGACTAGATGGACCTTAGTTGGCAAAGTAATGTCTCTGCTCTTGAATACATTTGAGCACATTACGTGGCATTAAAATGACGAGGGTTGAATTAGAAATCAGTACAATAAGAAAACACTAACTGGCTACTGTAATTAAGTGCCCAGCACTTGCCGGATAAAATCCAAATGACTCTAGCTTCCTGGCTTTCTTCCTCACAATAACACTGCAAACTACTGATGTACGTATTATTCTTTCCATTTTATAGCTGAGGAAAGTAAAGAAATCTGTAATGTGTCACATAGTTTAAAGTTCTGGCTGACTCAAATCCCCTGATTTTTGCACCTGATCACTCCACACTTTATGTCAGAAAAAGTAATGCTCCTCAAAGCACTATCATGAAGCTCTGACTAAATTCTGTAGAAGTAAAAAGTGGGTGTGCTTCTGAAACAGCCCTTTTCTCTTTCACTACAGGTACTTGGAATCTATCTCATACTGAATTTTCCACATTATGAAAAACTCTCTACATTGGACCACATTTGTCCTCTATTAGATTTCTGGTTTTGAAACCTAATGGCCCAAGACATTTTGCAATTGAAAATGTTAAAAATGATCATTGAAGCATATTCTAATCATTACATTCTATGTAAAAACCAAGATATTCTAGGTAAAATTTCAGCTAAAGCTGTTGAAAGTGACTTTAACGGAAGTAACTAAAGTAACTGAAATACAGCTCACTCAACACAACAAATCTTTAGAGTTTTAACGGAGTGCGCCCAGTTGATTTAGTTCTACCTTAGATACAGAATCCACTGATCCGAAATTTCCTAATGGAGTCAAATTAATTCACCATGGTTCCTCCAAAAAGCATATAACTTATAAGAACCACAGCATTATAATTAAATATATTATAACCCAGGTCAAAATAAAACTCTCACTTATCTACCTATGTAATAAGAAAGTAATAAATTCAAATCACACTCTACAAAATAAATTAGTATCAGTGACTCAAAAATTAGCTTTAGGCACCAAAATGTATAAATATTTATCCATTGGTCTGCTTTGAAATCAGACAAAAATAAATGAAAAGATAGACATGGCTAGTCTCTCACTTTCTTCAGGGATGAACATTAGGGAGGAATGTTTAGGTCTTAAAATATCCATTAGACATTAAATAAAAATAATTTGCTGACTCTTGACATTTGGTTTCCAAGTTGTAACTTTATTAATAAGAAGCCTGATCCTTACAGCAAGGGCATGGATGTGAATGACACCAACAGTAATAAAAATATTACCCATTGAGGTTTGTCAACTCTTCTCGCTTGCAGCAGTTAAAGGAGATCCTCTGACAATGATTCATGGCTTGAAACTCAGAACCATCTGCTCTCCTGGAGAGTTCCTCAGCCAAGGTGAAGAGGGGGTTTTCACAGCTGTATTCCTTTTCCTTCTGAAGTCTATGGAAGTGTCCAACAAGCCACAAAAAGCTGGCACTAATTTGAATATGGCAGACATTATCCTCCATATGTTCTTGTTTCAATGGACCCTTTTTACAGTAACTGTCTCATTTGATGCCATTTCTTTCCTCTCTTCACATTGTGAACTGTCAATTTTTCTCACTCTATAAACTTACTAATGTGCTTTGCATTCTGGACAGTTTGGCTTTTTGTCCATATCTATTTTAATGCAAGGTTCCTTTTCTATTAATACAATTTCAGGGTTTAACTGAATGTCCAATTAAATAACTTATATTTAAGGAAACCAAGGCAAGATGTTTTGTTGATCACCTTAAAGTCTTTCACAATGAATGAATTAGGGTTTATCACCCAAAACCTTGCCCAAAATTTACTATTCTATCCAAGAGAAACTTCAGTGTCTCTGATATTCTGACTGACCCTGCTTAATGAGGAAGAGTTTTCAGCTAATTTATTATCTAACAAATCCCAGGTAATATGTCAGATGAACCAAATAATTTGAATTATTATCAAACAATATGAAAATAAATATATATAATTTAAAAGTCATGTTTCCTTACACAGAAAGGGAAACTTTAAAAGTTAAAGTCAAAAATTAATTTCATGTATCTTTGCCTCATATTCAAAATCTGATTCCAAATAAGCTCTAAGAAAATGTAGCACATGTAAATTAGATAATTATATCACAGAGACAGGTCTATTGTTATCTACAGATACCAAGTAAACTATTTCAGGATTCAAATCCCTGTGACCAGACAGTAGGTAAGCCTGTCTTTTTATAAGTAGGTATAGTAAGTGGTAGAGGATACTCCACTTTAAGGAGAGTGGGAATAAAGCTACTGCTAGCATATATGGAGAAGATTAAACAAGGTGAAAAATCATTCTCATAAGCCATATGCAAGAAGCTGTATCTATCAAGGGTATGCCTTCCTCATAATGCAGGTAGGAAGCTCAAAAAGTCTGGTGGAAACTTGCCTTGGTTCATAACTGACACACTCTCTTCTTCTACATTCCGTCAAATAAAGTGAGCCCCATAGCCAAGACCAATATTAGTGAGGTGAGTTGAACCTTGAAAATGGGTGAGAATATTTCGAAGAGAAACATGCACTTCAGTGTTCCCAGCAGCACTATTTACAATAGCCAGGGCACAGAAACAATCTAAACGTCCATCAACAGAGGAATGGATTAAGAAGATATGGTACATATAAACCTTGGACTATTACTCAGCCATAAAAAGGAATGAAATGCCATATGCAGAGACATGAAGGGACCTAGAGACTTTCACACAGAGCGAAGTAAGTCAGAAAGAGAAAAACAAATATTGCATAACATCCCTTGCATGTTGAATATAGAAAAAGGATATAGTTGAACTTATTTGCAAAACAGAAATAGAAGGAGAGACATAGAAAAAAAAAATAAATGGATACCAAGGAGGAAGCAGGAGTGGGTTGAACTGACATGCTGGGGTTGATATATATATACTACTGATACTAAGTATAAAATAACTAATGAGAACCTATTGTATAGTTCAGGGAACTCTACTTAATGCTCTGTAGTGACCTAAAGGGATGAAATCTGAATGAGGGGATATTTGTATATGTATAACTGATTCAAACCAGTCAGTCCTAAAGGATATCAACCCTGAATATTCATTGGAAGCACTGATGGTGAAGTTGAAGCTCCAATATTGTGGCAACCTGATGCAAAGAGTAGACTCATCAGAAAAGACCCTAATGCTGGGAAAGATTGAGGGCAGGAGGAATAGGGGGGAGACAGAGGAGGAGATCATTAGATAACATCACTGACACAATGGACATGAATCTGAGCAAACTCTGGGAGATACTGAAGGGCAGGGAAGGCTGGCATGCTGCAGTCCATGGGGTTGCAAAGAGTTGGACATGATTTAGTGACTGAACAATGACAAATAACTGATTCACTTTGCTGTATAATAGAAACTAACACAATATTGTAAAGCAACTATCTCTAACAAAAATTAATTTTTTAAAAATGACACACTTGAAGAAAAGATGTAAAGGAATGGATAAAGGTGTACCTTGCTAAAGAGATCAAAAGAAAATTTGAGTAGCTATATTAATTTCAAGTAGATTTCAGACAAGAAATTTTTTCAGGGTTAAAGAGGTGTTGTTTAGTCACTAAGTCATGTCTGACTCTGCAACACCATGAACTGTAGCCCATCAGGCTCCTCTGTCCATGGGATCTCCTAGGCAAAAATACTGGAGTGGGTTGCCATTTCCTTCTCCAGGATATCTTCCTGACCCAGGAATTGAACCTGTGTCTCCTCCATTAACAGATGGATTCTTGACCACTGAGCCGTCAGGAAAGCAAAGAAAGGCATTACATAACAACAAAGCCGCCAGCTCTCCCAGAAGACTTAACAATCTTTAATGTGTACACACAGAACAAAAGGACGTCAAATTGCAAGACACAAAATCTGACAGAACTTCAAGGAGAAAGAGACAAATCCACTATTATAGTTGAACTTTAACAACTCTTTTTTTAAAAAACGTAATTAATAGACGCAGCAAGCAGAAAATCAGTAAGGACATAGTTGAATGAATAGCACCATAATCAATTTGATCTAATTGACATTTATAAAATACTTCATGTTTTATAATACGAACAATTTCGTAATTTTGAATCACAGCAGAAGGAAGGAGGGGTAAGAGGGAGGAACACAGAAATAATTTCAAGGTTCATGACACTATTTCTGGCATTTTTCAATTAACATTTAAAATGTTAAATATTCCAGAGTTACCCCAAAGACCCACAAAGGAGAAGAGAGAAAACACATTAGAGAGGACTAATTTTTCCAGTCTTCTTGTTTCTAGGGGAAGCTTACACTTCCATAAGAACACTATTCCTATAACACTTCCAGACTTCCCCTCCACACCTTACTCTCCCAGTCAAAGCGGAATGACTCACTGAGTCCTATGCTTGGCAAAACCTTGATCCAAGACCACCCTGAGTCTCGGCAGTCTCCTCCTTTCCCATGTAGCCAGTGCCTGTTCCTTGGATGTAAAGCTCTCTCTCCATGCCTGGTTTGTACATCTAATGTTTTAATGAAAATATTAGGAAACTCATTTGACCACAGTTCGATACCATGAGGCCTGATTCAGTTCTGCTGAAAATATGTTAAGGTCCTTCAAGAGATATTAACTATATAGGGATCAATAGGTGGGGGGGCCTCCCAGGTGGCACAGTGGTAAAGAACCTGCCTGCCAATGCAGGAGATGCGAGAGATACAGATTCAATTCCCAGGTTGGGAAGATTTCTTGTAGGAGGAAATGGCAACCTCTCCAGTAGTCTTACCTGGGAAATCCCATGGACAGAGGAGCCTGGTGGGCTACAGTCCATGGGGTCACAAACAGTCAGACACGACTAAGCACACATGCATGATCAATCGACTCAGAAGAATATGATTGATCGGACCTTTAAACCTCAACAGCTACCCTATAGGGTTGTAAGGAGAGTGAAATCAGGTGATATTTATAAAAAACATTAGGCAAGAATCTGAACTACAAATTGAGTGATTTTTTTTATTTTTTAATATAAATTTATTTACTTTAATTGGAGGTTAATTACTTTACATATTGTATTGGTTTTGCTATACATCAGCATGAATCCGCCACAGGTATACACGTGTTCCCCATCCTGAACACCTCTCCCTCCTCCCTCCCCATACCATCCCTCTGGGTCATCCCAGTGCACCAGCCCCAAGCATCCAGTATCATGCATCGATTTTGTAACTAATAAACAAGTCTACTGCCTGACACTGACATTTTAATTGCTAGTATTTTTAGCTATCTGGAGTCATCTCCTCAAAATGCTGAGGATGTACCCTATTAACAAAGTCTAAGTTATAGGCCTGGCATGCTGTGGTCCATGGGGTCACAAAGAGTCAGACAGGACTGAGCAACTGAACTGAACTGAACTGAACTGAAGTCGTAGACAGAGACCACTTGACCTGAAGTAAATACCCTTCCTCAAAAAAATAAATAAATAAATAAAAAGGCTTTGTTTTGTTTTACTTAACTGTTTTAAGGGAGGACTTAAAAAAATTCATTTATTGCCCCTGACATCTTCTAAACCAAGCAAAGATCTCTCTCAGTTGCTGTTTCATTATCCTTTGTATAAAAAGAGATAGCTTATAGAAATAACCTCTACTATGTTTATTACCCTCATAGCGAAAGGTACACTTGAGGATTAAGACAGTACCTGAGGAAATTGTCCACAGTGCTACATGAAAGGTATCTATAAAATTTTAAGGGTTCATGTTGGTGGGACTCCTCAAAATACCACCAGAAAACGTGTTCATGAAGAAGAATTCATTCGCCTTACTGTAAAAGAAAAACACTAGACAGAATCTCAGAAGTTTTTCAAAAAGAAGAAATTAGTAAATGATATTTATATGGTTTCAGGTCATGGCCTAGATGACTTTAGGTGAGCTGTTCGAGGAAAAGATTCCTGGGCTTAGGTAGGTCCGACGACTGATGAGCACATCCAGGTGAAGTTCCTGAGTGAGTCTTGTGAAATAAATTACTCTGCTGCATTCAAGTTCTTATCTTCCAGGTACAAATTCTTCCTTAGGAAGCAACTAAGTTTGTTTGTTTTCTTTTCCTGCCTGGTCCCAATATTGTTTCACATGGGGTAGGGAAAATATGTCTGGGCTCAGCATGGTTTAGCTCCTGTGCTCTGCAAGTAGGTTACCTAGATAGAAGCGGAGGAAAGAAACCAAAGTTTAAAATTTCAAGGCAAACTAGGACTTCTCTGGTGGTCCAGCGGCTAAGACTGCACTCCTAATGCAGAGGGTCCAGGTTTGATCCATGGTCATGGATCTGGATCCCACGTGCTGCAACTAAAGATGGCACATAATTAAATATAGATGTATATATTTAGTATCTAAGGCAAACTAGCGGCTTCCTGATAGATAGCTCAGATGGTAAAGAGTACACCTACAATGCAGGAGACCCAGGTTTGATCCCTGGGTTGGGAAGATTCCCTGGAGAAGGGAGTGGCCACTCACTCCAGCATTCTTGCCTGAGAATCTCATGGACAGAGGAGCCTGGCTAGAGTCCATGTGGTTGAAAAGAGTTGGACACGACTGAGCGACAAACATAACACACACAAGGCAAGCTAGACTTTCCAAACGAGATTCCTACTCACCCCAAAGTTCTCTAAGGGGGCATATCATGCTGTCTGTTCATCCTCTGAAAGGCCCATGGCAGACTGCATATTGATTTCCAAATGCACCTAGGTCCTAACTCTCAGAACCTTCAAATACTACCTTATACATGACAAGAGACTGTAAATGTGACTAAGTTGAGAATCTTGGGATGGGGAGATAGTCCTGGGTTATCTGGGTGGGTTCTAAATGTAACCATGAATGACCTTTTAAGAGTGAGGCAGAGGAAGATTGACCAGCAAGGCAGAAAGCATGTGAAATGAAGCAAGATGTTATATGGATGGCTTTGAAGATAGAGGAAAGGATCATGAGCAAACTTGTAGTTCTAGGAGCTGGGAAAGATAAGGAAATTAATTCTTCCCTGGAGCCTCTTCAGCATGGTTTAGCTCCTGTGCTCTGCAAGTAGGTTACCTAGATAGAAGCGGAGGAAAGAAATCAAAGTTTAAAATTTCAAGGCAAACTAGGACTTCTCTGGTGGTCCAGCGGCTAAGACTGCACTCCTAATGCAGAGGGTCCAGGTTTGATCCATGGTCATGGATCTGGATCCCACGTGCTGCAACTAAAGATGGCACATAATTAAATATAGATGTATATATTTAGTATCTAAGGCAAACTAGCGGCTTCCCGATAGATAGCTCAGATGGTAAAGAGTACACCTACAATGCAGGAGACCCAGGTTTGATCCCTGGGTTGGGAAGATTCCCTGGAGAAGGGAGTGGCCACTCACTCCAGCATTCTTGCCTGAGAATCTCATGGACAGAGGAGCCTGGCTAGAGTCCATGTGGTTGAAAAGAGTTGGACACGACTGAGCGACAAACATAACACACACAAGGCAAGCTAGACTTTCCAAACGAGATTCCTACTCACCCCAAAGTTCTCTAAGGGGGCATATCATGCTGTCTGTTCATCCTCTGAAAGGCCCATGGCAGACTGCATATTGATTTCCAAATGCACCTAGGTCCTAACTCTCAGAACCTTCAAATACTACCTTATACATGACAAGAGACTGTAAATGTGACTAAGTTGAGAATCTTGGGATGGGGAGATAGTCCTGGGTTATCTGGGTGGGTTCTAAATGTAACCATGAATGACCTTTTAAGAGTGAGGCAGAGGAAGATTGACCAGCAAGGCAGAAAGCATGTGAAATGAAGCAAGATGTTATATGGATGGCTTTGAAGATAGAGGAAAGGATCATGAGCAAACTTGTAGTTCTAGGAGCTGGGAAAGATAAGGAAATTAATTCTTCCCTGGAGCCTCTGGAACCAGTCTGTTGTTCCATGTCCAGTTCTAACTGTTGCTTCCTGACCTGCATACAGATTTCTCAAGAGGCAGGTTAAATGGTCTGGTATTCCCATCTCTTTAAGAATTTTCCAGAGTTTATTGTGATCCTCACAGTCAAAGGCTTTGGCATAGTCAATAAAGCAGAAATAGATGTTTTTCTGGAACTCTCTTACTTTTTCCATGATCCAGCAGATGTTGGCAGTTTGATCTCTGGTTCCTCTGCCTTTTCTAAAACCAGCTTAAACATCAGGGAGTTCATGGTTCATGTCCTATAAATTCCATTCCCTGGGGCTAGTTGTCAACTTGAGTACCCAAATAACACATCTGCTTATATAATAAACATCACACACAAATTCATTTTTAGGGACAAATATCAAATTTTTTTTTTCAGAATTTATCCGCTGTTATGTCCTACTCTTGGCTGCTTCTTCATTGTTTTTGGATATAAACCCTTTTCTCTCAGAGATCTATTTAAAAACAAACAAACATCACTTACTTATATTCCATACATTAAAAAGTTGAAATTTTCCTCTATCACCTACTCTTGAAAACTGGTCCACTTAAAAATATAACGAAGCATTTTCTCTCACATTTGCGATGCCAACAACCTAACCTGATGATGTTTTGGTAGGCCAGCTAGCAGGAAAAGAGGAGGAGGAGGATCTCTGATTTATGGTAATTTCCAGTTTCCATGCTGATGTAAACACCCCTCCCATGGCCAAGTTCAACTTATTAATAGTTTAATACCCAGCTCATGTAATTCCTGAATAGTTATCAGCCAGTCCTTATGGGCCAGTCAGTTCGAGCACACTGTTGCAAAATGTTAAACTATCTAATTATTAATGGTACTAAGACTGGTCTCTGTCAGTTGCTTTTTGCGTATCAGAAGACAAACAATGAGAAAAATATTAGTGAACTACTAAATGAATCATTATTTTTGGCATTTCCCTATACAAACAGGAAAGGAGAGAGCAGAGACAAGATACCAGATTAAGTCCCTGAATAAAACTTGAGAATGAAAGAACGTTAATTATCCTAATTAGACTAATCTCCAAGAAACCAATGCATCACCTATCCTAACAAGAAATTAAAGAATAGAAGAGAGAATGAAATATAAATAATTGAGAGGAGCTGATAAAGTTGGGTCATAATTCATCACACGGAGGGGACAAAAAAAGTCCTTTTGGGGTATATTGAGAAGGAACACAGATGGTCCAAACTGCTGTTAAAACTATTTCATTTTTAGTACTAAGAGCTTCTAATTCACCTTAAAAAAAAAAAAAAAAAAAAAAAAACACCTATAGCCACCTTAGACAGAATCAAATCCTTATCCTCCAAGGATGGCAATTAAAAGAAAATCTTCAGACGGCAAGTCCTTACTCTTGCCTAAGGACAAGATCATTATCTCTCGTGTTCATCTTCCCCAGCATTAACTGATCATTTCCCTCAATCTCAATGTCATAGTTGGCTGAGCTTTCACATTTAAACCAGACTTTACTAGTGATTTAGGCTAATGGAGAAAATTCCAGAAAGGCAAATGTACTAACTGACCTGACAATAAGACGGTGCTTCTCCCAGGAGCCCACTTGGCCCAACTCACTCTCATGAGGTCTAGTTCACAGTAAATTCTATATGGCAGAGACTCCTCTTTCCCTACCAACCAGAGCTCATTCTTCAATGTCATAAATCCTTAAAATCCACATCCAAGAAAGGCTTGCTCTCAAAGTACTCCTTCTCTCTCCTGTTCGAGACATTCCTTCCAAATCTCTATTTTCTGTCTTAGGATCAGCCTCTTCCCAAAATGACTAGCATCAGAAATACGTCCTTCTGTTTGGCAATACTTCCCCCCTATCCACAGGGGTGTGGCCCAGACCTGATTTCTACCAGAGCAACCACATCAGAAACTGTAAGATGTCACTGTGACTGGCATGTGAGTGCCTCCGTGATGCTGAGATCCTCTTTGTTCTCTTGGCGACTTCCTTTTGGAGATTTCTGCCCTAGTTTTGGATTATCTCCAGATGCTTTAAAACACACTAACCTAATGTGTTTTCTAAGAAACCTTTATCACCCAGCTGACTATTTGGGAAATATAAGGTAATTCCGTGGTTATATTACTGGAAAGACGAGTGAACTTCTATTAGTAGTACTGAAAGCCAAAAATAGAGACGGGTAGGTGGGGAGCGCAGTAAAGTTTCATAGAAAGTTCTGCCTTCTCGATTTATATTTCAAAGAGAAAATGACTTAGAAATTGCTTTAGGGTTGGGGAAGAAGATTATAGATTCTTTTATATATATATAGATATAGATTCTTATTTATATATATGTGTGTGTTCTTGCCTGGAGAGTCCCAGGGATGGGGGAGCCCAGTGGGCTGCCGTCTATGGGGTCGCACACAGTCAGACACGACTGAAGTGACTTAGCAGCAGCAGCAGCAGCAGCATGTACATAAAATAAGCTCTTTAGGGATGTTCTCCTAATGCTGTACTGAGTGAGTTTGATCCTATTTTTCTCTGATTCCTTATAAACAGTAAAACATCATTTCTGGCTTCAACTAAAGGAACAATATTAGAATCATACCATGAAATATACAGAAGGACAGAAGAAGCATAAAAGATCATAATAATTAAGTCTTTTCAAATTAAGGAGGAAAAAAAGTAATGCCAGGGCCAAGGAAGAGAAGTAACATATAAACTCAGGAACTCCAAGAACAAATTAAGAAGTAAAATTTAACTATTCCAATACAGGCATCATTTCTTATATTTTCCTTGTAGAACAGAGTGGAGAAACAGCTTACCTCATCGATATGAAACTGCTTAGAATCTTAGAAGCCACAGCCAAAATGAATATTTTTATGGAATGCAAAAATCCTCACTGCCTACACTATCAAGGCTACAACTGCACTTGGCATTGCCAACTGCCAATTTGCATTGAAATCTACTCCTCTGCTGTTGAAAAAGAAGCCCTGTTTATTTTCCATCTGTATCTGGGCTATCTCCTTGCAGTCAATCAAATTAAAATTAGTATTTTGGCCACAATCCAGAAACATACAACTTTTAAATGTTTTTTGCAATATGGTGACATGCAATACTTGGTAAGCTCTTATTGGGAGCACTTCCAAGGAACTCGGTTAGATCTGGATGTCTCACTATTTAAAACCAACCTCCACTGTTATACCTGAATCCTAGCTTTTTATCCTTAAAACCCCCTTCAGGCATTAAAAGCATTGATCTATCTAATACCTCAGTATTATACAGACTTCATAATGTGTTGACCAAATGCCAGCACCTCTTATGTGGACTTTGGGAGTAGATACTGGGGTGTCTTGGGATAAATGATGTGCTAAGACCGGAATCACAAACTTTTTCAATAAAGCTCATTTTACTCTAAGTTTCTTACAAGGGTAGTTACAAGAGAAAACAGCTCGGCAGAACCGAGCAGTGGTACACTTGCATTTTCTAATAGCAGTTCTAGAACATTAGGTACATAGTCTCATCTTCATTATGAGTACAACCTCATAATCTTTCATCTGCCTGAGAAACCCGAACAGGGTGATGGCTGAATAATGGAATGCTAAATCCTTTTGGCCAGTGAAACTCATTCTCATGGCTTTGAAATATTCATTTTACACTCTACAGTTAAAAACCAAAGTTCAAGTTTGATCTGAATATTAACAGAAAGCTTTGTGAAAGTATGTGCATGTGTTTCAGATGGGTATCCAGAGATAGATATAAGGTAGATACACACACACACATGTGTATACATACATAGGCAGGTGATTATTTATCAGAGCAACCTTACAAGGTTATCTGGCCTAGCACCAGGCCTTTGAATTGGTTACATATTATTGCCACCTGTTTTCATACTGGAAATACCTACAATTTATAGATTTTAACCGTTTGCTCAAGGTAATAATGCTAGTAAGAGAGCTGAAGAAGAGCAGTAGACTGCAGACCTCCTGCTTCTTGATACAATTTACTATAGTTTTCCCTATTCATGTATTTTACTTTCTGCATTTTAAACATTTAAATTTTTTAAAATGTTATATATACAGAAAAGTTGCAAAAACAGTACAGAGAGTTCCTATATACTCTTCACCCACTTCTCCTAATGTTAACATTTTGCATAACCATCATGCACTTATAAAAACTAAAGAAATTATCAAGGATCAATACTATAAAATAAACTACAGATATCAACTTTCCATTAATGTCTTTTTCTGCTCCAGGATCTAACGAAGACGCCATAGTATTTTCAGTGTTCACATTGCCTAGTATTTTTTTTTTTGGTATTTTATTGATACTTTATTTGATATATAAACATATTTAATATAAGTTTTTTATTTACAATACTATATTAGTTTCAGGTATAGCATAGTGATTCAATATTTTTATAGATTATATTACATTTTAAGTTATTATGAACTATTGCCTATATTACCTCTCCTGGGTCTTTTCCATCTATGTGATGCCAGAACTACTTAATATTAAGGAAATTTGAATCTTGCAACCCCAAAATGAATTAAATATCAATTAGTGATAATATTTTGGTGCCTTCATACTCATTCACATTTTATACCTCATAATGGGCACTATATCTTTTTTTTCTTTATTCTAAACTAAGACTATCTGAAATTTATATATCCCTTTTCCTCCATAATTTGCCATCTTTAAGATTTGGAAACTCCATCTCTATATCTAAAGAAAGATTTGAAAGTTCTGTCTTTATATCAAAAGAAATATTAGAATGGAAAATATAGTAACGAAGAAAAAATTGAGCATTTACCATATATGTGAAGGTGAAGGTAAAGTCGCTCAGTCGTGTCCGACTCTTTGCGACCCCGTGGACTGTAACCTACTAGGCTTCTCCGTCCATGGGATTCTCCAGGCAAGAATACTGGAGTGGATTGCCATTTCCTTCTCCAGGGGATCTTCCCGACCCAGGGATCGAACCCAGGTCTCCCGCATTGGAGGCAGATGCTTTAACCTCAACCACAAGGAAATCACATAGGCACTCTGGATTTCTGTTTATTCATCTATAAAAGTGAAGGCAGTGATGCCTACTTCTCAGGGTCATTGTAAAGACTGAATGTAAAGCTCCAATCCCAGTGTTTAGAATATAATTATGCTCCCTTTCCAATGCATGGGACATTTGAGAGTGTTTGGGGACATTTTTCGCTGCCACAACTTGAAGAGGTGCTACTGGCATCTGGTTGGATGCAGATCAGGGCTTAAACTAAACATCTTATAATGCACAGGTCAGTTCCCCAGATTAAATGACTTTTTGGCTCAGAATTTCTGTAGTGCCAAGGTGAGAAACTGTGTTCTAAATGATGAGATCCATTTTCTCACCCTGACCCTGGGACACAGGTAAATTGAAATTCTTAATGGAGCAAAACAGATTTCATTAAGTCCAATCTATTCAAACATCAATGAACCAGAGTTTTATCTTTACATTTGAAAAGTAAAATAAAGAATGGAAGCCAAAAGCTAAAAACAGCATCTCTGGAAACTGAGGTCTCAACAGTCAATATTGCTCTATCATATATGTCTTCCTTTCCTGTCTTGACCTGATCTCAGACCACAGTTCAAAGAGAGAATGAATGAAAACCGTGCACACTAACCTTCAAGTTAACAGCAAGAAATGTTTGCTTTCAGTCTCACTTAACTGCATCAGGGAGATGAAGGCAGAGGTTGGCCAACACTCCTACTTCCATCAAACTTTTCATTTTAGAAGCCCTTAACACTATTATTACCTTTTCCAGCTCCCTTTCTTCAGGAATATTTGTTCAGAGCTCAACTGAATTTTCTCCTTGTTAAAAAGCTACATCCTTTCAACTCTCTGGAAAATAAATAACAAAGAGGAGACTTGGTAATCAGAATAGAAAAGGCAGTTTTCTCAGATTTAACAAAAGTGAAAGATGAAATATTTTCTATGATTATTTGTGAGTATAAAAGAACATCATGGGGAATGGGATAATATAAAAGGCTATTTACCTTATTTTCACTGTGGAATCATGTGACAGCTCAAACACTGCAGTTTAATATTAATCCTGACAAATTACATTTAACCAGGATGCCAGCTACCTTCAAACAGCTTAAATATATAGATATTTGTCTCTGAAAAAGCTTGTGATTGTATGAGTTCCAAAACCAGATAATCTTGCTTCATCATGGGAATTGGCAAGAGAGGAGATTGAATGTAAGCCAAATTTCTGAAATAATATTAATAACAATAATAAAAGCAACTAATAAAAATACTAACTGTACTATGCATTTTTGAGAATTAAGTGTCCCAGGCATTATGCATAGGCTTTGCAGACCTTACCCCATTTCATTTGAATAGTAACAATCTCAACTACTTAGAAGCTATTATTTAACAACATGGAAACTGAGACATAGTGTCATACAGCTAACGAGTGGTAGATTCAGAACTTGAAACCATCACTGTTAGCATACCACACTGAACGAATTGGAAGAGTAGCATTGCCATATATACACCACCATGTGTAAAACAGATACCTAACGGGAATCACCTATGTAGCTTAGGGAACTCAGCTCAATGTTCTGTGATGAACTAGAGAGGTGGGAGGGATGCTCAGGAAGGAAGAGATATATGCATATATACAGCTGATACACATTGTACAACAGCAACATTGTAAAGCAATTATACTCCAATAATAAAAATTTTAATAATAAAATTTAATTTAAAAATCATGTGTCATCAAACCATATTTATCTTCACTTTATCAGTTTTGGACAAAACAATAAAAATGTTGGGGTTAAGATTTTTTTAGGCTTAACGAACTATTGGATTGGCCAAAAGTTCATCTGAGTTTTTCTATAACATCTTATGAAAACACCTGAATGAACTTTTTGGCCAACCCAATAGTTCTTCATAAGCAGTGCAAGGTAGTTTACTCACTCTTTCAACAAACATTTTCAAGTGCTTAGGATGTGCAAGGCACTGTCTTGGAAATAGAGATACAAAGATCAGTCAAATAACAGATTATGGTCTCAAAGTATAATATGAGACATTAAAAAGAGATGTTTCAGGACCTTGGAGAGAGAGCTCTTCCTTCCTTTAGAGCAGTATCCATACTGTCTAGAACTGTGTGTACTTCATAATAAGCAATGAATGAATGAACAGGAACAAGTGTAAATGAATGCGGGATCAAAGGCAGCATTCAAAATGGTCCTCAAAAGACTTCCCTGGCACTCCAGTGCTTACGCTTCATCTTCCATTTCAGGATGTATGGGTTTGATCCTTGGTTGAGGAGCTAAAATCCCATATGCCTCATGGCCAAAAAAATCAGACAAAAGCAACATTGTAACAAATTCAATAAAGACTTTTAAATGGTCCACAATTTTTTAAAAATCTTTAAAATAAAAAGGTCCTCAATACACAGTGAGGATTCACATGCAAAAGTGGATCAGTGAAAACATTCCAACAGAGCTAATAAAAGGAATTCATAGTACAAACAACGCTAATCAACTGTGTGTAAATGAAGGAAAACAATATTTCTCCATACCAAAATAGACTTTTTGGTAGAATTCTCAAACAGAGTAGGGATTGAGGAAACTGAAAAAGTCCCAGGGGCCCATCTGTGAGTAATACGTGTTGCAGGAGGTCTGAGTTAATAGATTTTCCTCAACCAATATCCATTTGGAGCTTCCCTGATGGATCAGGTGGTAAAGAATCCACCTGTCAATGCAGGAGACACGGACTTGATCCCTGGGTCGGAAAGATACCCCGGAGAAGTGAATGGCTACCCATTCCAGTATTCTTGCCTGGAGAATTTCAAGGCAAGTGTTCATTTATTAAAAATTAGGCACAATTCTGTTGCTCTGTTGTCACTGGGAGACACACATGTTTATTTTATAGATGAGAACAAACATTCTTGTCGGATCTCAGACCATACAGTAAGCTACTAAAACAAACCAAAACATGAAAAAGCCAATGTTTGGGAACAAAAACTAGGTTTCTGGCTGTGATGAACCTGCATCATACCATTTATATTTTACTTATTTAATAATTTTTTAAAGATTTTTTAATGTGAATCATTTTTTAGAGTCCTTTATAGGATTTGTTCCAGTACTGCTCCTGTTCTTTTTTCTTTTTTTACTCTTTATTTTGTATTGGAGGTTATAGCTGATTAATAAACAATGTTGTGACAGTTTCAGGTGAAGAGCAGAGGGATCCAGTCATACATAGACATGTGTCCATTCTCCCCCAGACTGCCCCCCCCGCCCG
>SJXQ01001711.1:67647-105579 GCA_006408695.1 Aepyceros melampus
CGCCCATGCACGCAATCCTGCAACACTGAGCAGAGTTCCACGTGCTATACAGTAGGTCCTTGCTGGTTGCCCATTTTTAACAGAGCAGTGAAAGAACACTGTATTTTTAAACAATAAAAGCCTGATTATCCAAAGAAATAGCCAACATAAAGCAAGAACTTCTGGTTTTTGCCCTCAGACGTGTTTCCAGGAGTCTCAGAGATGCTCTGAAGGAAACTTTTAAGAAGCACTGCATAGCAGAGGGTGTGAGTTCTGAAGCCAGACAGATACAAGTGTGACTATATCTGCCCCATTTCTGATTGCAAGACCTAGAATGAGCCATTACTCCTGTTTAGCTGTCAGTTGTTTCTGTTTTCTGTTTTTGTGTTTTGCTGGTTTTTTTTGGGGGGGGGCTAAGATTTTTGTGGGATCTTAGCTCTCCAACCAGGGATCAAACCCACATCCCCTGCATTGGAAAGCAAAATCTTAACTACCGGACTACCAGGGAAACACCACCATTTCCATTTCAAACAAAGACTAATCAGAAAAAAGAATTTTACCTCTCCTTCAGATAGAAGTAGAAATGCTGAAAATAAAAAGTCATGTATTAACTCTTAATATGTTACCTGTCCCCCTATATATATATATATATATATATATACGTTTTTCTTCCTTCTCATTCACACTTAGTTTCAACTTCAACAAGATGTGATACAGACTCAAGGATTTAGCACTTTAATAATTGGATTATGCTTTTTTAGTCACCCTTACTCCTTGGAAGGAAAGTTATGACCAACCTAGATAGCATATTCAAAAGCAGAGACATTATTTTGCCAACAAAGTTCAGTCTAGTCAAGGCTATGGTTTTTCCTGTGGTCATGTATGGATGTGAGAGTTGGACTGTGAAGAAGGCTGAGCACCGAAGAATTGATGCTTTTGAACTATGGTGTTGGAGAAGACTCTTGAGAGTCCCTTGGACTGCAAGGAGATCCAACCAATCCATTCTGAAAGAGATCAGCCCTGGGATTTCTTTGGAAGGAAGGATGCTGAAGCTGAAACTCCAGTACTTTGGCCACCTCATGTGAAGAGTTGACTCGTTGGAAAAGACTCTGA
The DNA here is from genome assembly GCA_006408695.1 of Aepyceros melampus. Taxonomy (NCBI): domain Eukaryota; kingdom Metazoa; phylum Chordata; class Mammalia; order Artiodactyla; family Bovidae; genus Aepyceros; species Aepyceros melampus. The sequence continues at coordinate 68,740 of SJXQ01001711.1, forward strand.
TGCTGGAAGGGATTGGGGGCAGGAGGAGAAGGGGACGACCGAGGATGAGATGGCTGGATGGCATCACCAACTCGACGGACATGAGTCTGAGTGAACTCCGGGAGTTGGTGATCGACAGGGAGGCCTGGCATGCTGCAATTCATGGGGTCGCAAAGAGTCGGACATGACTGAGCGAATGAACTGAACTGATACTCAAAATTCAATTCTCAAACCTAAATTTTTAAATTAAAAAGTTATAGCATAAAACATGTTCAAACAAAAGTGACAGGGTGATGATTCTGGCAGAGATTACAGTTATGGCTGTCCAAAGCACCAGCTGGTTGACCCATTTGCAAGTGGCAAATTTAATATCTTGACCACAACTGTCAAATTGGCTGGAGGAATTAGTTCCAGGATAAACATCCGCTCTACATCTATAGGGTCTCCTTAGAGCTGTTTCTTCAAAATGGCACAGAAAAGCAGTATCCTCCTGTCCTTTCTCCTGCATGCATGCATGCTTAGTCACTCAATCATGTCTCTTCGAGACCCCATGGACTGTAGCCTGCCAGGCCCCTCCATCCATGGGATTTTCCAGTCAAGAATTCTGGAGTGGGTTGCCATTTCCTTCTCTAGGGGATCTTCCTCAACCAGGAAGTGAACTCATGTCTCCTATGTCTCTTGTACTGGCAAGCGGATTTTTTTTTTTTTTTAACCACTAAGCCACTTGGGGCATTGAGGCCTTCTGGGGGCATTCAAAAGGATTGACCATCACCTTCAGTGTTTACAATGTCATCACAGTCAAGAAACCAGTGTGACACATTAAGTTTAAATAAGATGAGATTCCATCAGACCCCCCACAATTGTCGCATTCCATCCGATGAAACCTACTGCAAATAAGATGCCAGAGCAACGTTTGTCCCTTTACCAAGTGTGTGTACCTTTACTACCAAGACACCTGCATGCATATCCAATCAGAACATCCACTCCAAGCATCGCTTGAGCTCCACATCTTCTCACTGCCCCAATTTTCCTCATGCCCGAAGACCTGTGAACAGATCCTGAAGTTATGTATAAACCAATTGGCTTATAACCAATTGGTACTATAAATTGTATTAAAATAAATAGAATTCATGGCTAAAATTAAACAGCCTATGGCAAGGCTCTTGTGTAAATAAAACCATTGTTCCTTTGTGTATTAAGATTGCATTTATCAAGTACACAAGAAAGGATAAACACAAATTGCATGAAAAAGGCAACATATTTAGGACAAAATGATGGTGTGTAATAAAAAGATTTATTGTGTGACTAAAATGAAAATTAAATTCCTGTTAAAATATTTATGTAGATGTGGCTGAAACATTCTGCTGAGAGATAAATCAGAGTGGCCTTTGGCATTTTACAGACATAATTCCTCTGTTCTTCTGCTGCAAATTTAGAGCTTACAAGATGCTAATGGCATTGCGATTTCCAGGACAGTCTCTGCAGACTACTTTTGCTCAGCAGGTGGTAAGAATTTGCATCCATATTTCAAATATACTTCTATCTCATTACTGGCTTCTTATTTCTTTGTGATTTATATCTCTATAAAATCCCAGCTAGTGGAATGGCGAATGGGAATTCAAAAAGGCAAATTCTGCATAATACTGACATTTATCATTTTCTTCCTTCTTTTTTTTCCCCTGCATCTCCTGAGAGAAGGGGAATATGACACATAGCACTTAAAGGGTTGGGGGGTGTACTTTTCTTAAAATAATGCCATTTGCAAGCTTTCAAAATCAGGAATATTGTTCTCAATGACACTCTCTATGAAGTGGCCATATTATTTGCATCGTTGCCTACATTTAGATGAATTGTGATCTTTCAATAATATATGTACCTTTTAAAAGTAAATTCACTCGGTAGCTATTAATGTGTAAGAGTCTTAATCATTTAAAATTCAGAAAGTGCTTTTTGTAATAAGTCGGAACATAACGAATCTACTTGGTATTCATGCAGGTGTCACAAGCAATTTCAGAGCTGTTACACTATAATCCTGTGCTACTTAATAGATATTAGGGTGGTGCAGTTGTGTCACTGTAGATAAGACTCTTTTACAGTTCCCATGTCAAATTCACCTCTTACTGGTGTTTAGAATTTTGCTGAAGTAAAATTACACGCCTGTGAAATCTGACAGTTTCAGGGATTTACAGACATTTTCCAGGGGCAGAAGGAGCAAGTGGTGGTGAAATAAAAGGCAACAGGGAGGTATGTAGGAAAGGGAGTCAGATATTACTAAGATGAAAACTTAGATATGCAAATTTTTATTTTGTATGGTAAATTAAAGAATATAAATCTACGTATTTCCTTTCAGGTCTTCTCTTTTTAGTATTCCATTCCAGAAGAGAAATTAAAACTGTTAGTGAAATGTTACAGGCCATATGCTATAATATTTATTAAATTCATTGATATTTTAAATAATTTTATCAATTACACCCAAAATATTTTGCCATGTGACTAAAAATATAAATGTTGCACTTAATGAACAGCTATTGTGGTATCCAGAGATTCAGAATTTTTTAAACTAGAAATAACAAAAAACTGAAATTAAGGACAGCCATACACTATAGGGGGTCTTTTGAGGTGGCGAGTGCAGTAAAGAACCCGCCTGCCAGTGCAGGAGACATAAGAGACGTGGATTCAATCCCTGGGTCAGAAAGGTCCCCTGGAGGAGGGCATGGCAACCCACTCCAGTATTCTTGTCTGGAGAATCCTATGGACAGAGGAGCCTGGCAGGCTACAGTCCATAGGGTCACAAAGAGTCGGACACGACTGAAGCGACTTAGCCTGCACATTCGAACCCACACGGGCACACACACACACTATAGGACAGGATCACACAGGCAAAAGTGGTACAAACATTTTTAAAAATTTTGGTTAAAAGGCCAGTCAGAAGCTAATGTTTAGAGCAAAACATTTCCACTTAAATTTAATTGCATGAAAATCTAATAAAAAAATTGAACTTGCATGTAAGTTCACATAAGACATTCATAACTCAATACCATCTCCAAAGACTGAACTATATTCTTTCTGTTGTTCTATTTCTCGGACATTGGCTTCCTTACACGATGGTGGCCAGCAGTGACTACGTTTCCTCATTCTTTTCCAGCAGAAGTAAAGGATATCTCTTTGCGGAGGTTCATGCAGAAGAGTGGAGGAGGCAATGGCACCCCACTCCAGTACTCTTGCCTGGAAAATCTCATGGACAGAGGAGCCTGGTAGGCTGCAGTCCATGGGGTCACACAGAGTCAGACATGACTGAAGCGACTTAGCAGCAGCAGCAGCATGCAGAAGAGTAAGAAATTATTTTTGAAGCCCACAGGAAATATCCCTTGAGTCTCATTGCCCAAAACTGAGTTAAGTGTCATCTTCTATATTTATTTGGAAAAATGAGATGCTCTGAGCAGTTTAAACTATCCAGGGCCAAATTCTGACCCTGAAAATAGGCATCAAATCTATCAAGACAGTATGACTGGGCAATCCATGGGGGCCTTGGTAGGAATGGAAATGCAGGAAATTCATGCCAGTGAACTGTGAACTATATGTTCTGGGCATAAGGCATTTAAATCCACGATTTCCTTTATCCATCAGAGCAATCCTTCGTGCTAAACACTGAAGACTCCAAATTTCAAAAGAGTAAAGAAGATGAGAAACATTTCAAAACTCATTCTAATATTAACAATAGAAGAATGCTCAAAACAGGTTGTTTAATAACCAGAGACTATGATTTACCCATCTTGTTAATTGTGAGGTTTCATGGTCTGTCCATGCTCCTATCTGGCAGAAACCTTATAACTGAAATTAAAAATAACACAGAAGACATAGGGATCATTTCTTTATCCATGTATAAACTAAGTAAGTTCAGAGGTGAGCCAGAAAAAGGTTTTGCTTTTTAGTTTTATTTTTTCTCTTTTCTCTCTCTTTTTTTCTCTATGAAAAAGAGACTTTTCACATAGAAGAGAAAGGAAGCTTCAATCATGTGTTGTATCCTCTTCAGATGCAGGGGGAATAATGTGAATGAAATTTGACTACAATACAAGCTTCACAGAGACAGGAATTTTTGTCTGTATTTCATGCTTATCCATGTACTCCCAGTTCTAGGAATAATGTCCGAGACAAAGTAGGCACTTGATAAATACATGTTAAATGAATCAAATGAAAGAAAGAATGAATAAATCAAAAGAGAGCATTTAAAGGCATGATCTCTCATGATTCTAGGTAAAGTTTAAAGATCATTAAGAGTGAAGAAAGGAGGCCGTGGGACTAAATTTTTAAATAGCCTGCAAGGTCTTTGTCCAACTGGAGGAAAAACTTTCAGTGGGTCTTGGCAGGTGCAACCAAAGAAGCAGAGACCAGCTGTGTGTCCTGTAGCCTTGAGCTGTTCAAGAGAGTAGGGCATCTGTCCCCCCTCCCCCCCATCATAAGTCAGCAAGGGCACAGTCCTGACTCTGATCAGGTAGAACCGCATTTAGAACCTGAACTTCCTGTGGACAGCAAGGACAGCCACACACTTGGGGCACGGTCACCTAGGCCTAAGAGATACACACATTTTAAAGTGTGTTTAGTTATTAATAAAAGCCAATCTGAAGCCAATGTTTTGAGCAAAACATTGCCATTTAAATTTGATTTGTGAACCAGCTTTATATTTTAAGGCTCAAGGCTTTATTTCTTTAAGAGATCATTCAAGACTAAAGAATAAAATCAGTTTCTGGGTGGTTTATGCTTGGGGTACTCTTGATCCATTGATTTTCCTAAGGATATATACCAAAATAGATGAGTCTCAGAAAATCTCTTCAGTTCAGTCGCTCAGTCATGTCCGACTCTTTACGACCCCACGAACCGCAGCACACCAGGCCACCCTGGTGGCCTTCTGCCTTCAATCTTTCTCAGCATCAAGGTCTTCTCTAGTACATCAGTTCTCATATCAGGTGGCCAAAGTATTGGAGTTTCAGATTCAACATCAGTCCTTCTAATGAATATTCAGGACTGATTTCCTTTAGGATGGACCGGTTAGATCTCCTTGCAGTCCAAAGAACTCTCAAGAGTCTTCTCCAACACCACAGTTCAAAAACATCAATTCTCTAGCACTCACTTTCTTTATAGTCCAACTCTCACATCCATACATGACTACTAGAAAAACCAAAGCTTTGCCTAGACAGACCTTTGTTGGCAAAATAATGTCTCTGCTTTTTAATATGCTGTCTAGGTTGGTCATAACTTTCCTTCCAAGGAGCAAGCATCTTTTAATTTCATGGTTGCAGTCACCATCTGTAGTGATTTTGGAGCCCCCCCAAAATAGTCTGTCACTGTTTCCACTGTTTCCCCATCTATTTGCCAGTCCTTTCTTAAACAGTTGCATTTTAAAATACAGTCCCGCAATCAAAGTATTTGAAAGCACCCCAGTATAGAAATAGAAATATTCACTTTCCAGAAGCTCCCTGTGTATTCTTAATGGATTGCAATTTCTTTCCTCTAGGGGATTCCCTGGTGGTCCAGTGGTTAAGAATCTGCCTTGTAATGCAAGGGACATCTGTTCCATCCCTGGTTCAGGATGATCCCACATGCCGTACCTACAGAGCAGCTAAACCCTTGTACCACAGCTAAGGAGCCAGCATTCTAGAGCCCATGAGCCACGGCTACTGAGCCCAGGTGCTGCAACTACTCAAGGCCCCATGCCTAGAGCCCATGCCCCAAAACGAGAGAAGCCACCACAATGAGAAGCCCCCACACTGCAAAAGTGTAGCTCTGGATCGCTGCAACTAGAGAAAGCCCATGCCCAGCAGTGAAGATCCACCACAGCCAAAAATAAATACATTTAAAAAATGAAACAGGGCTTCCTTGGTGGCTTAGTTGTAAAGAATTCGCCTGAAATGCAGGTGACATGGGTTTGATTCCTGATCCGGGAAGATCCCACACATCACAGAGCAACCATGCCCGTGTACCACAACTACTGAGCCTGTGCGCCGGAGCCTGGAAGCCACAACTCTCGGGACCACTTGCCACAAAAACTGAAGCCCGCGTGCGCTAGAGCCCATGCTCCACAACAAGGGAGGCCATCACGATGGGAAGCCTGCACGTGGCAGCTAGAGAGTAGCCTCCCCTTGCAGCAACTAACAAAAGTCCTTGCAGCAACAAAGCCCTAGCACAGCCAAAAATAAATAAGTAAAGTGATTTAAATACATGAATAAATCTTGTAAAAAATAAAACTTCTCTAAAAATAATCACTATCTTGAAATTCACGCTAATCAATTACTTTCCTTTATAATTTAAACCTATGTATACATATCTAGTGGCTCCGAAGGTAAAGCATCTGCCTGCAATGCGGAAGACCCAGGCTTGATCCCTGGGTCGGAAAGATCCCTGGAGAAGGAAATGGCAACCCACTCCAGTATCCTTGCCTGGAGAATCCCATGGACAGAGGAGCCTGGTAGGCTACAGTCCACAGGGTCACAAAGAGTCGGACACAACTGAGCGACTTCACTCACTCATACACATATCTAAAAAAGCAGTTTATTTTTTGCCTATGGTGAGTTCTGCATATATGTACACATACATATATGTGTCTCACTGTATACATTCTTCAGTGTTTTGCTTTTTTCCTTTCATATAGATATAGGTGTGTAGACATACAGATTTATATATGATTTATCCATGGTATGGCATGTAAAACTATAGGTCACTCATTTTCATTTTTATTGTTTGTGCAGGCATTTAAGTGTCTGATGTTATCATGATTTATTCATACATTCTACTATTGATGGATATTTAGATTTATTTAGATTTTCCAAGTATGGGGCTCTTACCAATCACACTGCTATGAACATTCATATGTGATCTTGATCCAAATATATGCGAGTTTCTTTAAGGAATATGCTGAGAGTTGCTAGAACATAAATATACTTTCCAACTCGTGAAAAAAGTGTTTTGCATGTTGCACACCATTTTCTCCATGAAAAAAAAACAAAACAAAACAACAAAACTCTGCAGAGATTTATATGCAGTAAGTTGACTGGGGAGGGCTTACAAACTTGGAATCCATGTAGCAAGTCTTTCCTTTCGGCTCAGTGGTAAAGAATCCACCTGCCAATGCAGGAGGCACAGGTTTGATCCCTGATCCGGGAAGATCCCACTTGCCTGGGGTCACTAAGCCCATCCATGAGCCATAGCTATTGGGCCTGTGCTCCAGAGTCTGGGACCTGCAACTTCTGAGCCCACATGCCACAGCTGTGATGCCCAAGCACCCCAGAGCCTGTGTTCTGCAGCAAGAAAAGCCACTGCAGTGAGAAGCCAGTGCACCCCAGCTAGAGAGTAGCCCCCTGCTCGCCGCAGCTAGAGAAATGCCTGTGCAGCAGCAAAGACCCCGCACAGGCAAAAATGAATGAATACCTAAATAAATAAATAACTTTTTAAAAACCCATATGAGACCTGAAGGAAACAAGATTGGGCAAAACAAGGCTCAAGTCAACTCCCTGGAGATCCCTGAAGCTTTGACAATGCCTCAGGGTCACTGCCCCTTGAGAAATGGGACTTAGTCACTGTATACCTCCATTAACAAGCCATTAGATTAGAGTTTTCCCCAGGAAGGAGAACCTTTTATGAAAGGTCTCCCATCACCTGCTGGCAACTCCTAGAAAGCACTGAGGACTCGGGCGAAACCAAACCTCATCCCTTCCAACAACTAGTAAAATAAGTCTCTCAATCCAGAATCAGGATCTGGGCCAGCAGCAGTTGCTATTCTGGCTGAATAGCAACCAGAATAGCAAGCAGCTTTCCAAAGTGGCCACTGATTCAAGTATTTACTGCATTTCTTGAAGAATATCAAATGGAAGGAAACTGCTTCTTATGGCAAACATCCTTAATGTCCTCTTCACCTTCCACTGTCACCACCCATATAAAGAATGGAGATGACTTCATCCAAATTGTCTCTTCCACTTATCAAACCAAATGAAGTCTTTTGTGAAAGGACAAGAGGAACACAGAGTTTAAGGGGAGTGATAGAGGGGACTTCCCTGGTGGTCCAGTGGCTAGAACTCCGTGCGCCCAATGCAGAGGGCCTGGGTTTAATCCCTGGTCAGGGAACTAGATTCCATGTGCTGCAGCTAAGAGTGCCACGTGGCACTAATGGTAAAGAACCTACTTGCCAATGCAGGAGACCTGGAGACATGGGTTTGATCCCTGGGTTGGGAATATCCCCTGGAGAGGGCATGGCAACCCACTCCAGTACTTTTGCTGGAGAATCCCATGAATAGAGGAGCTTGGTGCATTACAGTCCATAGGGTAGCAAAGAGTTGGACATGACTAAAGTTGGCATGCACACATGCAAGATCCCCCATGCTGGAACAATAATCTGATGCAGCCAAATAAATAAATAAAAGTGAATATTTAAAAAGAGAAGTAATAGAGCTCTTCTGATACATGGAGAGATGTGGAGTTTTCTATACTAACAGAAAGGTTTGGTGAGCAGTAAAGAAATATACCAGGAATTGGACCCAAGAGGTAGAAGACTCACTAACTAAGGCCTAGTGACCAATCACTGTGAACAGCATTATTTTAGAACCTGTTACCTTTCTGCACTCATTGTTTACCAGTCCCTCCCTCAACCTTTACTCAAGGGCAAACTTCTGGCCACATGAGTGTAGAGCCTGTTACAGTTATCTCCCCATCAGTTTTCAGCATCTCACCTGTTGATAACCCAGCTGGAGTGAGGTATGTTTGTACCAGATTTTGTTCTGACTTCCCCTTCACACCTGTCATCCCAAGCAAATGATTTGGCACCTATACACTTTATAGAGTAATAGCAGGAAAGTCCTGGCATTTGTGAAGAGGAAACTGGTCTTAAGTTAAAAAATTCTTTGAACTGTGAAAGTAATGAATGACACTCCCTTTTACATCATTATTTTACACTTTGGTGCCTTTTAAATCATGGTTTCAGGTCCTAACCTAACCTTTTGATGTCAAAAGTAAACTCTTTGCAAGGACAAAGAGAATTATGCAAGCACATGGTCATTGACATGCTGTAAAAGCAGGTAGCTCTGATTTTCAAGTTCAGTGTTTTTAAATGCAGGTATCAAAGTGCCTCTTTCCAAGTAATCTGTTAATTAAGGGGTTACTGTATCTCTGACACTCCCATCAGTTATCCCCAAGGCACGAAGGAAACTGATACACATTTCTTCATTTTCTTCCCAATTAAGAAAGATCAAATGAGTTCAGATGACTTGTCTAGGGTCACAGAGCAAGTCAGTGGTGAAAATCTGAATCTATTAATTCCATTTGAGTAGGATGTATTGGGCATCGCTATGGAGCACCGCTCATTCTGTGACCACAGAGAAGACAGAAGTCAGATATTCGCTACTGAAATGTTCTCAGGGTGAGACCCATTGACCTGCAGAGGATTGATGGAGCCCTCAGTGTTGACAAGCCCACTGCAGGAAGTTCACCAGGAAATTAAGCCTTGACTTATGATTTGTCATTCAGTCCTCAGTAACAACTTAAGATGAATCAGGAAAACAGCATATTTTCAAATACAGTAAGTGACTAGCACAAGTATTTCTTTAGGCATATTTTGTTCAATTTCCACAAACAAAGCATAAGCTGAAAGTTACATCCATAATGTCTTTTATAAATTAAGAAAATGCCTGCAATCTACTTTCACATAATTCTGAAGGTCTTTGCATATCCTGTTTGAGATGGATTTACCCAAGAACTCCAGTAAAAGGAGGTGTTCTTTTATTGACTGCAAAGAAATGGATAAACACAAGTGTGTGGTAAAACAAATCTATCAAAATGAAAGGATACAAAATAAAATAATGAAGTCTTATCCTCCTCTCTCCATAATTATAGCCTCTAGAGGTAACCCCTTCAATGAAGGTGGCATATATCATTTTTCTATGAACTTTCATAACGTGTGTGGATGTACATGCACACTCTTTAAAAACAAGACTATACTATACTCAGCAGCTTCTTTCTTCAGGTGTCCTTATTTTCCTACAAGGAAACTCTATTGTTTCTGTGCTTAGATCAAAATAACATTTTTAAGTTATCCTTGACTCTTCTCACACCTGCATTGGTCTATCATCAAATCATATTGATTCTACCTTCAATATATGTCAAGAAGTTATCTCCATGTCAGCATCCTGATACAGGCCACCACAGTATCTTACCTGAATTATTGTTATAGCCTCTCAAAGGCTGTTCAGCTACCCCCTTAATGCTTACAGACAGCTTTCAGCACAGCAAAATAAGAGATGCTATTATGATGCAAAGTAGAGCCTGCCACTCTTTTTTTTTTGCTCAAAATTCTCAAGTGGCTTCGTATCTCACTTAAAATAAAAGCCAAAGAGTCCTAATCAGAAGCTGCAGACTCTACATGACACTCACTCTTCCCTTGCTTCCATGCCTTCCTGATACAGGCCACCACAGTATCTTACCTGAATTATTGTTATAGCCTCTCAAAGGCTGTTCAGCTACCTCCCTTAATGCTTACAGACAGCTTTCAGCACAGCAAAATAAGAGATGCTATTATGATGCAAAGTAGAGCCTGCCACTCTTTTTTTTTGCTCAAAATTCTCAAGTGGCTTCGTATCTCACTTAAAATAAAAGCCAAAGAGTCCTAATCAGAAGCTGCAGACTCTACATGACACTCACTCTTCCCTTGCTTCCATGCCCTCACCTTCTGGCCCTTCGCTCAGTCCTTTACGTCCCTCCAACGCCTGTGGCACAAGCACCCCCGACAGCCTTGGTCCTCGTTGCCTGCTCCAAGGATATCTGTCTATTCACTAGTCACTAGCACAGGGACACCTTCTCTGGCTGCCATACTCCAAATCTCAAAGTCTCCTGTGAGTCACAGTCCATTCCACACTTCATGATCTAGTATGTAACAGTCTTGTTTTCTGGAAGTCTTGTAAGGCTTCCCTGGTGGCTTAGAGCTTAAAGGGTCTGCCTGCAATGCTGGAGACCCGGGTTCGGTCCCTGGGTTGGGAAGATGCCCTGGAGAAAGAAATGTCAACCCACTCCAGTATTCTTGCCTGGAGAATCCCATGGAGGGAGGAGCCTGGTGGGCTACAGTCCACGGGTCACAAAGAGTGGGACACAACTGAGCAACTTCACTTTGTTTTCATTTATTTTACTATGCTTCCTTCAGGAAGGCATAAGCTATGAGAGCAAGTTTTTTTTTGTTTGTCTTCTCCCCCTCCCCTCACTACTGTAGCTGTGGTGCCTAGTGACTGCATTCAATATTTGAATGAATAAAAAATAACATTAACATCATTTTTTGGAAAATTCTACCAAACATTCGAAGAAGAATTAATACAAATCTTTCTCAAATGCTTCCAGAGTAGAAAAGGAGGGAACATTTCCAAACTCACTTCATAAGGTTGGCATTACCCTGATACCAAAATCAGAAAAGGAAAACATAAGAAAATTGTAGGCAAATATCTCTGATGAACATAGATACAAAAATCATCATCAAAATATTAATAACCTAAATTTGACAATACATTAAAAGGATCATGCACAGTGATCAAATGAGATTTATTCCAGGGATGCAAGAATGGTTCAACATCCATAAATCAATCAACTTGAATATCATATTAATAAAATGAAGAGTAAAAATCATACAATCATCTAAGCAGATGCAGAAAAAGCAACACCTTTCAAAATGAAAACTCTCAATAGTCTGAGATAGTGGGAACATACTTTAACATTACAAGTGGTATATATGGCAAGCCCATGGCTAACATAGCATTCACTGGATAGAGGCTGAAAACTTTTCCTCTAAGATTAGGAACAAGAGAGAAAATCCACTCTTGCCGCTTTTATTCAACATGATAGTGAAAGTTCTAGCAAGGGAAATAGGTGGGGGGGGGGGAGGCATCCAAATTGAAAAAGAAGAGGAAAAACAATCTCTATTGCAGATGACATTATATTATATAGAGAAAGCCCTAAAGACACTACAAAAAAAAAAAAAAAAAAAGCTATTAGAACTAACAGATGAATAGGGCAAAATGGCAGTTTACAAGAACAATATATAAATTTTAAGTTGTGTTTCTATACACTAACAACAAACTGCCAGAAACAGAAATTAATAAAATAATCCAATGTAAAACTATATCAAAAAATAAAGTATTTAGGAATAAATTTAACAAAAAGACTCAAAGACTTACACACTGAAAACTATAAGACACTGATAAAAGAAATTGAAGAACATAAAAATAAATAGATATTCTGTGCTCATGGAATGAAAGAATTAATATTTTCCATATTAGGGCTTCCCTGGTGGCTCAGAGGTTAAAACATCTGCCTGCAATGCAGGAGACCTGGGTTCGATCCCTGGGTCGGGAAGATCCCCTGGAGAAGGAAACGGCAACCCACTCCAGTACTCTTGCCTGGAGAATCCCATAGACAGAGGAGTTTGGTGGGCTACAGTTCATGGGATCGCCAAGAGTCGGACACGACTGAGCGACTTCACCTTGCTTCATACTCTGCAAAGAATCTATAGATTTAGCACAATTTTTATCAAAATTCCAATGGTATTTTTCACATAAATAGTATGCAAATCCTAAATTTCACATGAAATCAGAAAATATCTTAAATAAGGAAAGCATTATTGAGAAAGAACACAGCTGGAGGCATTCTGATTTCCAAACTATATTACAAATCTATAGTAACAAAATAGTATTAGAATAAAAGTGACATATAGATCAATGAGCAGAAATAAATCCATACATGAAAGTGTTGGTCTCTCAGTTGTGTCCTACTCTTTGCAACCCCATAGACTGTAGGCCACCAGCTTCTGCCCATGGGGTTTCTTGGGCAAGAATACTAGAGTGGTCGCCATGTCCTTCTCCAAGGATCTTCCCAACCCAGGGAGGCAACCCACATCTCCTGCATTGCAGGCAATTTCTTCACCATCTGAGCCACCAAGGAAGTCCAAATCCTTTTGACATTTCCCAATCCCCTTTATTGAAGAGACTATCCTTTTACATGAAAGTGTTGGTCTCTCAGTTGTGTCCTACTCTTTGCAACCCCATAGACTATAGGCCACCAGCTTCTGCCGATGGGGTTTCTTGGGCAAGAATACTAGAGTGGTCGCCATGTCCTTCTCCAAGGGATCTTCCCAACCCAGGGAGGCAACCCGCATCTCCTGCACTGCAGGCAATTTCTTCACCATCTGAGCCACCAAGGAAGTCCAAATCCTTTTGACATTTCCCAATCCCCTTTACTGAAGAGACTATCCTTTCCTATTCTATATTCTGAGCTACTATGATATAAGTTAAATGTCCAAATCCATGAATATATGACCAATTAGTTTATATCATAGTAGCTAACAATATAGAGTGGGGAAAAGGATAGTCTTCAATAAAGGGGGTTGAGAAACGTTGACAGGAACATACAAAAGAATTGAACTAGCCTGCTATCTCACACCATACACAAAAATCAGCTTAAAATGAATTAACAATTTGATTATAACCCTGAAACCATAAAACTACTAGATGAAAATATAGGAGTTAAGGTCCTGGATGGTAGTGTTGGCAATGATTCTTTTAGATATGATACTAAAGATAAATACAATAAAAGCAAAAATAAACAGTGGGACTACATCAAACTAAAAATCTCTGTATGGCAAAAAAAAAAAAAAAAAAATCATCAAAAAAGTGAAAAGGCAACCTATGGAATTGAAGAAAATATCTGAAAATCATATATCTGTAGAGAGTTGATATCCAAAATATAAAAAGAACTTGCATAACTCAATAGGGAAAAAAAACCAGACAATTCAATTAAAAATTAGATGATCTGAATAGACATTTTTCCAAAGATATGAAAATGGCCAAGAACTACATGAAAAGGTCCTAAACATCACAAGTCATCAGGGAAATACACATCAAAACCACAATCAGATAGCTCTCACATCTATCAGAATGGCTATTATATCAAGCAGACAAGAAACAACTGTTGGTAAGCGTGTAGAGAAAAGAGAAACTTTCATACTGCTAGTGGCTATGTAAATTGGTACTTCCGTTATGAAAAACAGAATGAAGCTTCCTCAAAAAGCTGAAAATAAAACTACCATTATGATCCAGCAACTCTACTTCTGGGTATACAACCAAAGGAAATGAAATCAGTATCTTGAAGAGCTGTCTGAGCTCCCATGTTCACTGCATTATTTACAAAAGTCAGGATATAGAAATAACTTGTGTTGTTCCATGAATGAATGACTAAAGAAAATGTGATTGAGATAGAGGTATCTATATCTAAATAAAATGTATGGATATCTATATACAGAGGAATGTTTTTCAGTCTTAAAAAGGAAATCTTATCATCTGTAAATTTGTAACAACATGGATGAATGTGGAGGACACAATGGTAAGAGAAACAAGGCAGTCAAAGAAAGACAAATGGCTCATGATTCCACTTACAAGTAGAATCTAAAAAGAGTAGATTCATAAAAGCTGAGCATAGAATAACGGATGCTGTGGGCTTGGAGTGGGGAATAAAGAGATATTGGTCAAAGCAGTGTTTTTTAAAAACTAAACTGTTTTAGTTATGCAGGATGAATATTCTGGAGATATAATGGTCAATGTAGTGTCTATAGTTAGTAATACTGTTACTATAACTTGAAATTTGCTGAGAGTAGATCTTAAGTATTCATCTACACACAAACACAAATGGTAGCTATGTGAGGTGACATATATGTTAATTAGCTTGATGTAATCATTTCCCAATGTATAGTGTATTAGAACAACTTGTACACCTCATACATATATATGTGTGTGTATCTATATGTGTGTGTGTGTATCTTTTATTTGGCAACTATACTTCAATAAAGCTAATGAAAATTTAAATTGAATTCAGTTAAAATGAATTACAAACAAAAATTCAGCCCCTCAGTTGCCTTGGATACATGTTAAGTGCTCAGTAGCCATATGTAACTAGCGACTAACATATTGGAAAGCACGGGAAGACCATTTCCGTCATCACAGAAAGTTATTCTGGATAGTACCGTTCTCAAACGCTCATGGGCCATGATGGGAAATGAGAAGTAGAATCAAGAAATCCTCAGAGAAAAATAAACATTGGCTTGTGAGAATAGGATCTATATTTTCCAAGATTTGCTAACTACAATGAAATCTCTGGTATAAATAGGTGTGTGTCTATTACAGCACCTGGTACATGGTATTGCTTAATCAATATGCATTGAATTAATCACTACTGTGTCAGCATTTTCTGAGCTGTGATGATTAATAAACTTTCAATCTTTGCTGTTTCTGACCCTTTTGTTATTTACCTCTGCTGGGTAACTGGGACGAAATTAAGGAAACAGCTAACACCTCTTAGGTTTCTGTTACAGGAGAAAACCTGAAATGAGATTATAAGTATGCGTGCTTTGAAAAGCATAATGCTGCAAAGCAGCACAAGCTTATAATGTGTTCCGCAGATGCTGGAAGGTGTTAATTTATTTTTAATAGGTTGAGGATACTGGTACTAAGTTAAAGAAACAAAATCAATGCTAAGCAAATGTAGGAGGATAATATTTTGGATATGAACCAGTATCTTTTTCTCCAGACACTTGGCTTTCTTCTGCCCACTCCTGCATCGCTCCAATTAAAGCTGCTGTTGTCTTCTGTGTGCAGTGCCTTAGGGAGGAAAGCAGAGAAAATAGCTGCCATCCTACTGTTGCTTTCCAAAAGTATAAGACCTTAGAGGAAAGGCAGGACTAGAGGCAGAGACAAATGATGGACGAGAATTAACATAGTAGAAGCTGTGTCTGCAGTCTCCACCCACTCAGAAAACATGGTTTTTCTGGACTGTGGGAAAGGCAGGGGGGAGAAAAATAAACTGGTGAGAGTACAGACACTGGTGGTTTCTGGTTTCTAAGGCTCACCCAGGAAAGTGCAATCCCTGTAGACAAAATGTGTAGTTTGCATAGTAAGTTTGTCTCTGCAGAGAGGTACTTAACCAGCCTAGGAGAGTTCTCTGTCTCAGGGCAATGAAATGGTATCAACCAGACTCAGCCTAGAGAGGGAGAAGGGAACATGGGACCCAGAAGGGCCAAGCAGACAGAAGGAAACTCTGGTCTGCCTTGACTGGCACGTGCAGGGCTAGGCAGGATGAAGGACGTGTCAGAAGACATTATGTACGAACAGATTTCTAATAGAGCAGCTAGCCCCACCCTTGATGCAAAAGGACTCTCAAGCAAAGCAGACTCCTTGCTGGGTGTCACTGTACAACTGAAAGCTAGGAAGACATCACTTGCTGCACACCGGAACTAACAGGTATTTGGAAGATGCAGGAAGCAAGTGATTTCTCCATTTTTTCCAGCTTGGCATGGAGAATTGTGATCAGGCAAGCACAGCTGGACATATCATGGATCATGATCCTGGAAAGGGATCCCAAGACTGTGGCTGAGTCTTTTATAGAACCTTCCATGAGCAGCCTTGCAGTTTGGGTGCTAGCTTCTTAGGGAAGAATCCTGACAGTGCTGTTTCCTTGGAACATCTTGGAACCTGCTCGTAAAAACACTTGTTCCATCAAAGGGTTTTCTCTATCAACTAGTGTAAAGTGAGATGGAGGCAAAAAGGAGAGAAGAGTGCGGTATAGGCCACACAGGTCAGTGCATCAGTGCAGTAGAGACGAGCAGCGCTTGATGCTTCTTAGATCCCATGCATATGGGAGCAATGACACCCCACTCCAGGACTTTTGCCTGGAAAATCCCATGGACGGAGGAGCCTGGTAGGCTGCAGTCCATCCGGTCGCTAGAGTTAGACAGGACTGGTGACTTCACTTTCACTTTTCACTTTCATGCATTGGAGAAGGAAATGGCAACCCACTCCAGTGTTCTTGTCTGGAGAATCCCAGGGACAGGGGAGCCTGGTGGGCTGCCGTCTCTGGGGTTGCACAGAGTCGGATACGACTGAAGCGACTTGGCAGTAGCAGCAGTTGCAGTAGCCCAAAGAGGGTGGGATGGAAGGGAAGGATAGGACTTCCCTGGGGTCCAGTGGTTATGAAGCTGCCTTCCAATGCAGGGGATGTAGGTTTGAGCCTTGGTCCGGAACTAGGATCCCACATGCCTTGGGGCAACTAAGCCCACGTGCCACAACTACTGAGCCTGTCGCCACAGCAGGAGATAAGCCTGCATGCTGCAACTCAAGATCCTACGTGCTGCAACTAAGACAGCAAAAGTAAAAAGTAAACACACAAATATTTTTTAAAAAAAGAAGAATAGAACAAAAACAGGAGGGAAAAAAAGAAGGAAACAGGAGAGAGACCCAAGGGGATGAGGTTCTAAAGCAATTTAGAACCATAAAGATATTGACATATACCTGCACTCTGATCCACAAGCTGGAAAATGGAGCTAAATTTTATTTTTTAATAATTACATACCTAATGTAAATAAGAGAAACAATTCATGCCTAAAGAAGTCATTGTATAATGAATGTTATTAAAATTAAAGCCATCATTTAAAATGATGCTTAAGAAAAATCATAACAATATGGAATTATATTAAAGCAATAGAGTAGATATAGGCACAGTTTGATTACAGTTATATAATATTACTACTATATGTATATGTATGTATGAAGTATAATAGAGAATATATTAGAAATTAATGTGCCATCTCTAAATAGGGCTAATATTTTAATCTTTCTACTCTTCTAAATGTTCCTAATTTTCTATAATAGATATATTTTATAATGAAAAAAATGAACTTTACTTAAAATACTATCTGTACCTTTAATGGTTTTAAAATTAGGATATTAATTAAGTAAAACTTAACTAGGTCTGACATGATTAAAATTAATTTTTGAATAATGATTCAAAATTACTATCCAGGTTATATAATATTAATGATAATCAATTCATTCATTTTTTCATCTAGCCATCCATTTCTCAATTATTCTTTCATCCAACTACTTATTTTTAAGAATGCTTCATGGGTCAGCAAACTATAGACCAAGGACCAAATCCAGCACACTATCTGGTTTTGCATGACTTGTTAGCTGAAAATAGATTTTAAATTTCGATAGTCAAAAAGAAAACCAAAAGAAATACAACATTTTGTGATATATGAAAATTACATAAAATTCAAATTGCCTCTCTAGGTCACAGTTTCCTCATCTCTAAAAGGCAGAGGTTAGTTAGAAATATTTTTTTGTTCATTTCTCTCCCTTGATGACAGTTTAAGAGAACATGAAGGCACAAATACAGAAAGCTCAAGGGAGTTCCAGGATTAACTGCACCACATAGAATGGTAAAAACTTCCATGGCCATCTCAATGGAAATAAAATACTACATCTTTAATTTTAAACTCCACCCCTGAAATCATCTACCTAGTGATGTGATACAACTCCACCCCCGAACTGATACAACTGAACTGATATAACTGATAAAACTCCACCTCTGAAATCATCTACCTAATGATCCCATATAATCAAAAATCCCTGGTTTATTACATCAAGAGTATAATTGAAGATTCATTTATAATTTTCAGATGTGATGCCCCCAGATCTTAATGGACCCAACTTTGTTGTTTCTCAGTCACTGTCACATCCAACTCTTAGCAACCCCATGGACTGCAGCATGCCAGGCTCCCCTGTCCTTCACTGTCTCTCAGAGTTTGCTCAGATTGATGTCCATTGAGTCCGTGATGCTATCTAACCATCTAATCCTAAAGATACATTTATTTCAGAACTTTAAATATCTAGAAACAGACCGGGTTAATGATTCTGCATGCAAATCTCCTATTCTGAGCTACTTGGAACAATGACTAAGAATAAATGCCTCCAGCTGCCTAAAATATTAAGAAGATGGTTTTTTTATGTATTTTAATGACTAAAATGAAACTCAAAACACAAGGTTATGTGAAGTTTCTATAGTTCCTAATTGTATTATCTGTAATAGTTCCTTGAGACATTGACAAAGGGAAATTTTAGATGACAAAATTGAATGCTAAAAGGAGTTTGATAGGTTGATGGTAGATGCTAGCTAACACAATTGCATTTATAAGAGATATGCATGAAAATATGCATTTAGTTCTAAATAATAAGTCATACAGATCAGGTAGAAAGCATTTAATAGTGGTCCTTGGAGAAAGAAAGACATACATTTCAGGAATATCCAGTATGTGTCAACTTTCAGATTCCTTGCATTATTATAGAAAAGAGGTTATAACGTGGTACCTACCAGGGACAGCTTCTAGAAGATGAGATCAGGACAGCCACACAGGGCTAGCATTTGAAAGTTCAGTAAGGCTCTGTACTTGTTTTAATGTCCTGTTACTACCCTCCTGAAATGTTGAACAACGGTTGCTCAAGGGGCCTTGAATTTTAATTTTGTACCGGGTCTTGCTAATTATGTAACTGGACCTGAAGCTTAAGTCCTAAGACTGTATTAACAGGAGCTTTATATCTAGAATATTGGAGTTTATAAATCCACATGCTGGCAATTCTCTATTTGCCCCACTTCCCCCTAAGTCCATTCTTACCCATGCTAACCTGTGCCCTAAAAGGCACATAATTGGGAGATGGGGGTAGGAAATACATATATCTGAGAGAATACTGAATATATAGTTTTGTATTTCTTTTTCAGAATATCAAGAACATTTAACATATTTAAGTGCTATTTAGAACATGATTCTTTAATGAGTAAACAAAATCTACCCTCCTGAAATGTTGAACAACGGTTGCTCAAGGGGCCTTGAATTTTAATTTTGTACCGGGTCTTGCTAATTATGTAACTGGACCTGAAGCTTAAGTCCTAAGACTGTATTAACAGGAGCTTTATATCTAGAATATTGGAGTTTATAAATCCACATGCTGGCAATTCTCTATTTGCCCCACTTCCCCCTAAGTCCATTCTTACCCATGCTAACCTGTGCCCTAAAAGGCACATAATTGGGAGATGGGGGTAGGAAATACATATATCTGAGAGAATACTGAATATATAGTTTTGTATTTCTTTTTCAGAATATCAAGAACATTTAACATATTTAAGTGCTATTTAGAACATGATTCTTTAATGAGTAAACAAAATTTTTACTGATGGAAGCAGTATTATTTATCTAAACACATCCCTGGCCATGAAATTAAAAGATGCTTACTCCTTGGAAGGAAAGTTATGACCAACCTAGGTAGCATATTCAAAAGCAGAGACATTACTTTGCCAAAAAAGGCCCATCTAGTCAAGGCTATCATTTTTCCAGTGGTCATGTATGGATGTGAGAGTTGGACTATAAAGAAAGCTGAGCACCGAAGAATTGATGCTTTTGAACTGTCGTGTCAGAGAAGACTCTTGAGAGTCCCTTGAACTTTAAGGAGATCCAACCAGTCCATTCTAAAGGAGATCAGTCTTGGGTGTTTTTTGGAAGAACTGATGCTAAAGCTGAAACTCCAATACTTTGGCCACCTCATTCGAAGAGTTGACTCATTGGAAAAGACTCTGATGCTGGGAGGGATTGGGGGCACGAGGAGAAGGGGACGACCGAGGATGAGATGGCTAGATGGCATCACCAACCCCATGGACATGAGTTTGAGTGAACTCCGGGAGTTGGTGATGGACAGGGAGCCCTGGCGTACTGTGATTGATGGGGTCACAAAGAGTAGAATATGACTGAGCGACTGAACTGAACTGAAACATATCCCTATAGTTGGGCACTGAAGATGTTTTCAATACTTTTCAACTATAAACATGAATGCACTTATTTATGAGCTTTTCCTATGATTTAATTTAAAATTTCTAGAATTGAAATTATATGGTCAAATAGTATGAAATTTTAAGAAAGCTAATGCACATTGCAAAATCCAGAAAATCTATAACTATCTGACTCTCACTTACAGGTCATTTTACCACCATTGATTATCTAAAATCATCAATTGATTAAATAAAATAGCATTCTTTTGTTTTAAATTTAATTTATTTGAATGATACTAACATTCAGTTCAGTTCAGTCGCTCAGTCATTTCTGACTCTTTGCAACTCTACGGACTGCATCATGCCAGGCCTCCCTGTCCATCACCAACTCCCGGAGCTTACTCAAACTCAAGTCTATCGAGTCGGTGATGCCATCCAACAATCTCATCCTCTGTCATTCACTTTTCCTCCCACCTTCAGTCTTTCCCAGCATCAAGGTCTCTTCAAATGAGTCAGTTCTTTGCATCAGGTGGCCAGAGTATTGAAGTTTCAATCTTCCAATGAAGTCTTCAGTCTTCTGTCAGTCTTTCCAATGAATATTCAGGACTGATTTCCTTTAGGATTGACTGGTTGGGTTTCCTTGCTGTCCAAGGGACTCTCAAGAGTCTTTTCTAGGACCACAGTTCAGAAGCATCAATTCTTCAGTGCTCAGCTTTCTTTACAGTTCAATTCTCATATCCATATATGACTACAGAAAAAAACTATAGCTTTGACTAGACGGACCTTTGATGCCAAAGTAATGTCTGTGCTTTTTAACATCCTGTGTAGGTTGGTTATAGCTTTTCTTCCAAGGAGCAAGCATTTTTTAATTTCACAGCTGCAGTCACCATCTGCAGTGATTTTAGAGCCCAAAAAAAAGAAAGTCTCTCATGCTTGCCATTGTTTCCCCATCTATTTGCTGTGAAGTAATAGAACCGCTTGCCATAATCTTAGTTTTTCAAATGTTGAGTTTAAAGCCAACTTTTTCACTCTCCTCTTTCACTTTCATCAAGAGACTCTTTAGTTCTTCTTCACTTTCTGCCATAAGGGTGGTGTCATCTGCATATCTGAGGTTATTGATATTTCTCCCGGCAATCTTGATTCAAGTTTATGCTTCTTCCAAAATTTCACATGATGTACTCTGTATATACGTTAAATAAGCAGGGTGACAATATACAGCCTTGATGTAGTCTTTCCCCATTTTAGACCAATCTGTTGTTCCATGTCCAGTTCTAACTGCTGCTTCTTGACCTGCATACAGATTTCTCAGGAGGCAGGTCAGGTGGTCTGCTATTCCCATCTCTCCCAGTTTGTTGTGATCCACACAAAGGCTTTGGTATAGTCAATAAAGCAGAAGTAGGTGTTTTTTCTGGAACTCTCTTAGTTTTTCAGTGATCCAATGGATGTTGTCAATTTGATCTCTTGTTCTTCTGCCTTTTCTAAATCCATCTTGAACACCTGGAAGTTTATGGTTCACATACTGTTGAAGCCTGGCTTGGAGAATTTTTAGCATTACTTTGCTAGAGTGTGAGATGAGTGCAACTGTGCGGTAGTTTCGGAGAAGGCAATGGCAACCCACTGCAGTGTTCTTGCCTGGAGAATCCCAGAAATGGGGAAGCCTGGTTGGCTGCCATCTGTGGGGTCGCACAGAGTCAGACATGACTGAAGTGACTTAGCAGCAGCAGCTGTGTGGTAGTTTGAACACTCTTTGGCATTGCCTTTCTTTGGGATTGGAATGACCACTGACCTTTTCCAGTCCTGTGGCCACTGCTGAGGTTTGCAGATTTACTGGCATGTTGAGTGCAGCACTTTCACAGCATCATGTTTCAGGGTTTGAAATAGTTCAAATGGAATTCCGTCACCTCCACTAGCTTTGTTCATAGGGATACTCTCAAGGCCCACTTGACTTCGCATTCCAGGATGTCTGGCTCTAGGTGAGTGATGACACCATCGTGGTTATCTAGGTCATGAAGATCTTTTTTGAATAGTTCTTTGTGTATTCTTGCCATCTGTTCTTAAACATGAAAGATTTCTATATGTATATTGGTCCTATGGATTTCATTATCTTTGAACTGCCTGTTCATATAATTTATTTTTCTATGGGAACATTAGCACTTTGTTTTGTATGAGCTTTTTACACATGAGAAACTATTTGTCTATCATATATGTTTCAGGTAATCACTTTGTGGAATATGATGTGGCATGTAGTCCAAAGATAGCAATTTATCTATAGTAGCAACATTATTCTTTGAATAAATGAAACAGAAAAGAATTGCTTTCAAAGCACTCCTTTAAAGCCCCTCCCTTGCTCAGTCCCTTATCGACATTCAGAAAAAGCAGCATAAGGAAAACATTACATATCACAAACAGGGCCAGGTAGCCAAGAAGTACTCATTTAGATAGAAAGTGTTTGAAGGAAGCATAGGTAGAGTTCTCCTTCTATTCATGAAAGAGCAACTTTGGACCTTCCTCGTAACACAGTTGATAAGAATCCACCCGTCAGTGCAGGAGACGTGAGTTTGATCCCTGGCCTGGGAAGTTCCCACATGCCACAGCAATTAAGGCCCATGCACCACAGCTACTGAGCCCACAGGCTCTAAGGCCCAAGAGTCACAGGAAATAAGTCCCCAGGCCCAGTTCCTGAAGCCTGCACACTCTGGATCCCTCACACCACAACTGCTGAGCCCACGCGCTTAGGGCCTGTGCTCTTCAGTAAGAGAAGCCATTGCAACGAGGAGCACACACACCCCAACCAAGAGTAGCCCCCACTCACCGCCGCTAGAGAAAACCCACCTGCAGTAATGAAGACCCAGTGCAGCCAAAAATAAGTAAATGAATACCGTTTAAATGGAACAACTTCACTGTGGCACATCCATTGTTCACAGCAGACCATACTCAGAGTGGCACCATCTCTGCACCTACTTGCTCTTCACCTTGCATCTTTGCCTCTCAGAAATGTTCAAAAACTGTTAAGCAAATTCCAAATGCTTAACTGACTAAAAATTAGGTCACAGAAACTGCACTTAAATGTATACAATTTTCTACACTCTCTAACCCAAGCTGTCAATCTTTCTAAAGTGAGAGCTTCCCCAGAAGGGGCAATTGGAGGGGCAGGGTCCTAAGTCAAAGAAGGAAAGAACTGGCAGGTACCCATCTGACCATCAGCCAACATCTTATTTTATGTATATATTCACAAGGGGTATCTGGAAGATACTACAAAAGTAAAAAAGAAAAATATGATTAGTCCCACAGGATAGTTCACCTAATTAATGAAACGGCCTACTGATCCACTTTGGAAAACAGGAAGATTATATAAGCATATAAAAAAGCATCCTGGGGGGGGGTGGAAAAAAAGACTTTCCCTTTTTTTTTTAATCACTTAAAGAAAAATAATGATTTAAGGCCGCACAGTTGAGTAAAAAAAAAAAAAAATCTTGCTGACATGGCCTCTAACCACAAATACAACTGTTTTTAGATAAAGAGAAATGTTGTTTGATATCCATTATAGGCAGAATCTTTTAAAAGTAAAACAAATAAACTTATTTACAAAACAAAAACAGACTCACAGACTTAGGGAAGGAATTTATGATTACCGGAGCCAAATACTAGGGGGAAGAAGATGAGGGCAGGGGTAGTTAACGAGTTTGGGATGGATATATGCACACTGTTATATTTAAAATGGATAACCAACAAGGACCCTGTGTAGCACAGGAATCTCTGCTCAATGTTATGTGGCAGCCTGGATGGGAGAGGTATTTGAGGGACAATGGATACATGTATATATATGGCTAAATTGTTATTTTAAAAAGCATTTTTCTTAGGGGTAGGAGTCACAAGAGAAGGAGGGCCTGAACCAAAATGGCAGGATTTTACTTTTCCTGAATACTAGTCCCTTGGTTTGACAAATAGGATCAGTCAAATTTTGACAGAACATAGTGCATTCTAAATAATTTCAAATACATCCAATTCTCATCCATCTTTTTCAGGGAAAATTTAGATGTGTAACCAATTACCCATTACACTGTAAGAACAAAAGACAAGATTATCTTATTAATAAATCTCTTAATTCTCAGAATTAAGGTTTTTTAAACTGAATGCATAAACTGATATTCTTTCTTAACTGAAATTTTCATGCTGTTTTTCCATATATGGTGGAATATACAAGAGTTTTTTGGAGAAGGCAATGGCAACCCACTCCAGTAGTCTTGCCTGGAACCTCCCATGGAGGAGCCTGGTGGGCTGCAGTCCATGGGGTCACAGGAGGCAGACACGGCTGAGCGACTTCACTTTCACTTTTCACTTTCCTGCATTGGAGAAGGAAATGGCAACCCACTCTAGTGTTCTTGCCTGGAGAATCCCAGGGACGGGGGAGCCTGGTGAGCTGCCGTCTATGGGGTCGCACAGAGTCGGACACGACTGAAGTGACTTAACAGCAGCCACAGCATACAAGAGTTCATAGGCAATAATGCCTTTCTTCTAATACTGATGGGTAGTTGATTATGAGTCACCGTATGAGATACAGTCACAGAGGGTAACACAAAGAGGGTAACATGATGAGATGGCTGGAAGGCATCACTGATTCAATGGACTTGAACTAAGGCAAACTCCAGGAGATAGTGGGGGACAAAGAGGTTTGGTGTGCTGCAATCCAAGGGGTCACAAAGAGTCAGACGCAACTCCGTGACTGAACAACAACTATGCAAAGAGGTCACAAAACGCTAATAATCTTCTAATACCTGTGGATAACTCAGACACCCCTGTAGTCTGATACAATATGGGGAATACAGGATAGTAGTGTTTAGCATCCAAGTGTGTAGTCATCCAGTGCAACTATTACAAGGAACAAATGAGAGAAAACTATGAGCCTAATATGTTAAGTGACTAGGTCATGGCCATGAAGCTAATTAGCAGTAAAGACTGAAATCAGACTTGGGTCTCCCAATAATACACCCAGTCTCCTCTTCATTGTACCTGCTGGCAGACGTCCAGAGGTGAGAATATCCTAATATCAAAAATTATCCATATGTTCAAGATCTATTTTGATGGATAAGAAAGTTATTCTAATGTTAGGTGGAAAAAGAAGTATGAATACAGAGTATAATCTCAACAAGAAAATAAACATGTAAAAGGATGATAGTAATCATCTCTAGGTGGGAAGACTAGAGATTTTTTTTCTTGCTATCTTCCTTATAACTTTCTATATTTCCTATAATTTATAACTAAAATATTATACACATAAATAATATCTTATTATATATTAGAAGAGGATTATATATTATAAAGAGTGAATTTATACAAGCTAGTGTACAAGATGTATGATATTAAATATATATTATATACATATAATTATAATATACTTCTGTTCTTACATTTTAGGAAACCTATCAGTCTTTCCCAAAATAGTATTAGTTTAACACACGTTCATCAGGATGAACCTCATAAACAGATCTAGGTGGAGAAATCAGCTTTGGAAATACGCATACTCGCTGTCTGACTTACTGGTTCACAGTTCACACTAGCATACCAATAGTTTCAAGACATCCTGCAGTAAAGACAGCAACTTAAGTGTGTGTAAGCCTCACCTCTCTATTTATATGACCAAGGCACTTTTAAGAAGTACAGTATATGGTACACTTACTGAATTAGGTTTCATAGGAGAAACCTCACATCTCTTTCATTTTTTTTTTTTTTTAGAGAATAAACGTATGCTTTTTTAAAAAAAATTTTTAATTTAATTTTTTCTTTTTACTTTTTTTTCTTTAATTAATTTTTATTTTTTAGTTTGTTTTGCTTTACAATACTGTATTAAAAATATGGAACGCTTCACGAATTTGCGTGTCATCCTTGCGCAGGGGCCATGCTAATCTTCTCTGTATCGTTCCAATTTTAGTATATGTGCTGCCGAAACAAGCACCTCACATCTCTCTCAAATTCCAAAACATCCACTCATAGGAAGGTCAATAATTTAAGGTTCTTAACTGAGCATTGCTTACAAATATTTGTATGGTACACATGCAAAATGGACTACAGGTTTAAAATGTATTAACACCTGGAGTGAAGTGTAGAAGTCACTCAGTCGTGTCCGACTCTTTGTGACCCGGGGGCTGGAGCCTACCAAGCTCCTCTGTCCATGGGATTCTCCAGGCAAGAATACTGGAGTGGGTTGTCATTTCCTTCTCCAGGGGATCTTCCTGACCCAGGGATCGAACCCAGGTTTCTTGCATTGGAGGCAGACGCTTTAACCTCTGAGCCACCAAGGAAGCCCTAATATCAGCCCACAGATGCATGCCGTTGTACAGTCTCTAAAGCTGTATCTGACTCTCTGCAACCCCATGCACTGCGGCACACTGGGCCTCCCTGTCCTTCACAGCCTTCCAGAGTTTGCTCAAATTCATGTTCATTGAGTCAGTGATGCTATCTAACCATCTCATCCTCTGCTGCCACAAATGCATACACTAACTGAAAAAAGGCCCCTTCATGGTAGGTGATAGTAGTGGTGGTGGTGGTTTAGTCACTAAATCTTTTCTGACTCTTGGGACCCCATGGATGGTAGCCCACCAGGGTCCTCTGTCCATGGGACTTCCCAGGCAAGAATACTGGATGGATTGCCATTTTCTTCTCCAGACGGTCTTCCTGACCCAGGGATTGAACCTGGGTCTCCTGCATTGCAGGCAGATTCTTTACCACTGAGCCACCCTGTATTTAAGTTTCCTTTTTTTAACCTGTGAGTATGTGGTGAATTAGGGCAATGAGAAGGTGATTTCTATGAGTTATTGCAGCAAATTTTCACATGTTTTTGCTCATTGATTTTACTGTTCAAGATGATTCATTTTAATTTTGCTTCTGCCTCAAGGCTTTCTTACAAAAGATCAATAATATTGTAATTAAGAACATCAACTGAAGTTGGCTAGAGCCATGCCCCTTTCTTTATCTTGTTCTGAAACCTAGTACTTAAAAAGGGATTATTTCAATGACTTTTTTCATGCCCAGGGCCTCAATCCAGCATACCAGTTTCAGAAATCCATACAAAAGACATGAAACATAACTGGAATATGTCTATCTCCTTCATATTCTTCTTCATTCATCCCGTACTTTAAATTATTTCCTCTCAAATGTTTCCACTGACCTCAACTCTACGCATTTCTTAGTCTCTTTGTGACTCAGTTTCTTTTCATTTTTTCATCTATAAAATAGAAGAATGGCTCCCACCATCAGTTTATGTACAAATTAAAGAATATAAAACATATGCTTTGAGTCATACCTGACACATGGTACATTTTCTTAGTGAGTGCTAGGTATTAATCTGAAATGGGATATAATTTTTCTCTTCCTTTGTTTCTAGTATCAGAAACACTGTCTTCTCTCAATTATGCAACACAAAACATTATAGTGTCATCTTTCCTTTCTCTTTTATCTTCTCAACTCTACAACCAAATGCACACATTATACAAAATTTATTTTCATCATTTCCACACTATAGGCATGCACACACATACCATAAAACATGCATACTATGCAACCTATTTTTATTTTTAGTTAATTGTGAGTGCTAGGTATTAATCTGAAATGGGATATAATTTTTCTCTTCCTTTGTTTCTAGTATCAGAAACACTGTCTTCTCTCAATTATGCAACACAAAACATTATAGTGTCATCTTTCCTTTCTCTTTTATCTTCTCAACTCTACAACCAAATGCACACATTATACAAAATTTATTTTCATCATTTCCACACTATAGGCATGCACACACATATCATAAAACATGCATACTATGCAACCTATTTTTATTTTTAGTTAACTGATATTGCAATATACTTGCTTTACAATATTGTTAGTTTCTGCTGTACAGCAAAGTGAATCAATTATACATATACATATACCCCTCTTTTTTTCGATTTCTTTCCCATTTAGGTTACCCCAGAGCATTGAATCTATTGTGCTATACAATAAGTTCTCATCAGTTATCTATTTTATACATAGTAGAATATTATGTAGGGTTTCCCTGGTGGCTCAGATGGTAAAGAATCTGCCTGCAATACAGGATACCTAGATCTGATCCCTGGGTTGGGAAGATCTCCTTGGGGAGGGCATGGCAACCCACTCCAGTATTCTTGCCTGGAGAATCCCAAGGACAGAAGAGCCTGATGGGCTACAGTCCATGGGGCCTCAGTCAGACATGACTGAGCACAGCACAGCACAGCGTATTCTGTCAGTCCCAATCATCCTCCCTCCTTTTCCCTCCTTGGTTTCTATAAGTATGCAATCTATTTTAAAGTCTTCTCAGTTTTTCTTTGAAATCACTGTTAAATACACCCTTTTAATTCCATCTTGTATTCTTATTAGGATATCAGGTTTCATTCCCTTATCATTTGTGAAAGTGTTAATTGTTCAGTTGTGTTTAACTCTTTGTGATCCCATAGACTATACAGCCTGCCAGGCTCCTCTGTCCATGGCATTCTCCAGGCAAGTATACTGGAGTGGATAGCCATTCCCTTCTACAGGGGTCTTCCAGCTCAGGGATGGCTTGCAGGCAGATTCTTTACCATCTGAACCACCAAGGAAGCCATGTGGCTATGTAAGTTTGAACCAATCTTTATCTAATTGATTCAGCTGTTTGCTGGGATTCTAGCTTCTGACAATTTGAAGGTCGTAATGGCTCTGTGGCTCTGGGGTTAGGACAGAGAAGGGTATTCTGTACTTTGAGATTACAGAAAAGACTCAAACAGCTATCTCCAGAATTATATCTGAACTAATATAACAACAGAGCACCTGGTTTCTATACTTGAAAAATTATTTCTTTCCCAATCTATCCTGTAAGTAATTAGCTCTAAAATTTTATTTTAATCTTGTAGTTCTCAGTATATAAATATCACTAACTTCCTGATTCTTATAGGATAAAATCTAAACTCCAAAGACGATTGCAGGCATTCTATAGATTGGCCACAAGTCCTACTCCACACTCCCCAAATGAAATCCCCACTCCAATATTCATTTATGCTATGCCACTGGTATGAAATAATCATATTTCCTTTCTTTGCCTTTCTGAATGGGACTAACTGATCTTAAAGATTCAATTCAAATCACATTTCTTCATAATCCTCCCTGAATCCTTTCATTCTGATATAAACCTGTTGCCATCTTCTGAATCTGATAGTTCCTTCAAATGACCTGTTCAATGTGTATTTCATGCTTTGAAAAAAGACGCCTATTCCATTTTGATGCTTTTGGCTAGCCAGAAAGTTCATTTGGGTTTTTCATAACATCTTGATGTATAGTGAACATTTTCATGGATCACATTTTGTACTTCACTCTTCAGCCCTTCTGAAGCTTGTGTGTGCATGCTCAATCATGTCCAACTCTTTGCCACCCCATGGACTATAGCCCACCAGACTCCTCTATCCATGGAGTTTTCCAGGCAAGAATATTAGAATGGGTTCCCATTTCCTTATCCAGGGGATCTTCCTGATCTGAGGATCGAACCTGCAGCTCTTGCATCTCTTACGTTGGCAGGCACGTTCTTTACCAGCTAAGCCACCACAGAAGCTGAAGCTTGAGTCTACTTATAGATGTAGAAGCAGAGAAACATGACAAGCATAGAATTTGAAGAGAATCAGCAGTGCTTTGTAAGGCAACTACTTAAGGAGGGGACTATGGTAGGTTTTGCAGTCAAAGCATAGCTAATCTCTTCAGGCAGATGTGGAGCAACTAGTCAATTCTGTTCATCTCTCTCAGTTCAGTTCAGTTGCTCAGTCATGTCTGACTCTTTGCGACCCCATGAATCGCAGCATGCCAGGCCTCCCTGTCCAACACCAACTCCCAGAGTCTACTCAAACTCATGTCCATCAAGTCAGTGACGCCATCCAGCCATCTCATCCTCTGTCGTCCCCTTCTCCCGTCCCCAATCCCTCTCAGCATCAGGGTCCTTTGCAATGAGTCAACTCTTCGCATGAGGTGGCCAAAGTATTGGAGTTTCAGCTTCAACATCAGTCCTTCCAGTGGACACCCAGGACTTATCTCCTTTAGGATGGACTGGTTGGATCTCCTTGCAGTCCAAGGGACTCTCAAGAGTCTTCTCCAACACCACAGTTCAAAAGCATCAATTCTTCAGCTCCCTGCTTTCTTTATAGTCCAACCCTCACATCCATGCATGACTACTGGAAAATCTGTTTAGTTTGACTAAAAATATCTGTATCATAAAATGCATGGCTATTCAGAATTTTACCTTACACAGAAATTTGGCTAGGGGTATCCAATAACAAAGTTCTTTATCTCTCTATTCGTACATTTGCATGCTACCAATATTCTCTTTACCACAGGAAATAGAATCATGTGTCTTAGATCTAATCAGATTACAGAACCAATTTTAGAAAGCCCAGAACCAATTCAGAAAACATGAACACAGTTGGAAAACTCACCTTTAAGACTGCGTCCTTCTAAAATAATTTCTAGTGCCAAGATCAGTTTCAGTTATGATTCAACGAAGGAAGCAGAACCAGTAGGATGTATACTTAGATTTCTTGCAAGGAGTTGGCTCAAAGGATTATAGGGGCTAACTCAACAATTCTGAAGTCCTTAGGACAGACTCCCAGGAAGGTCAGGCTGGAACTGTCAAGCAGGGAGCGCTATCCACAGACAGAATTTCTTTATCAAGGAACCCTTACTTCTATTTTTAAGGTCATCCAACTGATTGGATCAGGTCCACTCACATTTTTATCTTCTTTAAAGATTTTCTTTTTAACATGGACTATTTTTTAAAGTCTTTATTGTTTCTACGTTTTGGGGTTTGTTTTGTTTTTTCTTTTTGGCTGCCAGGCACCTGGGATCTTAGCTACCAGATCAGGGATCAAATCCATACTCCCTACACTGGAAAGTGAAGTCTTAACTACTAGGCCACCAGGGAAGTCCCTTCCCTTACATAAATTTAATTGATTATTGACTTTAATCATACCTACAAATTACTTTCAAAACAACACTCTAATAGATAACTATTTATAGTCGATTGAATAAAGTGGGGGAGGAGTGTGGCAAAATTGAGGGGAGAACAGAACAGGAAAAAGGTTCAGAGACTGGTTTCTAGACATGTTAAATTTGAGATGTCTATTAGAAACCCAAGTGAATATATCAAGTAGGCAGTTGGATATACATGTCTTGATTACAAGGAACTGAAGCAATACATTTGAGAGCCATCAGCTACTTAAAACCATGAGACTAGATGAGATCACTGAAGGAGGGAGCCCTGGGGCAATTTATTGCTCACAGGTTTGAGACATGAATGATGAACCTACAAAGAAGACTAAGAAAGAAAATCCACTTGAAGCAAGTAAAGCAAAGTATAGCATCCTGAACTCTAGGTGAGGAAAGTACTCTAAGAAGGAATAAATGCTTAGCTGTATCAGAAACTGCAGACTGTTCAGATGAAACAAGGAATGATGTTTGGACATTGAATTTAAAAATATAAGTGCTAGGTTCCTCCATGTTGCTGCAAATGGACCTAGAGATTGTCATGCTGAGTGAAGTGAGTCAGAGAGAGAAAAAGAAATATTCTATGATATTGCTTACATGCAGAATCTTTTTTTAAAGATTGATACAAATGAATTTATTTTCAAAACAGAAACAGACTCACAGACTTAGGGAAGGAACTTCCAGTTGCCAGGGGCAGAGGGTTGGGGGAAGGGATGGTTAGGGAGTTTGGGATGGACATGTACATACTGCTACATCTAAAGTGGATAACCAACAAGGACCTACTATATAGAACAGGAAATGCTGCTCAATCTGGTGCAACCTAGATGGGAAAATCTGAAAAAGAGTAGATGCATGCATAGGTTTAACTGAATCAGTCTGCTGTACACCTGAAACTAAAACTTTGTTAACCTACTATATTCCAATATAAAGTAAAAAGTTTTTAAAAATGCAAATGCTATTTCATGGTATTGTAAGAGCTAATGTTAAAGATGTGACGGAATTAGTTCTAACAGACTCATGATATGGGGTCTCATCAAGGCTGTGTGTGTTAGGGCATTGGCAGTGGGTTGGAATGGGGGAGGCTGAGATCTGAGATGCCCCTTCTGCTAAAGGTCAGGTAGAGGGAGAGGTGATCTTATCACAAATACATGGAACTTGGGGGTCTCCTTNTTGGCCACCTCATGAGAAGAGTTGACTCATTGGAAAAGATTCTGATGCTGGGAGGGATTGGGGGCAGGAGAAGAAGGGGACGACAGAGGATGAGATGGCTGGATGGCGTCACTGACTCGATGGACGTGAGTCTGAGTGAACTCTGGGAGTTCGTGATGGACAGGGAGGCCTGGCATGCTGCAATTCATGGGGTCGCAAAGAGCCAGACATGACTGAGCAACTGAACTGAAATGCTAAATGGCCTATCTGTATTTCTAATAGAGAAATAACACTCAAAGTTATTTGTTTTAATAACTATTCAATAGAACTCTTGCTATTAATAGTTCCATTACCCATCTTTTAAAAATTACAGAAATTCTTGGATATTACTACATCAAACATCATATATCGAGTATGTTGTAGAATGCCTCTAAAATATTTTTTATTAAAAAAATAACTCAGCAATAGAAATTCTATATTTATTCACAAGTTCTGTAAACCCTGATATCACCTAGCTTAAAACAATGTTTCTAGATAACAAACCCATCCAAGGCCTGCAGCACAGAACTGAATAGGCATCGAACATAAAAGCAAATTGTGTGTGTGTGTGTGTGTGTGTGTGTCTGTTCACATTGTCTATATACTTGCTTTCTCTTCTTTAGAATTAGGTATTAATTCAAGCACAGATAATTTTAAGTATGAAAGACCTTGAAATAATTTGGAGAAGAGGTAAGATGTCCTGAATTTTCTCTAAGGGTTTGTAGACTTTAATGTCTTATAAGAATTGTATACTATTTTTATTTGAAACTAAGCTTCTTGCAAAATGAAACTGCCTATTCAACATGATTAAGAAAAGTAAACAAACCTTAGATGGCCCCAGAAAAATTTTATCGAGCTGAAAGGGTTATTTATATTCTACTTTGACCAGTATACCATGATCAACTGAGCCGGCTCAGCCATAACTATTCATGGCTCCTAAGGCAGCCTGGGTCTGCCATCTCCCGTCTGAACTAACACAGAGGGACAGAGCTGAAGCACCAGCAAGGCCATCGCAGTCTTCAAAGACTAGAGCTTGGAAGACGAGACTGGCTCAAAGATTAGTAAGGTTAGTAACCACAGAGTAAGAAATGTGTCACTTTCTCTCCTGCTTCTCCTCACATAGGACATTTGGTATACACCTTTACATGCCTGCACAGACACATATACACACACACTCATGTGATGCATGGATGTACCTGTTGACCTTCCCCACTAGCCTGTGAGGCAGTGTGAACTGCCAAGTTGATGTCCTCTTGCTCCTAGTCCAGTTTTAATCTAAGTCATCATTGTTTTCAGCCCTTTGCCTTTACCATCACCTCCTTTGCCCTTCCCATTTCAACATAAATTCTTGACAAAGCAACAACCTTGGTTTATCCCAGCCTACTCCCCAGCCACACCTATGCCTCTGGGCAAGGCTGCAGAGATGAGACTGTTGAAACACTCCACCACACACACTGGGTTCACTTTAACTTAATGACCATGAATTTCCGTAGGACACTTGAAGATACCAGGTAATTGCAGTTGGCCCTCAGTGCCTGTGGGTTTGCTCCCAACTGCAGACCAAAATATCTATATCTAGTATTAATTGCAGAAAGCTCCATGTTAATAATTGCTGAATTTTATTGAAGCATGATTGATTTACAATGTTGTGTTACTTTCTGATGTATAGCAAAGTGACTGAGCTGTACATATATATATGTGTGTATATATATAATGCATATACATTTTATGTATATATTCTATTTCATTATGGTTTATCTCAGGAGAGTGAATATAGTTCCCCATGCTACACAGTGCTTGAGTGTGCAGTCACTCAGTTATGTCTGACTCTTGGCTACCCAAGGACTGTAGTCCACCAGGCTCCTCTGTCCGTGGGATTCTCCAGGCAAGAATACTGGAGTGGGTTGCCATTTCCTCCTCCAGGGGATCTTTCCAACCCAGGAATCAATCCACATCTCCTTCAGTTTCTGCATTAGCAGGGGGATTCTTTACCACTGAGCTGCCTGGGAAACTACACAGTAGGACCATGTTATTTATCCATCCTAGATACACTAGTTTGCATCTGTGATCTCCAAACTCCCAATCCATCCCTCTCCTGCAACTCCTACCCCTTGACAACCACCCTTGTCTGTTCTCTTTGTCTGTGAATCTGTTTCTGTTTTCTAGACAAGTCCATTTGTGGTTTAGTTTCCACATATATGTGATAGCAAATGGCATTTGCCCCTCTTTCTGACTCATTTCTCTTAGTATGATAATTTCTAGGTCCATCCATCCAGAAATATCCAAAAAGCAATACACAGTAGGACCATGTTATTTATCCATCCTAGATACACTAGTTTGCATCTGTGATCTCCAAACTCCCAATCCATCCCTCTCCTGCAACTCCTACCCCTTGACAACCACCCTTGCTGTTCTCTTTGTCTGTGAATCTGTTTCTGTTTTCTAGACAAGTCCATTTGTGGTTTAGTTTCCACATATATGTGATAGCAAATGGCATTTGCCCCTCTTTCTGACTCATTTCTCTTAGTATGATAATTTCTAGGTCCATCCATCCAGAAATATCCAAAAAGCAAAACTTGAATTTGCTGCTGGGTTCTGCCAACTATTTACATAGCATTTACATTGTATTTACAACTATTTGCATAGTATTTACATTGCATTAGGTATTAGAAGTAATCTGTGTGCTTAGTTGCCCAATTGTGTCAGACTCTTTGCAACCCCATGGACTGTAGCCCACCAGGCTCTATGTCCATGGGGATTTTCCAGGCAAGAATATTGGAGTGGGCTGCCACGCTCTCCTCTAGGGAATCTTCCCAACCCAGAAATCAAACTGGGATCTCCTGCATTGCAGGCAGATTCTTTAGCAGCTGAACTGCTAGGGAAGCCCAGAAGGTATGGTAGTATATAGCGAAGATTAATATTTCTCCTTTTAAGCATTGTCTAGAGATGATTTAAAGTATAAAAAAGAATGTGTATATATTATGCACAAATACATAAGGGACTTGAGCTTGGGCATCTGTGGATTTTGTCCACGGGAGTCCTGAAACCAACCCCTGGCAGATACCCAGAGACAACTGTAAAAATAGACAATTATTTTTCCCTAGTCCAATCACTTTCACTCTCCTGTTTAAAACAGTCTCCTTTCTTCAAACTCTCAACACCTCCTTCTCTCAGAATCATTCTCAGATGATAACATTGCTTCCCACTAGACTGGAAAAAGAAATCCATCAGAAGGACACTTTCACATACTCCCATCACTAAGTATCTGCCAGCATGGGGACTCACACAGTCTATTCCTCTTGCCCAGTCCCACAGATGAACCATCCACATACCTATTTAAATCTGATGTCTCAGCGAAAGAGACACAGATGTATAGAACAGTCTTTTGGACTCTGTGGGAGAGGGAGAGGGTGGGATGATTTGGGAGAATGGCACTGAAACATGTATAATATCAAATAAGAAACAAATCACCAGTCTAGGTTCGATGGAGGATACAGGATGCTTGGGGCTGGTGCACTGGGATGACCCAGAGAGATGGTATGGGGAGGGAGGTGGGAGGGGGGTTCAGGATGGGGAACACGTGTACACCCATGGCAGATTCATGTTGATGTATCCCAGTGTTCATCGCAGCACTGTTTATAATAGCCAGGACATGGAAGCAACCTAGATGTCCATCAGCAGATGAATGGATAAGAAAGCTGTGGTACATATGCACAATGGAGTATTACTCAGCCATTAAAAAGAATACATTTGAATCAGTTCTAATGAGGTGGATGACACTGGAGCCGATTATACAGAGTGAAGTAACCCAGAAAGAAAAACACCAATACAGTATACTTACACATATATATGGAATTTAGAAAGATGGTAATGATAAACCTGTACACAAGACAGCAAAAGAGACACAGATGTATAGAACGGCCTTTTGGACTCTGTGGGAGAGGGAGAGGGTGGGATGATTTGGGAGAATGGCAGTGTAACATGTATGATATCATAAGTGAAACGAATCGC
>SJXQ01001711.1:106112-304386 GCA_006408695.1 Aepyceros melampus
TCATGGAGTTGTATGCAGTTTTTCTATGGTGACAGTAAAAGAGAATTCCTGGCTATTGAGAAGGAGTTGAAAGGATTGTATTTCCCTTAGAGAACGGAAACTAAGTCTTTACATAAAAAGTTAAGATTGAAAAAATAATGATTCCTTGATTTAGCTCAGGCAAAAAAGTGAATGAAGAGTTTTCTAGTTGTACTCCCAACCCTGAATAGAGGTATTCAAGAACTGAATATCCAAAGGTCCTCCAAAGTCTTAGAAAAGTCCCATTTTAAGCATTATTTCTTTGGTATCCTTAAGTATAATTTGTTAAGAATTTGGCTTAACGGGGATAATCCAGAGAGAGGGTGTGGGGTGGGAGGGGGGAGGTGGGGGTCGAGACTGGGAGTTCATGTACACTCGTGGCTGATTCATGTCGATGTGTAGCAATACGAATACAGTATTGTAAAGCAAAACAAACTTAAAAAAATAAAAATTAATTAAAAAAAGAGAAAAAGTTGGCTTAAAGCTCAACATTCAGAAAACAAAGATCATGGCATCCAGTCCCATCACTTCATGGGAAATAGATGGGGGAACAGTGTCAGATTTTATTTTTCTGGGCTCCCAAATCACTGCAGATGGTGACTGCAGCCATGAAATTAAAAGACACTTACTCTTTGGAAGAAAAGTTATGACCAACCTAGATAGCATATGCAAAAGCAGAGACATTACTTTGCCAACTAAGGTCCGTCTAGTCAAGGCTATGGTTTTTCCACTGGTCATGTATAGATGTGAGAGTTGGACTGTAAAGAAGGCTGAACGCCGAAGAATTGATGCTTTTGAACCGTGGTGTTGGAGAAGATTCTTGAGAGTCCCTTGGACTGCAAGAAGATCCAACCAGTCCATTCTGAAGGAGATTAGCCCTGGGATTTCTTTGGAAGGAATGATGCTGAAGCTGAAGCTCCAATACTTTGGCCACCTCATGCGAAGAGTTGACTCATTGGAAAAGACTCTGATGCTGGGAGGGATTGGAGGCAGGAGGAGAAGGGGATGACCGAGGATGAGATGGCTGGATGGCATCACTGACTCCATGGGCATGGGTCTGGGTGAATTCCGGGAGTTGGTGATGGACAGGGAGGCCTGGCATGCTGCCATTCATGGGGTCTCAAAGAGTCGGACATGACTGAGCAACTGAACCAAACTGTCCCTCACAAACAATGCATCATTTCTTAGCAATACTTCAACAAGCACTGAAGGAAATATCTCTGATATTTGATAGGAAACTTCTCTACTTGCTCTTCCAATGCTATCTCTTCTGTTCACGCTTCAGCCTTGTTTATTTCACCTTTACTCCATCACCACACTGAAACTGCTCAGTCAAATCCCCAGTGGCCTGCACGGGATCAGCAGCCCTTGACATGATCCCTTGTCCCCTTCTTTACCTGCTGTACATTCTTCAGAAATGAGACTTGGCACATACCAAGTGCTCAAAATGTGTTGCTCAATTAAATTAATAAGACAACAAAGAATCAATTTTCCTAATGTCTCCCTCTTTACCAGGAGAGCCCTCCTTTCTCTGGACCATCTCTGTCCAAACATGATACTGCACATGTTTAATTATTGCATTCCACTTACAGTGCTTACTATTTCTTTAACTGTCTGCCTTCTCCTCAGACTGTGAGCCCCTCCAGGATACGACTGTATCCCATCCATCCATGGACCTCTGCACAGGGCTTCACTGGCATCCCTCTGATTTCAGTTAGTATTTGGCAAATCATAATTTTTAAGATGCAATTTTTTTTCCTTTAAATATACTATAGTTGGCAAGTGTATCAAGAGTAGAGGAAATGATGAAAAACCCATATTGGTGTCACTTTACTTTTTTTCACAATAGAAAGTTGGCAAAATTCAAGAACAGAGGAAAGGGGTAAAAAACCCATATTGATTTTATCAAAAAGTTTAGAATTTTGGTGTCTACCCTTCCAACTGTTTTTCCATGCAAATTTGTGAATGTTTGTCTAAAAACAGACTTTTTATTTAGCAAAATCATACATATACACACTTCTGTACTCTGATCTTTGGACTTATTATATTGAACATGAATGTGGAAGTTTAATATTTTTAAATGATATACTGTATTTCATCAACTGAATAAAAGAGACTGCTCATCCATGGCACTATGGCTGAATGTTTGGATTATTCTATTTTTAGGAAATAATTTTTAAAGGGCTCTACTCAAGCTATTCAACAGAGATCGGCAAACTTCTTGACTGAAGGTGAAGGTGAAGCCGCTCAGTTGTGTCTGACTCTTTGCTACCCCATGGACTGAAGCCCACCATGCTCCTCAGTCCATGGAATATTCCAGGCAAGAGTACTGGAGTGGATTGCCATTTCCTTCTCCAGAGGATCTTCCCAACCCAGAATCAAACCCAGGTCTCCCACACTGCAGGCAGACGCTTTAACCTCTGAGCCACCAGGGAAGCCCCAACTTCTTGATTATGATGGACTAAATTAGCTAGTTGCCAAATTTTCCAGTTAATTTAATAGATGGCACTCTCCCAGTCTCACAGCATGAGAACAGGGATTTAATTGACAAAGGAACTGAGGGGGAAGATGTCCCTTTCTGCCCCCAACAACAAAATTTTACTTTATAAAGGCTGTTTTCAATAAAAATTTTCACATTTCTTTTAGTGAATTTCCATCTTCCATCCAAAAATACCTGATGTAAGTTGCTTTATATGTTAAGAAAATATGTTTCTGTGAACCTCATTTCCCCTCTGCCAGGTCTTTCTATGCCAGGAGGAGTAAATGACTTGTGACATTAACTTTTTGACCCAAGGGTCATATTCATAACAGATTTGGACACTTGGGGGTAGCTGTTAACTGAAGTTTCTGCAGAAATACTGCTGACATACCGAGTGCCCGAGGCTGTTGCATCCGTGGGTCTGGGCAGGAAGGAGCGACTCATGGCATTTCTTTCTTCCTCTTTGTTACCCTTGGGTTCTAGCCTATCAATTCTGCAACTGCAAGTTCAATTTGAAGTGCAAATTCAATACTGTATGGTGGTACGTTAGCTTAAGTTAACTTTCCTACAGAACCATGTAATAAAAACTGAACATACTATTAAATTTCTCTTAACACTGCCAAAAAATTATTGACCAAATATGCTAATACAATAAAAATGTGAATTACTGGATTGAAAACATAGAGATCAGTTCTGTGCTAAATTGCTGGGTGTTTCCCATGAGTTAAACATGGGAAAAGTTGTTCTCATCTCCTGAAAATGAGACCTGCGTCCTCATTTATTCACACTTTTAGGGTAACTGGTAAGACTGATGATCTAATTTATGCCTGGAGTTGAAATAAACATAACCCAAGTTTAAAAGACTTTTGACACAAAATTCAAAACAGCTGCAAAACTACAAGTCTTTTTGGCAATGAAGGTTTTGTTCTCTTTCCAAATGACATTAGTTTTCTTTGTTATGTGATTATTTAATAGTAATAGCTACCACTTAAACTTTCTATGTGCCTAGCACCATGATGAGCACCTTAAAAATACTGGATAATTTTCTTAATAACATCCTGAGATACGCATTATTTTACCATTTTATAGATCAAAAAATTAAGAATTGAACCTGCCCCAAATCACATTTATAAAAATACTAGAATTATTATTCAATATGGTATGAAGTAAAATTCATATTTTATGGCAAGATAAAAATTTTAACATAAAAATTCTTCTCTGCCCTGTGGCCTCCTCTCTTCCTCAGTGTGCATTGTGTATCAGTGTTTCATTATACATTGACCAGACCTCCCTCATTGGCAGGAATACCTGCTCAATCATAAATAGCAACATTCCCCCAGCATCAATAAGACTCCATAAAAGACAGCATTCTTTCTTGATCTAAGGGATTCTTTCTTGATCTTCTAAAGGATCACGTGACCCACTACAATGATGCTTAGATCTGGATTGTGTAACCTGTCAATAATACGTTATTTGATGTACAGCCCTCTGTCTCAAAAAATTTATATAAACTGTGTCTTGACTTCTAACAGGCAGAAGCACTCTCAAAACTTTCTCAGATGATCTTCCCAGGTTATAATCTTCAAAGCTGGCTCAAATGAAATGTTCCATTTCTTTCTTAGGTGAACTGATTTTTAATTTTTCAGCAACAATAAGCACTCAGGATGCTAATGCAGTGCTCTCCTCCTTGCTTCTATCTCTGGGTCACTCTGCCTCTTGTTCTATTCGTATGTACTTTTTTCCTGAATATATATCTCTTCATAACACCTTGTGACTTTTCCTTCCCTTTTATACATTCCTCCTGCTTATTCCTTAACCTTATTATAAAATAGAATAAAAATCTAAATTGTAACTTTTATTGATGTGACTGAGTTTGATGTTTTATATTCTAAGTTTAAGCGTGTGATTGCCATGTTTTAGAATACTTTTAAAACGTGAAACACACAACTTTGCTGGAATACTCTCATGTGAGACAAGGAGGCTAGAGAAGGAACATCACTCCTACCCTAACTGCCATAATACTCCAGCCAAGTATCTCCCGGGAGTACTAGGTCTTTGTTATGGAGAAAGCTCTGGGATTCTTTCAAAATGATTCATCTCCCCCTACCCCTGCCAGAATGACTAAGAGATCTTTCTCAGATGCAATGATGAGATCCTGGTGGGGTTCCTTGAGGGAAAACCCATGAAAATGTGCCCCCTTCCAATAGTGAGGCCCCAGGAGTTTCTTCCTGTCATGTGAGTCCACACCCAGCCTCCAGCAATTCCTCCAAAAATATCATTTATATTTCTCATCAGTTTCTGGCTGGAAGCTTCTGCTCCAGGAAATCAGATCTCAGCTACAACTCTCTGGATTCATGAGTTTCTTTAGGATTTGAGTGGTGGCATGTCCTGCAACCTCAGTCCTCTATTGGGTCCACAAAAGTGGTTAATTTTCAGTTTGGCTAGCTTTGTCTGGTAGGAAGGACAAGAGCAATGACATCTAGTTCTTGGTATGTTGGAACTAATATCAAACACCTTCACTTAAATTTTTCTAAATAGCTTTTTATTTTATTCAACTGAACTTGTTTTGAATTGAGATAGTGATTAATGGAAAAAAACTTATTTTTTTATTCTTGCTCCATTTAGCTATTCTTTGAAAAACTTATAACACTTAGAAATCCATCACAAATAAATGAAGCTTCCAAGGATGGCAGCAGCTAAATCATCTGAAATCCATAGAGCTATTAAATAATTTTCAGTTGTCTATGAAGAAAATACATGTAAACCATTCATTGCATTAAATCTCTCATAGTCTCATGGCTTTATGTTCTATGGCTGATAGAGGCATTTAGATTCATTTTATTGGAAACCGTAATACTAGTTTCTCTTAAATTATCTTCAAAATTATAAATATGCCCCTCCATCAACAATCCGTTTAAGGGATATTTTTTTTCTCTTTGTTGCTAATGAAAAATTTGAGTATCTCCGATTTTCTGATTTTCCTTATAGACAATATCTATTCAAGAAAATAGTTACTAGGGAAAGTGATCAACAATCATGACAACTGGAAAACAGAGGTCATGGAAATTTTATAGGAAAGTTGTAAGCTTGGGGGCTTCCCAGACGATGATAGTGGCCAAGAACACACCTGCCAACATAAGAGACATATGAGATCTGGGTTTGAAACCCTGAGTTGGGAAGATCAAAGAAAGGCATAGCAACCCACTCCAGTATCTTGCCTGGAGAATCCTCTGGATAGAGGAGCTTGGAGGGCTAGAGTCTGTGGGTTTGCAAAGAGTCAGACACTATTGAAGGGATGCAGCATAGCATAGCATGGCACTATGTTTTAAGTCAGGATGGAAAAGTACTTACAGAAATACAGATTATATGGAATTAGAGAAAAATAAATTGTAAAAGATCTAGAGAAGGAGTAAGCTAGGTTACATGGCATGGTATTCAGGAGAAGGTTGATGACTTCACCTTTTTATAAACTTGTGGGGCTCCCTTGGCAAGAATACTGGACTGATGACTTTACAGAATTGAGATGCTCTCAGAAGGCAAATAACAAGTTTAGAAATGGCCCCTAGAATGGTGAAAAGACCTGACTTCATTTTATGAAAACTTTTAAGGAACAGAGATAGTTTAGTCTAGAGAAGAGAAACTCAAGCAACAAAAGAGCTATCTTCAAGGGCTGAAAGACTGAGATATAGAAGATGGCTTTGATACATTTGGTATGACCCCAAGTGGTAGCAGCAATATCCATGCTTCAAAGTTACAGGGAGAAATGAAGAACACCTTAATAATCACAAAAGTTCAAAGATGAAATGGGTTATCTCCAGATTTAATGAATGCCTTATCATAATTAAAGTCAAAAAGAATAATTATATGCTGGATTGAGTTTTAAGATATTTTAAATCCTTCCTGAAAAAGTCAGGCAAAGTACTAATAAGTAAATACAATTTTGCCTAATGACAAGTACACTGCATAGAACACGGTGGGTGCTAAAATTTATTTGTTGAAGCAATTAATAGATAAATGATCATTTGGGGAAGGGAAGCAGAGTTCTCAAGTGGATTCAAGCATTGGAAGGCTGGTTAGACTGATGAACTTCCAAGTCTCCTTGACTAAAAGATTCCATGTCAGCATTTATTTAGGCAAATAGTTGTTAATAATAAAGTACAGTGGCTACTCTGTATTTTTGTATAATATTTTTAAAGTTCAGTTCAGTTCAGTCGCTCAGTCATGTCCAACTCTTTGAGACCCCATGAATCGAAGAACACCAAGCCTCCCTGTCCATCACCAACTCCTGGAGTTCACTCAAACTCACATCCATCAAGTCGGTGATGCCATCCAGCCATCTCAACCTCTGTCGTCCCCTTCTCCTCCTGCCTCCAATCCCTCCCAGCATCAGAGTCTTTTCAATGAGTCAATTCTTCGCATGAGGTGGCCAAAGTATTGGAGTTTCAGCTTCAGCATCATTCCTTCCAAAGAACAGCCAGGACTGATCTCCTTTAGAATGGACTGGTTGAATCTCCTTGCAGTCCAAGGGACTCTCAAGAGTCATCTCCAATACCACAGTTCAAAAGTATCAATTCTTCAGTGCTCAGCTTCCTTCACAGTCCAACTCTCACATCCATACATGATCACTGGAAAAACCATAGCCTTGACTAGACGGACCTTTGTTGGCAAAGTAATGTCTCTGTTTTTGAATATGCTCTCTAGGTTGGTCATAACTTTCCTTCCAAGGAGTAAGCATCTTTTAATTTCATGGCTGCAGTCACCATCCACAGTGATTTTGGAGCCCAGAAAAATAAAGTCTGACACTGTTTCCACTGTTTCCCCATCTATTTCCCATGAAGTGATGGGACCAGATGCCATGATCTTCGTTTTCTGAATGGTGAGCTTTAAGCCAACTTTTTCACTCTCCTCTTTCACTTTGATCATTTTAAAGTCAGCCAAGCTCTTTTACATTATCTGTCCTACTTTTATCCCTGTATTAGCTCTCTAAGGCAGAGAACATGAGGCAACTAGATCAGATGACTGTTTTCTCAATGTTACATCTGATAAACAGCAGAGGCAGGATTGCAACTTGTGTTTCAAAAGGGATTCAGCTTTCTCTTAATTGGGTATAACAATTCCAGTTTCATCAGTCCTTCCTCCAGGGTCCTAGTTTTAAATCCTCCCCACAG
The DNA here is from genome assembly GCA_006408695.1 of Aepyceros melampus. Taxonomy (NCBI): domain Eukaryota; kingdom Metazoa; phylum Chordata; class Mammalia; order Artiodactyla; family Bovidae; genus Aepyceros; species Aepyceros melampus. The sequence goes on from SJXQ01001711.1 coordinate 113,778, forward strand.
CCACCTTAAAGAACAAAATTACCCCACTATGGGGAGTTGAAAGAATAATACATTTTAGATTTTTCATCTCAATTGCACTGAGGATTGATTGTATCATGTGGTTGTATACTTTCCATGGGCATGGCATTCTGAATAATTTTAAAAGTTGCTAAAACTTTTTGAAAATGTGTGTGTGATGTGGTTAGGCTTGTTACATGCTTTACCTGAATTTATTCTCACACAGTCATATGAGAAAGGTACATTATCCTAATTTTACCACTGAAGCCAATAAAATAGTAATTTTCACAAAATTATACAATTTCAATTCAGAGCAGGAATTTCAACTCAGGCAGTCTACCCTAGAAACCATGCATAAAACGTTCTCTCTTTGGGGTTTATTGAGATATAACTGACATGTTACATTGTGTAAGCTTAATGCATGCATCATGTCAATTTGATGAACTTATATGTTGCAAAATGATTACCACCATAGCTTTAACCAACACCTGCATCATATTATATAGTTACCATTTTGTGTATGTGTGGTGAGAATATTTAAGACCTATTTTCTTAGAAACTTCACCTATATAATATTGTATTATTAACTCTGGGATTTCCAAGGTGGTAAAATATCCACCTACCAATGCAGGTAACTCAAAAGACACAGGTTCCATCCCTGGGTTGGGACAATTCCTGGGAGTCAAAATGGCAAACCCACTCCAGTATACTTGCCTGGAAAATTCCATGGACAAGAGAGTCTGGCAGGCTACAGGCTCTCCTCATAGACCCCTACAGTCCATGGGGTCACAAAGAGTCGGACATGATTGAACACTCACACATGTAAATTACTAACCCTAATCCCTATGCTGTACCTTGGATCTCCGACTTTATTCTTCTTAAGTTTGTCCTCTTTCACCAACGTCTAGAAACTGTGCTTTTAAATCCTACCTTATTGTAAGCTGCTGTCACAATCCCTCCCAAATCTCCGATCCAATAAGTCCCTGCTTAACTGAAACGCTAAGTCTCTCGATCTTAACTGTGAGTCTAGTGTAATCACTGCATACGTACTGGACAGGATATGGACCATGATATCACTGTCCGGTTCCATTATTGCCTGTTTCAACTTTGACTTCTCTTCCCTGGCTTTTCAAAACATAGAACAGACAGAAAACGTTGCAAAAGTAACTTGCAAATTCAATCTGTCTATTTCATTTAGGCATTAAGTATCGTCCTATGAGACTTGCTGGGTCATGGAACCAATCTGAGTTAATGGAGGCTGTGTTATTGGCATATTACCACATCTTACATGTAAGAATGGCAACTCAAGTAACATGGGGAAAATAGCAGATGTCTGAAAACATCTTGGAAAACACAGCTTTCTGATTTTCCTTTGCACCTAAACTAAAGAAATTCTTCTAAAGTTAAAATTCTAGAAGGAGAATATTGTCGGCATTTATCCTCTAATGAAAACAATGCTGACACGACTCAGGCTTGACTTAAAGAGTCAAAAGACTCTTAAAGACTTCCTTCCCAATATACATTTCCAGGTAATGGACTTGCCAGAGGTCTTTGAAGAAAGCATATGAGCTTATAAAAGCAAAGGTAAAGTTATGCACTAAAATTTTAGCTGCTGTTATTTCTGGCTTGTGAAATTGTGTTTTTTATTTTCTTCTTAATGTTCCTCTGTATGTTTTAAGTTTGTCAGTGATTCTGTGTTACTCTTATAGTTGCATACATATATGTCATTAAAACGAAACAAGAAAATGCTTACTCTAACCATACATTGAATTGTGCAAACCTATAAAAGAATATTTCTTTGAGACTAAAATGGTAGAACAGAATATACAATGAGAACATAGCACAGATTTAGCAATACAAGGATCTAAAGATCAAAACAATGAAGACTGGTCTCTACTTTGAAAAAAGCAAGTCTAATAATTCTTATTCAGTTTTCCTATCATTTCTTCTGTTACTATTAATACTGCACCATTCACTAATTTACCAGTCTCTAAGCTGCAATCATTTCTGATATTTCTTTCAATACTTTCCACACATGCAATCAGGGATCACATCATATTTATTATATCATTAAGGGCCCTACAGTGTAAAACAATCATCAGAAACATCCTTCTCCTGATTATTCTCAGTTTGGTGAAATAAATGCCTAACAAACACTTGGAGGGAAAAATGAGAAAATCTAAAGAGAAAAAGAGATGCTCAGAGTGAGTAGGAATGGCTTGTTAACACTGACTGTCACTCAATAATACCTGGCTCACAAACACTCTGAAATGTAACAGGCAACACACAGGCCTTTAGTCTCTCCAGTTATAATTGACAGTTCTTCAGATTCTCCAGCTTTTATCCATCCACATAAATCCAAATTTGGCTCCTACTGCTGCTCCTTGTCCAAGAATTTAAAGCATCACTGATTATAACTTAGGGTTACCTGGGAACTACTGCACTGCTCCTCAGGAAAACATTTCGTGAGTTACAGATGTTAACTTAAATCTACACCTTTTGGAGATGGAAACAGACCTGTGAGGCCACCCCTGAAGCAGTACCTACACTAATTTTACAGGATGGCTTCTTCCCCTTGAAATAAGCAAGTGTGAGAACGATCCATATTTTTTATTTCAGAGAAACTACAAAGAGAAAATTTTATGTAAGAGTGACCTAAGTATTATGAAAGGCCCCTTCCATCTTAGTTTCCATCCCTGCAAACAACTCCACTCTTGGAAGTTTCTATGGGTGGTTGGAAGTGGGGACCTAGAAAAACAGACTCCAAAGGATCTTAGTGAGCAAACCCTGATTGCCTCCTAAAAGTAAGGCTCAGTAGCAGGAAACAAAAACCCAGCTTTGTGGCAAGATAACACTGAAGGTGACAAAGAGTTTAAAGTTTGTGGCATAATTTAAGATGGTAATGAGAATATGAGCAGTAAAAGAAGAGAGCCAATTATACATTGGAAGGAAGAAAGCCCTTTAAACATAGAAAGTTGCCTATTAGATACTCCTTTTGGTTAACTCCATAGTACAGATCTGTCTAAAGAACATAGAGTTAAGGCTTTGGTGACATTATATTCTATTTCATAGGTTTTGATTAATAAATGCTACTAAAGGCAGACTCATATATGAGAAGTGCTCCATCTGTTGAACAAAAAGCCTTCAAAGCTCTAAATTCACTAGTGGGAATTTTGTACCAACTCACTCAAAGCACTGCTTTAATCTTGATTTTTTTTTTTTTTTTGCTTAATAAAATAAAAATCCTTCCTATGATCAGAAGCACAGATCAAATTCCAAGGATTAAGATTTAACTCAGCGAGCAATCAAAACAAGCATTCTGATACAAGTTTAAAATGGTAAAGGATTGGACCCATTAGCACTAACACAGACTAAATATAAGCTTTTAGAAATATTAACTCTTGATTTTCTTCCAAAATAATTATGGTTCTGAGCTTACAAAGCTATAAAGCCTCTGTGAGAATAAGTGATCACTGGTACAGCTGAGCCACTTCTTTAAATTTCATGGAATGAACATAATGCGATGTCACTCTTGGTTTAATTTCATACATTTCATTACAAGCACGATTTTCAGAATACCATAAAACTGCTATAAACTGGCATGTATGAGGGCATTGAATTCCATGGCTAATGTAGGACTCATTGACTAAGTTGTCAGAGGTTTGTTTTTTTTTTTTTTAGTTAAACAGTACAAATTTTTTTAAAATTATCTTCTTTTCCAAACTTTAGTAGAATATAAAACTACTAATGATGATGATGATAAGGCTAATTAGTCTTCAGCAAAAACATTTTATATCTTTACTTTTTGTGATCCAGATGTATAATTTTTGATATATTAACCATAGAATATTGGCCTTTTTCTGTTTTATAAAATGTATTCTTGTAGCTATCTTTCATAAACAAACTTCTTTTTATCAGTTTGTTTTCTTGTATTTTCCAAAGTAGAACTTAGTAATTAAAAGTTCTGGTTAGCTGGCTTCCAATTAGTCAAAGGTTTACAATATGATGCCCTGGAATTGATAAAGCTAACAATACAATAAGTGGCATAAACAAAGAAATTAGGGACTATATCAGAGTGTTTTATTTCAAATGACCTAAAGCTAACCTTGAAGTCAATCCTTCTGCTGCTATCAGGGATGAACTTAGATTAGGTACAAAGTAGATCCTGAAAGTTTCATTCCATTGCTGCCAGGCTCCTCTGTCCATGGGGATTCTCCAGGCAAGAATACTGGAGTAGGTTGCCTTTTCCTTCTCCAGAGGATCTTCCCAGGACTGAACTCAGATCTCTCGCATTGCTGGCAGATTCTTTGCCATTTGAGCCACCGGGGAGGCTTTGCCACGGATCTAAAATATAACGCTAAATTGCCAGTGATGTTAAATTGAAGCCAGGATAGATAAGAAGGCAGAAGATGAATGTTCTCTACAGTTTCCTGACAGAGGCAACAGGGCAGCCTCTGTCAGAATCAGGAGATAAGGATCTGAAACCACAGCCTCTGAAGTGGACCTCTCCATACCTACCTACTTATCTTTGTTTAGAAACAGCTTTCTGGGTTTCCTTTGGGAACCCACATCTCTCCCCTTTTCAACCCTCGTGGTGCTAACTTTACCCTGAGGCTTCAGGGATGAAGATACAACTAGGCTGTGCCAAGGACAGCATCACAATTTGTGCTGAAACAATGAATGACTCTAAGAAGGGTAACTATGTATCACATGAGCTTGTGATTACTGAAGGAGCGGCTCTCCCGTCAGCTTTTGCAGAGTTGGTTGCTGCTGCTGCTAAGTCACTTCAGTCGTGTCCGACTCTGTGTGACCCCAGAGATGGCAGCCCACTAGGCTCCTCTGTATCTGGGATTCTCCAGGCAAGAACACTGGAGTGGGTTGCCATTGCCTTCTCCAACGCATGAAAGTGGAAAGTGAATGTGAAGTCGCTCAGTCGTGCCCGACTCTTAGCGACCCATGGACTGCAGCCCACCAGGCTCCTCCATCCATGGGATTTGCCAGGCAAGAGTACCGGAGTGGGGTGCCATTGCCTTCTCCGGCAGAGTTGGTACTTGGTGCTATATCACACAGATACCTATTTATCTGATCTGATTACTGCTGGAGAAGAAATCTTGAACTCAGGAATGCTCAGCTGGAGAAGAAGATGCCCTCTCCTGATGTTCTAAGCAGAAGCTCAGAGAAGTCTAGGAGGTCTGGTGTTTATGTGCCACTGCCTTCTCCCTGGCCAATGGGATCCATCAAGAGGGAATAGTACAACATGCAATCAGCAAGAAAAGCAAAGGGATGGGCAACATCCTGAGAAGTCTTCACTCTCATGTCAGGAACCATAAAAAGACGTCTACCGTGCTGGTATTATAGTTGAAGTATTGACAAACATGGCACCACAAGAAAAAATGAAGAAAAATATATTTGGAAGAGAAGAAACGAAACTGACATTTAGCCCAGGCTACAATTGTCTACACAGAAAATCTAAATACATGAATCATTAAATTCTTAAAAGAAGTCAGTAAGACTGTTGAATATAAATTCAGTGCAAAAAAGCCAATAGCATTCCCTATACATCAACAATTAGAATTATGTAACTTTATTTTTTTTTAGTTAGAATTATGTAACTTTAAAATGTTGGTCATTGTGACAATAAAAACCACAAAATATCTAGGATTTAACAAAAGATATGCACAGAACTTTGCAGAAATACATGTATAAGCTCTATTAAGACATGAAATAAGACCTAAATAACTTGAGAGATATGCCACAGAGAGTTAAAAATACAAAACCATGAAGATATATTGATTCTTGGCAAATTAATCTATAAATTCAAAGGAAATAAAATCAAAATGCCTGCATAATTCCTCATGGAAATGACAAAGGGTTTCTAAAATTCTCATGGAAAAGTAAAGGATCGATTACAGACAAAACGCTCCTACAGAAGATCAATATAGGTAGCTTGCCTTCTCAGCAATCAGAAGTCATTAGGAGCCATAGTAATTAAAGTCAGTGTGCTGTTGGGCCAGAAATAAGCAAACAGAACAATGGAACAGAAGAGGGACCACAGAATAGACAATGCTTAACAAGCGATTATTCAAACGTACCAAAATAACATTATGTTCCTTATATTTTGCCATATACAAAAGTAAATTCTATACTAGTTAAGAACTTACATTTGAAATGCAACTTTTAGAAGGAAATGCAGATCTAGAGTAGAAAAAGATCTCTTTAGCAAGATTCAAAAAATTATAATCCTTAAGAAAAAAACAATAAATGTACTTTTTTAGAATTCAAAAAATATCTGTATTAAAAACATCATAAAACCATTGAACTGAAACAGAAGGGGAGCTGTTTACAATGCTAATAATCTTAAGCAGAGAGTCTCTTAAGCAAAGAGTCTCTGGAACATAATTTTTTTTTAATCTGTATACAATAATAAATGGATAAAGGATATGATTGGGTAAGTTAACAAAAAGGAAAGCTGAAATTGCCTAAGTATAAAAAGGTACTCCATCTGATTAATAAACAGGAAAACTCAAATTTTTTAAAAGAGATGGTGATTAGCATGCCAGTTCTGACCTGTTTGTATTTCTGATCTGGGCTGGTTAATCCTTTCTTAAACAATCTGGTAATCCCCCAGTCTGGGAAGTCACATATTGATAGAGTTTAATATGGATAAACAATCAGCGTTATGTACTATAGCCCAGAACACTGGGGCCTAAGAAATCCTCCAGCCTCAACTTCTCATATCTGTACATCACTACTGGAAAAATCATAGCTTTGACTACATGGACCTTAGTTCGCAAAGTGACATCTTTACTTTTTAACATGTTGTCTGGCTTTGTCATAACTTTGCTTCCAAGGAGCAAGCATCTTTAATTTCATGGCTGCTGTCACCATCCACAGTGATTTTGGAGCCCCCAAAAATAAAATCTGTCACCGCTTCCATTTTTTCCCCTACTCATTGCCATGCCTTCTAATGCCATAATCTTAGCTTTTTGAAGTTTGATTTTTTTGTTTTTTGTTTTTTTTTAAACTCTAGTATTTATTGATTTAACAGATGGTGAGTTAAGAATTAAAAGCAAAATATTAAAATGCAATTTTATTTTTAAAATTAGTGAGATTATTCTGTGAACTTGTTCAGAAGTTTGTTGTTTTCTAATTATATTTAAATTAACTCTAACCTTTAAGTTTTTTTTTAATAATTTTTATTTTTTAGAAGTTTGAGTTTTAAGACAGCTTTTTTACTCTTCTCTTTCACCTTCATCAGAGGCTCTTTATTTCCTCTCTACTTTATGCCATTAGTGTGGTGTCATCTGGTACAGATGTGAGAGTTGGTCCATAAAGAAGGCTGAGTGCCAAAGAATTGATGCTTTCCAACTATCGTATTGGAAAAGACTCTTGAAAGTCCCTTGGACTGCAAGGAGATCAAACCAGTCAATCCCAAAGATCAGTCCTGAATATTCCTTGGAAGGACTGATGCTAAAGCTGAAGCTTCAATACTTTGGTCACCTGATATGAAGAACCAACTCATTGGAAAAGACCTTGATGCTGGGAAAGATTAAGGACAAGAGGAGAAGAGGCAACCAAGGATGAGATGGTTGGATGGCATCATCAACACAGTGGACGTGAGTGTGAGCAATCTCTGAGAGAAGAAACTCTGTCCTTCAGCAAACTCTGAAGGACAGGGAACCCTGCTGTGCTACAGTCCATGCGGTCACAAAGGGTTGGACATGACTTAGCAACTGAGTATCTTCCCTGGTGGCTCAGCATATTCCCTGGTGGCTCAGCTGGTTAAGAATCTGCCTGCAGTGTGGGAGACCTGGGTTCAATCCCTGCATTGGGAAGATCCCCTGGAGAAAGGAATAGCTACCCACTCCAGTATTCTGGCCTAGAGTCCATGGGGTTGCAAAGAGTCAGACATGACTGAGCAAATTTCACTTTCACCAGTGACTGAATAACAACTTCTCAAGTAGCCGGGACTATCAGCAGGTACCACCCAGAAGAGGAAAATTATGAAGAAAATAGAAAATTAGTGTTTCCAAGGATTTGGGTGGAAGGAGGGATAAATAGGCAGACCAGAGATGTTTTTAGGGCAGTGAAAATACCCTGTACAGTACTATAATGATGAATAAATGTCATCATACAGTTGCCCAAACCTATAGAAAGTACAAGAGTGAGCCTTAATGGAAACTATGAAATTTAGGTGATAATGTTCAGTTTCACATAATGTCAGTATATGTTCACTATGGAGGGGATGCTGATAATCAGAGAAACGATGCATGTGTGTGGGGAAGAGCTTATGGGAAATAGCTTTCTCTCAATTTTACTGTGAATCTGACCTTGTTCTTAAAAAAAATAGTCTTAAAAACCCAAAGATTAAAAATCATTATAGTGCCAAACTAGCAAGCAAAGATATTACATTTTATTATAAAAAGCTAGAAATAAGTTATGTCTAAATATATGCCATTATTATATGTATTAATAATAACAGATCTTTAAAACATGTAACTCGATTTGTGCTTAATATTTTCATGAAAACATTAAATGTGTTTAAAAAAAAAAATGGTGGGCTTTCCTGGTGGCTCAGTCATAAAGAATCTGCCTGACAACGCAGGAAGCACAGGTTCGATCCCTGATCCAGGAAGATCCCACGTGCCATGGACCAACCGAGCCTATGCAACTGCTGAGGCCATGCACCGCAACCACTGAAGCCTGCACGGCTCAGAGCCTGCGCTCCACAGAAAGAGAAGCCACCCCAATGAGAAGGCTGAATGCCACAGTTAGAGAGTAGCCCCCAACTCTCCACAACCAGAGAAAAGCCTGTGCAACCAAGACCCAGCACAGCCAAAAATTAATTTTTAAAAAAATGGTGATACTACCTTATACCCATTATACTGGAAAAAAAAAATGTCTATTAACACCAATGTTGACAAAGACGGTGGAAAACAAGAACTCATATGTTTCTAACGGGAATACAATCTTAGAAAGTAATTTGGAAATAGCCAAAACTTGAAAAGGAATACAATGTGTGACTCAGCACTTCTCTTTCTGAAATTTACCCTAAAGAGACATTCACACATTTTCAGGAGACACATACAGAAAAGATAATTACAGAACTGTTTGTAATAGTGGAAAAAAGTAAACAAATGGTCGTATCACTCCTCTGAACAAAATAGAATATATTAGTAACCAGGAAGGAGAAAATAAAATATTGGATAGGCAAATACCATTTGATGCAAAATGTTCATTAAAAATATAAATTTGTGTTTAAAATTGTGTGCAAATGATATAATTCTGAATGTATCTTTTGAAATATGCTTTTCCACTCAACATGATGTTTTTAAGATTTATCTATGCTTATACATGGAAATACAGCTGATTTATTTTCATCATTGATGGGATTCCATAAAGCAATTACAACAAATTTTGTCTTCTATTAGAGGATTTGACATTCTTTAAAATCATAGAATTACAAAATAAGAATGATGATAATAAAACAACTATTATGGCTGTCATTTATTAAGCCTTTACCGCATGCCTGACATTATGCTAAAGACTATGACATTTCATTTAATCCTCAGGACCCTCCTATACAATAATACCAATCTCATTTCACAAACGACAATACAAATCTTACAGTGATAGGATATTTGACAAAGGTCACATATTTGATACTTAAAGAGACAGAATTTAAACATGGTCCTGGTTCAGGAACCTGCACTGGTAAATAACATACTATCCTTAGAGTGCATTCCCTTCTTGACAGCAGAATATTTTCATATAAGTTTCAAGTTCAGTTCAGATGCTCAGTCATGTCTGACTCTTTCCATCCCCATGGACTGCAGCATGCCAGGCTTCCCTGTCCATCACCAACTCCCAGAGCAAGCTCAAACTCATGTCCATTGAGTTGATGATGCCTTCCAACCATCTCATCCTCTATCATACCCTTCTCCTCCTGCCTCCAGTCTTTCCCAGCATCAAGGTCTTTTCCAGGGAATCAGTTCTTTGCATCAAGTGGCCAGACTATTGGAGTTTCAGCATTATTCCTCCAATGAATATTCACAACTGATTTCTTTAGGATTGACTCCCTTGATCTCCTTGCTGTCAAAGGGACTTTCAAGAGTTTTCCCCAATACCACAGTTAAAAATCATTACTTCTTCAGCACTCAGCTTTCTTTATGGCCCAACTCTCACATCCACACATGACTACTTGAAAAACCACAGCTTTGACTAGATGGACCTTTGTCAGCAAAGTAATGTCTCTGCTCATTAATATGCTGTCTAGGTTGGTCATAACACTCTTTCCAATGAGCAAGTGTCTTTCAATTTCATGGCTGCCATCACCATCTACAGTGATTTTGGAGCCCAAGAAAATAAAGTTTGTCACTGTTTCCATTGTTTTCCCATTTTTTTGCCATGAAGTGATGAGACCAGATACCATATTCTTTGTTTTTTGAATGCTGAGTTTTAGGTCAGCTTTTTCACTCTCCTCTTTCACCTCCATCAGGAGGCTTTTTAGTTCCTCTTCACTTTCTGCCATTAGGGTGATGTCATCTGCATATTTGAAGTTATTGATATTTCTCCCAGCAATCTTGATTCAATCTTGTGTTTCATCCAGACAGGCATTTCCCATGATGTACTCTCCAGATAAGTTAAATAAGCAGGGTGACAATATATGGCCTTGACATACTCCTTTTGCAATTAGGAACTAGTCCATTGTTCCATGTCCAGTTCTAACTGTTGTCTCTTGACCTGCAAACAGATTTCTCAGGAAGCAGGTCACATAGTCTGATATTCCCTCTCTTGAAGAATTTTTCCACAGTTTATTGTAATCCACACAGTTGAAGGCTTTAGTGTAGTCAATGAAGCAGAAGTAGATATTTTTCTGGAACTCTCTTGCTTTTTGATGATCCAGTAGATGTTGGCAATTTGATCTCTGGTTCCTCTGCCTTTTCTAAATCCAGCATAAACATCTGGAAGTTCATTGTTCAAATATGGTTGAAGCCTACCTTGGAGAATTTTGAGCATTACTTTACTAGTGTGTAAGATGAGTGCAATTGTGCAGTAGTTTGAGCATTCTTTGACATTGTCTTTTTTTGGATTAGGATGAAAACTGATCTTTTCCAGTCCTGTGACCACTGCTGAGTTTTCCAAATTTGCTGGCATATTGAGTGCAGCACTTTCACAGCATCATCTTTTAAGATTTGAAATAGATCACCTGGAATTCCTTCATCTCCACTAGCTTTGTTTGTAGTGATGCTTCCTAAGGCCCACTTGACTTCACATTCCAGGATGTCTGGCTCTAGGGGAGTGATCACACCATCATGGTTATCGGGTCATTAAGGCCTTTTTAATAAAGTTCTTCTGTGTATTTCTGTCACCTCTCAATATTTTCTGCTTCTGTTAGGTTCATCCTGTTTCTGTCCTTTATTGTGCCCATCACTTCATGGGAAATAGATGGGGAAACAGTAGAAACAGTGTCAGANGCTGGACTGGAAGAAACACAAGCTGGAATCAAGATTGCTGGGAGAAATATCAATAATCTCAGATATGCAGATGACACCACCCTTATGGCAGAAAGTGAGGAGGAGCTAAAAAGCCTCTTGTTGAAAGTGAGAGAGGAGAGTGGAAAAGTTGGCTTAAAGCTCAACATTCAGAAAACGAAGATCATGGCATCTGGCCCCATCACTTCATGGGAAATAGATGGGGAAACAGTAGAAACAGTGTCAGACTTTATTTTTCTGGGCTCCAAAATCACTGCAGATGGTGACTGCAGCCATGAAATTAAAAGAGGCTTACTCCTTGGAAGAAAAGTTATGACCAACCTAGATAGCATATTCAAAAGCAGAGACATTACTTTGCCGACTAAGGTCCGTCTAGTCAAGGCTATGGTTTTTCCTGTGGTCATGTATGGATGTGAGAGTTGGACTGTGAAGAAGGCTGAGCGCAGAAGAATTGATGCTTTTGAACTGTGGTGTTGGAGAAGACTCTTGAGAGTCCCTTGGACTGCCAGGAGATCCAACCAGTCCATTCTGAATGAGATCAACCCTGGGATTTCTTTGGAAGGAATGATGCTAAAACTGAAGCTCCAGTACTTTGGGCACCTTATGCGAAGAGTTGACTCATTGGAAAAGACCCTGATGCTGGGAGGGATTGGGGGCAGGAGGAGAAGGGGACGATTAAGGATGAGATGGCTGGATGGCATCACGGACTCAATGGACGTGAGTCTGAGTGAACTCTGGGAGTTGGTGATGGACAGGGAGGCTTGGTGTGCTGCAATGCATGGGGTCGCAAATAGTCGGACACGACTGAGCGACTGAATTGAACTGAACTGAGTTCTCCATGACAAGAAATACATTACAGTACATTATCAGTTTTAAGTTAATAAATATACTTTTGGCCATTTTAAAGAGACCAGTCTGTTTTATTTTTTTTTTAATATGGAGATGTACATGTACATTTTTATTTCACACAAGTGCCATTCCATTTGATAAAATCTAAAATTTCAACAAATCACATTTTATTAAAATTAAATCCATTTAAAAATCACATAGCAAAGTAAAAGTACAAAAATTTAAATAACTAAATATGCAAACACACACACTACCCCCTCTGTTGCAAAAATGGCTAAAACAATAGGCCAGACTAACTTCATAGTTATGTTCTCTTTAAATTTCAATTAACAACAAAGAGAGATCAGAATGACCTGATTTTCCAGAATTCATGAAAAAGTCACATAGAATTTAATTAAAGACAGAGACAAACACTTCTGAAATTTAAGCCATTCAGAATTTAAGGATTAAATTTTGCACTGCTTGCGATACTCATATTTCCTTCAAAATATGTGTGTCTCTTCTAATAAATTGAGTTGTCCTCCAATTTTTTTCTTTTTCAAAATGTGTGTCTCTGTGTGACAAATATTCCAAACCTAACATCATTCAGGGGATTTTTATTGTGCTCTCACATAAATCTATAGTTTGATTTTATGCAAAATATTTAGTTTCAAGTATCTTTTCCATCTATACATAAAAAAGCATATACATACTCAGCAGTCTTTTTTAAATGTCAGTTCAGGTCAGTTCAGTTCAGTCGCTCAGTCGTGTCCGACTCTTTGCGACCCCATGAATTGTAGTATGGCAGGCCTCCCTGTTCATCACCAACTCCAGGAGTTCTCCCAGACTCATGTCCATTGAGTCCGTGATGCCATCCAGCCATCTCATCCTCGGTCGTCCCTTTCTCCTCCTGCCCCCAATCCCTCCCAGCATCAGGGTCTTTTCCAATGAGTCAACTCTTCGCATAAGGTGCCCAAAGTACTGGAGCTTCAGTTTTAGCATCATTCCTTCCAAAGAAATCCCAGGGTTGATCTCCTTCAGAATGGACTGGTTGGATCTCCTTGCAGTNTTTTTTTTTTTTTTTTTTTTTTTGCTTTCTATTTTTCTATTAATTATTGGGAGGGGGTGAAAAAATAATTCATGCTAATAATGAAAACCATTGCTAATAATAACTGAGAAAGTCAAATTCTCAGTTTTGTCACATTCATTCCTACATAACAGTCTGTTTTGAAACTCTGTTATTAAGTGCATATATATTTTGCATATTTTGCCTTGTTATGTTGTCTTGATAACTGATCCTTTTATCATCATGAAATATATCTCTATCTCTGCTAACATTCTTTGTCTTGAAGTCTGCCTGTCTGACACACACAGCCGCTCCGGTTTTCTTAAGACTAGAGTTTGCATGGTGTAACTTTTTTCGTGGGAGAAGGCAATGGCACCCCACTCCAGTACTCCTGCCTGGAAAATCCCATGGATGGAGGAGCCTGGAAGGCTGCAGTCCATGGGGTTGCTGAGGGTCAGACACGACTCAGCGACTTCACTTTGACTTTTCACTTTCATGCATTGGAGAAGGAAATGGCAACCCACTCCAGTGTTCTTGCCTAGAGAATCCCAGGGACAGGGGAGCCTGTGGGCTGCCATCCATGGGGTCACACAGAGTCGGACACGACTGAAGTGACTTAGCAGCAGCAGCAGCAACTTTTTTCATGCTTTTAATTTTAACCTATTTGAGTCTTCATATTTAAAGATTATATGAACAATATATAGCAGCATATATATATTAATATCATTTTTATACATTACGATATTAATCCTTTACTGTACTTGTAGTCCAACTACTTTCTTGAACTACATCTCATGAATTTGTTGTATTAGTGGATTTTATTTATTTAATTTTTGGCCACACCACATAGCATGTGGGATCTTAGTTCCCCTACCAGTGATCGAACCCATGCCTCCATGAATTGGAAGCATGGCGTATTACTGGATTGCCAGGGAAGTCCCTATTAGTGGAGTTTGAAAGGAGAATTTTTGAAGGGAAAGTGAAAATAGAGACTACCTGCCTTAATTCTTGTTCCAGGAAATTTTACCTAGGGAGATAGGACTAAGAGGAATGAATACCTTCACTGCTTACCTCAGGATATGTCTGCCAAACAGTATGTCTAGGCAGATCATCCACAGGAATAGCTTTCCTACTAAAATAACAGCTTGGTAACCTGGACGAAGAGCTTGCTTCTTTGACACCAGTTTGCTTATCAAAAATTATTTTAAAATTTTCACTTTGCAGTCATAAACTTTGCCTAGCTCCAAACAAGTCCCTACCTTGAAGGACCATCTTTAAACCACAAGTCTAGGCCTTCAAACACTTAATCTTCAATACTATCCTAATCAGCAGCCTCGCTCCCAGGTCACAGTTGAATCAAGGTGGTCTCTTCTATGGTGCAGTAACATCAGTGAACTCAGCTTGATTGAGTAGATTTCTTTGGTGGTCTTATGGGAAGCTGAGAAAATTTTGACAATAAAATGGGTATTTTTTCCCCACAATTTTTAGGTAAATAAAATTCTCTGTCAAATAAAGAATAATAATAATATAATCTTTTTTTCAAAAATTTTATTGGAGTACATGATTTACAATGTTATGTTAGTTTCAGGTGTACAGCAAAGTGAATCAGTTATATATATACAGAGTCACCCATTTTTTAAAATTCTTTTTCCATATAGGTCATTAAAGAATATTGAGCCATGTTTTCTGTGCTATACAGCAGGTTCTTAGGAATTCCCTGGTGGTCCAGCAGTTAGAATTCCACATTTTCACTGCTAAGGGTCAGAGTTCATTCCTTGGTTGGGGAACTAAGATTCCACAAGTGGTTCAGCCAGAAAAAAATTTCAAAGATAAATAAAATGACAACACTTGGCCTTTTGAGGCCAAATAGTACAAATTTGTTAACATTCTCAAGGTCAGGTTTTTTTATGTTTTTGTTTGTTTGTTTGTTTGTTTGTTTTGGGTTTTTTTGCTGTATAATTACTAGTATGCTCTCAGCTGGTAAAGAATTCACCTGCAATGTGGGAGGCCTGGGTTCAACCCCTGGGTTGGGAAGATCCCCTGGAGAGGGAAAGGCTACCCACTCCAGTATTCTGGCCTAGAGAATTCCATGGACTATACAGTCCATGGTGTCGCAAAGAGTCAGACACAACTGGGCAACTTTCGCTTTCACTTTCTCAATATAACAAGTAAACATATTTAGTCAAATTAGGACTTGCATCTTTGAAGAGAGAAGCTGAACAATTAATTTTAGCTGTTTTACATCTAAAATATCCCTAGTTACTTTAACTTAATGCGAGAATTTATAGAAAATAGAATATGGTAGGTCTACTACACTTTGATTCTTCATTTATTCAGAGGGATGTTTTAGAGTACAAATATGATCTTGTCAGCACTTTTGTGCATGGTTTCTAATGCCTTTCTATTGCTCCAAAAGTAATTTGTCATACCTTAGTATGATGCAGTATAAAAGGCACTGCATTCTGTGACTCCTGCCTAAGTGTCAGTTTTCATGTCTCAGTTTGCTCTTCTCTCACTGTTTCCCAATGCCGCAAATTCCTGTGGCATTTCTTCAAGCACCCCCAAATTCCTCTGACATTCAAGGCCTTCACATTTGCAGTGTCCTTTCCTGGAATGTTTCCCCACTTCCCTTCTACATTCCTTTTTGCTCCTCTAAGCCTTATCCTTTAGATTTCACCTTAAATATCATTTCCTAGGACTTTTCCCCAGGCTTCCCAGTTTAGGTTGTCTTCCTTCTATAGTTTTCTTGGCACTCTGCCTTCTCCCTCCTGGCACAAACCTCAGTTGTTAAGTTTATGGTTATTTGCATGCTTATTCCATGCTGTCTTTCCCACTGGGCTCTAAATTCTCTGACACTTTATTTACTGGACAGGACAATGCCTGTCTTGGAGGAGGACTCTATAGATATTTGTGGACCAGATGAAAGAATTTCTAAAACTGACATTTAAATTAGTGCTTTATTTCATAATCTTCCTCTCAAAATAGGAAAAGTGTGTTAAATAAAATAAATTGTTCCTTTTCCATGCCAAGTATGGTGACCCAAAGACTAAAGAGCTGATAAAATGAAGGGGGTCTTGGAATTCAAGAACAGAAAAATCAGACACTTATTGTCCTTCTTTCCCCCATGCTGTTAACTATTAATGGTTTTCAGGTCTTCCTGAGCAGTATAACCTGTCTCCCTTCCTACCCCACACAGGGAAACGTTATTTCCCCCACCCAGTACATGTGCCTCATTCAGTCAGCAAATGACCCGCAAGACCCCTATCCCACTCCTTGTACTCTGGGTATAAGTGGACTAAGGACCCCTGTTCAAAGTCGGCTCTCCCTTGAGCCGGCCCACTGTTCTAACAGCATCTCCCACTCTAATAAACTTTATTTACCTCTCATTCTGTCTTATATCTGGAAATTCTTTTCCAACCCACTCATGGACCATGACACCAAGGTCCTGATAGATTTTAAGATTAATTTTTAAAGAAACTTTATCTATAATTTCCGATGTGCTAGGCATTGTCTTAGTGAAAGTGAAAGTCACAGTCATGTCTGACTCTTTGCAACCCCATGGACCATACTGTCCACGGAATACTCCAGGCCAGAATACTGGAGTGGGTAGCTATTCCCTTCTCCAGGGGATCTTTCCAATACAGGGATCAAACCCAGGTCTCTTGCATTGTAGGCAGATTCTTTACCATCTGAGCCACCAGGGAAGCTCAGGCCTTGTCTTTAAGTTGTGGAAACCAGCCTGAGATTGTAAAAATTGTTTCTAATCATGATTTGTTCCCCAGCCTGTAATCAATCTGCCATGAGAGGCGCCACTAGAAACACAGGTATGAGATCAGTGCCTTCTGACCTCTTTAGGGGCATCCCAGGGAACAAAGGGAAAAGTTAAAATTTACTAGGGGCTCTAAGGAAACAGACCTTCACCCACGGGCTCTTTGTTAATCTTAAATCAGGCCTATTGTCTTAAGAGAAAGGAAAAACACAGAGGGGGATTATACTCACATCCTGAGAATTCGGCCCCCAGGAGTCAAGCTAAGAAACTGATTGTCTCGGGCCACTCAACTAAATCAGTATAATTACAGGACAGTCAGCCATTAGGCCCGATAACAAATGGACCTATCCCCGAAAAGGCCAAAGTTTGTAAACCAATCAAAACACTCCATCTCGACTGCACCTGTTTGTGATTCTTGCGCTTATAAACTGCACTGTAACAATTGTTCAGGGTTCGTCTCCCCTGGTGGAGATTGAACCCCGGCGCGTCGGCCTAATAAATCCTCTTGCTGATTGCATCAAGTTCGGGTCTCTGTGGTCTTTGCGGCAACGGGTCCTGGGCAAAGACTGAGAGGTCTAACAAAGTCTTTTACGGTTAGGAGCTCATTTTATTATAATGCTCTGAGGTATGTATTATTATTTGCCCCTTTATTTAAATTTTTAAAATAAATTCTCCACCCAACTTGAAGGATCTTAGTTCCCTGACCCAGGGATGGAACCTCTGCCCTTGAGAGTGAAAGCACAGAGTCCTCACCACTGGACTGACAGGGAATTCCTATTAGTGACCTTTTATAGATGAGGAAAGTAAAGCAGAGAGAAGTAAAGTATTGAATACATTGTCCAAGGTAGCACAACCAGGAAATGACAGAGCTAGGATTTGAACTCCGGGAGGCTGATTCCAGAGTCTGTACTTTTGACCATGATTCCATGCTGTGAAGAATAGTGTCTGGCGCACGGTAGGTGTTCAGTGAATGCTAGCGAGATAAAAAGTGTTTTTCTGTAATCTTTCTTTGCCTAGGTTGCCAGCTAGTGTTTAATTTTAAGGTGTTACAGCACGCAGGTATTTAGAGAAGAGCAGAGAAATGGGGGCAGGGGCCAGGTGGCAGGAAATCATGCATCTTGTAAACAGCAGGGGTTTATGGGCAGACAGAGGAAATCAGGAACATGCAGACTGACAGGAAACCACACCTTTTGGGCAATAAGTGTCCTGGAAGCAGATAAGGAAAGATGAAGGCAGGAATCTCCTGCATGTGAATGTAACTTGTTAAAATGCTCTCATTGCAATAAAACTAGCCTTGCAGATAAGAAGCACCCATCATGCACCTATGCTGTGACACTTATGATCAAGCTAAGTAAGAAAAAAATCCCTCCTGCCCTCAGGAAGATAGAGTGGGGATGAAAATCAGGAATAAGACCCCCAAACTCCTCCTTCCCCAGTGAATGTTTTGCCCCTTCATTTTCATGGCCCTCATAACCAGCTGGCCAAAGAGAAACAGGACAGCAGCTCCTCATCTGTCTACCTGCTCTCCCTCTGAATATTCTTGCCTAAATAAATTCACTTTACTTTTTAACCTCCCTGCTTCATCTCTGAATTCTTTCACAATGAGGCAAAAAAATTAAATTTTTGTTCTGCCAGGAACAAAAGCAAATACTACATCTTTGAATTCTGTATCTCAGTGCTTAGCAGTCACAGCCTAACTATCAGCTCATTGGAAAGTCAGGATGAAATCACTACTCTCTGACTCTAAATCCTAGATAGTTTAGCTCCTGCTGAAGTTGGGCTCACAGGCCATTGTGAGGGCGAGTAGCTTTATAGTGCATGAATGAGACTGAAATCTTTGAAAAACAGGTTTAATTTGTCAAATGCCTTTTCTGCATCTATTGATATAATAACATAATTTTTATACTTGTTTGTTAACGTGGTGTATTACATTGATTTTTGAATATTGAACCAGTTCTTGCACCACTGGAATAAATACCACTTAATTATAGTATACAATCCTTCTGATATATTTTTAATACTCAGTTTTCTAATAATTTGTTCAGGATTTTTGCATCAGGGATATTGGCTTGTAAATTTCTTTTCTTATTGTCCTCACTTAACTTTTGGTAATATTGGTCTTGTAAAATTTTGGAATTGTTCCCTCCTCTTCAATTTTTGGAAGAGTTTGAGAAGAATATAGGTCTTATATCTTTTCTGAATTGGGGAGATAACTCACCAGTGAAGCTGTCTGGTCCTGGACTTTGATTTTTGGGAAGTTTTTGATTACTGTTTCAATCTCTTTGCTAGTGATTGGCTTGTTCAGATTTTCTATTTCTTCGTGATTCAGACTTGGAAGATTGTGTGCTTCTAAGAATTTGTCCATTTTCTTTCTGTGGTATCAATTGTAATTTCCCCGCTTTTTTCCTGACTTTATTCTTTCATTTCTTAGTGAATCTAGCTCAAACTTTGTTCATTTTATTTCTCTTTTCAGAGAACCAGCTCTTAGTTTCATTGATCTTTGTTGTTGTTTTTTTAGTCTCTATTTTATTTACTTCTGTTCATATCTTCATTATTTCCTTCTCTCTATTGTCTTTGGGCCTTGTTTGCTCTTCATTATCTAGTTCCAGTAGGTGTAAGGGTAGAGTGCTTATTTATAACAAGAATTATTACTTGTTTCTTGAGATAGGCCTGCATTGCTATAAACTCCCCTTTTGCTGCATTCCTTAGATTTTTGATATATCATGTTTTCATTTTAATTTGTCTTGATATTTTTTATTTCTCTTTTAAGTTCTATGTTAAATTCAATAGCTGTTAAATAACATGCTGTTTAGTTTCCACATATTTGTGATTTTTTTCCAGCTTTTTTCTAGATTATAATCATTGTGGCAAAAAAAAAAAAAAAAAGCCTGATATGGTTTTGATTTTCTTAAATGTATTGAGACTAGTTTTGTTTTCCAAATTATGGTCTATCCTGGAGAATTTTCCATATGCACTTGAGAATAATGTGTAATCTGCTGCTTTTGGTTGGAATGTTCTCTGTGATTCTATTAAGCCCATCTGATATAAAATTTTATTTTAAAGCCACTGTTTCCTTGCTGACTTTCTGCCTGAATGATCTATCCATTGATATACATAGGGTATTAAAATGCTCCACTGTATTGTGTTGCTGTCAGTTTCTCCCTTTAATTGTGTTAATAATTAGCTTATATATTTTTGGTGATCCTATGTTAGATGCATATATATGAATAATCATTATGTCTTCTTGATGAGTTGTCCCCTTTATCATTATATAATGTCCATCTTTGTCTCTTGTTATGTTTTTTGGCTTGAAGTTTATTTTTGTTGGATATAAGTATGGCTACATTTGCTTTATTGGGCTCTCATTTACTTTGAGTATTATCTTTTACCCTTCACTTTTGGGCTTATATTTGTCTTTAGAACTAAGCTTTTTTGAGGCTGCATTTAGTTGGGTCTTGTTTTCAAACTCATCAGCTACTTTCTGTCTTTTAATTCATGGATTCAATTTCCAGGATGAATTTTGATAAATGAGAACTTAGTACTGCAATGTTATCTTTTATTTTCTAGTTGCTCTATATCTCCATTGTTTCATTTTTTGTTTGTATTTCTGTCTGCCATTTTAGTTTCATGGTTTTCTATTTTGTTTTTCTCAGTTTCCTCTTCTTTTTCACTGTTAAATAAGACACAATAGAAAAACAAATGGTTGATATTTTGTACATTGCATTTTCTTTGAAGCAAAGGATCGTTTATATTTCCATAATAGTTCAACACCACAGATTGAAAACAGAACTAGTGAGAAAACAGCTGAATTTGCACTTGAAGTCAACTTCCCCTTGACTGCAAAATTCAAGGTTTCTCAGATGTCAATACAGTGTTGAAAGCAGTGGATAAAACTTTACAGATTGCTTGTGCTTTTCCCAGGCTATTGCACTAGTAAACCCACAGGCTGTATTCTTCATTGTTCACATCTGTAGTCTTCAAAGCCAATAAGCTTTTTCCTGCACCCAGATCATCATCATAACATACCATTCGGGTGATTAAATACAGAGCATACCCATGTAAAACATCATACTGATCTGATGTGGATATTTCTATACCAAACTTGGTAAGCTGCATAGTAAATTCTTCCTCCAAGGGATGAAAGGCAATTTTTTATCTTTCTGAGTGACAGCTATATAATTTATCAGTTCTAGTGCCCCCTCAAGACTTTACCCTTCAGAGAGTTTCAGTTTCTCAACTGCATCAGTGTATTTTCCTTTTTTTTTTTTTAAATAAATCCTGCACAGATATCTGAATTATTGTTCCATTGTCCTGAGGTCTTGGTGGAATTAGTGTCAAGGTTTGCTACCTTGCTGGACGGTGAAAGCCCCCGAAGGCTGGAATCTATAGACTTGCCCTTAGTACTGATTTTCTGCTCTGGGAATTGCTACTATTGTATTTCTTTTTGTCTTTCTGAAACATCTTACCACATAGCTGATCCAGAGGCTCTCACTGCAGAATCCAACACTATTTTATCATCTTCAAAGATTCCACAGACAGTGGTCTGCGCAGATAGCTTCCTTTCATTCTAAAATGGTCATTTCTCATCAGAAAAACAAGGGTACCTTACCACTGTCTGCACTCAGGGTCATAGACTCACCGCCTGGGCAGCCTGAGCCACTGTTGCAACTCCTGTTCTACTCAGTTTCCTCTTTTAATAGGCTTTGTGTCTCTGCTCTAAACTTGTAGTTAACATGTTCAGTTCAGTTCAGCCGCTCAGTCTTGTCCGACTCTTTGCGAACCCATGAATTACAGCATGCCAGGCCTCCCTGTCCATCACCAACTCCCGGAGTTCACCCAAACTCATGTGCATTGAGTCGGTGATGCCATCCAACCATCTCATCCTCTGTTGTCCCCTTTTCCTCCTGCCCCCAAGCCCTCCCAGCATCACAGTCTTTTCCAATGAGTCAACTCTTCACATGAAGTGGCCAAAGTACAGGAGTTTCAGCTTTAGCATCACTCCTTCCAAAGAACACCCAGGACTGATCTCCTTCAGAATGGACTGGTTAGATCTCCGTGCAGTCCAAGGGACTCTCAAGAGTCTTCTCCAACACCACAGTTCAAAAGCATCAACAAGAGGTTTCTATAAAATGTCTCAAATAGTCCTTTTTCTGTCAATAACAAAACTCATGTGCATTGAGTCGGTGATGCCATCCAACCATCTCATCCTCTGTTGTCCCCTTTTCCTCCTGCCCCCAAGCCCTCCCAGCATCACAGTCTTTTCCAATGAGTCAACTCTTCACATGAAGTGGCCAAAGTACAGGAGTTTCAGCTTTAGCATCACTCCTTCCAAAGAACACCCAGGACTGATCTCCTTCAGAATGGACTGGTTAGATCTCCGTGCAGTCCAAGGGACTCTCAAGAGTCTTCTCCAACACCACAGTTCAAAAGCATCAACAAGAGGTTTCTATAAAATGTCTCAAATAGTCCTTTTTCTGTCAATAACATGTTATCTTCACTTGCCTATGTGAGTTCTGTCCTTTTCCTCTTACCTTTTTATGTTTTTGTTGTTGCAAATTGTCTCATTTTATGTTGTAAGTTTGTTACCAAATTGAAGTACCTATAGTCCTGGGTCAAGAAGATCCGCTGGAGAAGGAAATGGCTACCCACTCCAGTATTCTTACCTGGAGAATTCCATGGACAGAGGAGCAGGTTGGGCTACCATCCATGGGGTCAGAAAAGAGTCAGATGTGACTTACTGACCAAACAACAGCAAAATAGTTATTTTTACTTCTCCCTCCACTTTAACCTTATGTTATAATTGTTTAACAACCTATAATGATATAGAGTTGTAATTTTCTGATTCTGAAATTATATTTATCACCTTATTCAAAGTTTTGTATACTTTTGCTTTCATGTGGTTGGTGACTAGGATTGCAAGCACGGCCTTTGCTTTTCCCCTAGTTCTGCCTCCACCATGTATTCCAGTGCACACCTTTTTGAGGTACTGATGTGTAGAACTCTGGTGTCTTGGTGTGTCGGTCAGAGGGACCTTGGTTTAGTTATGGATGTTTTACTGATTGTAAATTGAAGGGGAGAGACAAAAGGAGGGTATCATGCCTCTATAATGCTGATGTCACTCCAAGACTTTATTTTTTAGTAGATTTAAGATCACAACAAAATTGGGGAAGGAACCCCAAGTACCCCCTGCCCCACACATGCATAGGTTCTCCCATTACTGATATCCCCACCAGAGTGGGACATTTGTTACAACTGATGAATCTCTAGTGATCCAAAATCCACATTTTACCTTAGAGTTCACTCTTAGTGTTGTATATTCTATGGATTTGGACAAATAATGACATGTACCTATTATTATAGTATCATATATAGAATTTTCATTTGCCTTTTCCAGAATATCTTAGTTGGAATTGTGTAGTATGGAGGTAGGTTTTTCAGGTTGGCTTCTTATTCACTAATAATATGCTTTTTTAAGATTCCCCCATATCTTTTCATGGCTTGGTAGCTTTCTTTTTTTTTTTTTTTTGCATTGAATAATATCCTGTTGTCTAGATGTACTATTATGTATCTATTCACCTACTTAAAACAATGTTTTTGCTTGTAAGTTTTCACATGAATAAAGCTGTTATAAGGCTTCCCTGGTGGCTCAGATGGTAAAGAATCTGCCTACAATGTGGAAGACCGAGGTTCAATACCTGGGTTGGGAACATCCCCTGGAGAAGGGAATGGCAACCCACACCAGTATTCTTGCCTGGAAAATGCCATGGACAGAGGAGCCTGGCAGGGTACAATCCATGGGGTTGCAAAGAGTCTGTTATAAACATCTGTGTGCAAGTTTTCAACTTCTTTGGCTAAATACCAAGGAACATGATTGCTGGATTATATGGTAAAAGAGTTTATTTCTATAAGAAACCACAAACTCTCTTCCACAGTGGGTGAAATGCATTGCATTCTGACCAGCAATATATGAGACTTCCTGTTGCTCCAAAGGCTCTCTAGCATTTGGTTTTGTATTTTGAATTTTGTCCCCTTTAATAGATGTATTGCCATTGTTCAGTTGCTCTGTCATGTCAGACTCTTGTGACCCCCATGGACAGCAGCATTCCAGGCTTCCTTGTCCTTCATTATCTCCCAGAGTTTGCTCACTCGTGTCCATTGAATCAGTGATGCCATCCAACCATCTCATCCTCTGTCAGTTGACAGATTTTATTTTCTTGAGCTCCAAAATCACTGTTCACCATGAGTACAGCCATATTAAAAGATGGTTGCTCCTTAGAAGGAAAGCTATGACAAATCTAGACAGCATATTAAAAAGCAGAGACATCACTTTGCCAATAAAGGTCCATATAATCAAATGTATGGTTTTGCCAGTAGTCATGCATGGATGTAAAACATGGACTATAAAGAACGCTGACACTGAAGAATTGATGTTTTTGAACTGTGGTGCTAGAGAAGACTCTTGAGAGTCCCTTGGACTGCAGGAGATCAAACCAATCAATCTTAAAGGAAACAAACGCTGAATATTCATTGGAAGGACTGATGCTGAAGCTGAAGCTCCAATACTCTAGCCACCTCATGTTAAGAGCTGACTCATTGGGAAAGACCTTGATACTGGGAAAGATTGAGGGCAGGAGGAGTATGAACTCATTGAATGGCATAACTCAATGGACTTGAGTTTGTGCAAACTCTGGGAGACAGTGTAGGACAGGGAAGCCTGGTATTTCAGTCCATGGGGTCGTGAAGATTTGGACATGACTGAGCGACTGAGCAACAACTTCTGGTCTCTCTACTCTGCTTCACTAATCTACTATATTTTATTTAATATCACAGTATTTTGATTATTGTGATTTTATAGTAAGTCTTCAAGGCAGGGAATGTCAGTCTTTCAACTCTATTCTCCTTCAGTATTTCATTGAGTATTCTGGGTCTTTTGCCTGTCCATAAATTTTTTAGAATTAGTTTGTTGATATTCACAAATAACTTGTTTTGATTATGATTGGGAACACTTTGAATTTATAGATCAATTTTAAAAAACAAAAAATAAAAAGAACTGAGTTGAGATAATTTTCCCCAAACCAAACAACTTGATATTTTACTCAGGCCATACAGTCATGAGTAAATAAATGATTTATACTTGATAATTTGATATCTTAGAAATGGAGTTTGGAAAATATATTAGGTTGGTACAGTAACTGTGGTTTTGAATTGTTAAAATTTGCCATTTGATATTGGAATACACTCTTAAATAATGTGGTTATGTTGTATATCACTTTAATATGCATTTCCTGCTTTACAGTTTTTAATGACTTATTACTTGTTGCTTATTTTATATTTATTTTACACAATGGAGATGTTCAACAAAAAGTAAATTTGAACAATTTTTTTTTATTCGAGTTCAAAATGGATTGTAAAGCATCAGAGACAACTTGCAACATCAACACAACTGGCCCAGAAACTGCTAACGAACGTACAGTCCAGTGGTGGTTCTAGAAGTTTTGCAAAGAGATGAGAGCCTTGAGAATGAGCAGGGCAGTGGCCAGCCATCAGAAGTTGACAACAACCAACTGAGAACAATTATCAAAGCTGATTCTCTTACAACTACATGAGAAGTTGCCTAAGAACTGAATGTTGACTATTCTATGGTAAACAATTTGAAGTAAATTGGACAGGTGAAAAAGCTCAATATGTTGTTGCTTTATAAGTTGACCACAAACCCAAAATATTGTTGATCTGAAGTATCCTCTTTTCTTATTCTATGCAACAACAACAAATGATTTCAGATTGTGATGTGTGATGAAAAATGGACTTTATATATGAACCAGTGATGACCAGCTCAATGATTGGACAGAGAAGCAACTCCAAAGCACTTCCAAAGTCAAATTCATACTAAAAAAAGACAATGGTCACTGGTTGGTGGTCTGCTGCTCATCTGATCCATGACAGCTTTCTGAATTCCAGTGAAACCATTACATTTGAGAATTATGCCCAGCAAATTGATGAGAAGCACTGGAAACTGCAATGCTTGCAGCCAGCTTTGGTCAACAGAAAGGGCTCAGTTCTTATACATGACAAAGCCCAACCACATGTCATACAACCAACACTTCAAAAGTTGAATGAATTGGGCTACAAAGTTTTGCTTCATCTGCCATGTTCACCTGACCTCTCACAACTACAGCTTCTTCAAGCATCTTGACAAATTTTTGCAGGGAAAACACTTACACAACCAGCAGGATGCTTTCCAAGAGTTTGTTGAATCCCAAGCACAGATTTTTTACACTACAGGAATAAATAAAGTTAATTCTCATTGCCAAAAATGTGTTGAATGTAATGAATGGTTTCTATTTTGATTAATAAAGAAGAGCTTGAGCCTAGTTATAATTATTTAAAATTCATGGTCCAAAATTGGAATTATGTTTTCTCTAACCCAACAGTATCACAAGGTAGGAACCACATTTTGGATATGTTCAGTTCAGTCACTCAGCTAAGAACGACTCTTTCCAACTCCATGAACTAAAGAATGCCAGCCTCCCTGTCCATCATGAACTCTGGGAGTCTACCGAAACTCCTGTCCATTGAGTCAGTGATGCCATCCAACCATCTCATCCTCTGTCGTCCCCTTCTCCTCCTGCTCTCAGTGTATCCCAACATCAGGGTCTTTTCCCATGAGTCAGCTCTTCGCATCAGGTGGCCAAAGTATTGGAGTTTCAGCTTCAACATCAGTCCTTCCAATGAATATTCAGACCTGGTTTCCTTTACGATTGACTGGTTTGATCTCGCAGTCCAAGGGACTCTAAAGAGTCTTCTCCAACACCACAATTCAAAAGCTTAAATTCTTCAGTGCTCAGCTTTCTTTATGGTCCAACTCTCTAATAAAGTCAGCCACTGTTTCCACTGTTTCCCCATCTATTTCCCATGAAGTGATGGGACCAGATGCCATGATCTTCGTTTTCTGAATATTGAGCTTTAAGCCAACTTTTTAACGTGCCTCTTTCACTTTCATCAACAGGCTTTTTAGTTCCTCTTCACTTTCTGCCATAAGAGTGGTGTCATCTGCATATCTGAGGTTATTGATATTTCTCCCGGGAAGGAATGATACTAAAACTGAAGCTCCAGTACTTTGGCCACCTCATGCAAAGAGTTGACTCGTTGGAAAAGACCCTGATGCTGGGAGGGATTGGGGGCAGGAGGAGAAGGGGACGACCGAGGATGAGATGGCTGGATGGCATCATGGACTCAATGGACGTGAGTCTGAGTGAACTCCGGGAGTTGGTGATGGACAGGGAGGCCTGGCGTGCTGCGATTCATGGGGTCGCAAAGAGTCGGACACAACTGTGCGACTAAACTGAACTAATCTTGATTCCAGTTTGTGTTTCTTCTAGTCCAGTGTTTCTCATGATGTACTCTGCATAGAAGTTAAATAAGCAGGGTGACAATATACAGCCTTGACGTACTCCTTTTCCTATTTGGAACCAGTCTGTTGTTCCATGTCCAGTTCTAACTGTTGCTTCCTGACCTGCATACAGATTTCTCAAGAGGCAGGTCAGGTGGTCTGGTATTCCCATCTCTTTCAGAATTTTCCACAGTTTATTGTGATCCACACAGTCAAAGGCTTTGGCATAGTCAATAAAGCAGAAATAGATGTTTTTCTGGAACTCTCTTGCTTTTTCCATGATCCAGCAGATGTTGGCAATTGGACCTCTGGTTCCTCTGCCTTTTCTAAAACCAGCTTGAGCATCAGGAAGCTCACGGTTCACGTATTGCTAAAGCCTGGCTTGGAGAATTTTGAGCATTACTT
Source organism: Aepyceros melampus (assembly GCA_006408695.1). Classification (NCBI taxonomy): domain Eukaryota; kingdom Metazoa; phylum Chordata; class Mammalia; order Artiodactyla; family Bovidae; genus Aepyceros; species Aepyceros melampus. The sequence continues at coordinate 141,728 of SJXQ01001711.1, forward strand.
TACTAGCATGTGAGATGAGTGCAATTGTGCGGTAGTTTGAGCATTCTTTGGCATTGCCTTTCTTTGGGATTGGAATAAAAACTTTTCCAGTCCTGTGGCCACTGCTGAGTTTTCCAAATTTGCTGGCAAATTGAGTGTAGCACTTTCACAGCATTATCTTTCAGGATTTGAAATAGCTCAACTGGAATTCCATCACCTCCACTAGCTTTGTTAGTAGTGATGCTTTCTAAGGCCCACTTGACTTCACATTTCAGGATGTCTGGCTCTAGATGAGTGATCACATCATCGTGATTATCCAGGTCATGAAGATCTTTTTTGTACAGTTCCTCTGTGTATTCTTGCCACCTCTTCTTAATATCTTCTGCTTCTGTTAGGTCCATACCATTTCTGTTCTTTATCGAGCCCATCTTTGCATGAAATATTCCCTTGGTATCTCTAATTTTCTTGAAGAGATCTCTGGTCTTTCCCATTCTGTTGTTTTCCACTATTTCTTTGCATTGATCACAGAGGAAGGTTTTATCTCTCCTTGCTATTCTTTGAAACTCTGTAGTCAAATGGGTATATCATTCCTTTTCTCCTTTGCCTTTCTCTTCTCTTTTCACAGCTTTTTGTAAGTCCTCCTTAGATAAACATTTTGCTTTTTTGCATTTCTTTTTCTTGGGGATGGTCCTGATCCCTGTCTCCTGTACAATGTCACAAACCTCCGTCCCTGGTTCATCAGGCACTGTGTCAGATCTAATCCCTTAAATCTATTTCTCACTTCCACTGTATAATCATAGCAATCAGAGCATGGCATATCATTGACCAATGGAATGTAACATACCTAAAATACAGCAGTTCCCTGATCACTGGATCTCCACAACTTCCTGGAATCTCAAGCAAATCACCAACTTGGAGTTACAGAGAGAGAAGAGAATAAAAGACAGGAAGGAAGCAACTAAAGGACTTAAAAATGGAAAAGGCTAAATTTTCTTTCCTGCCCTTCTCTTTCAATTCAGGTTAAGAGTGTAGGTTTTTGGGTATCTTTAAAAAAAAAAAGTTTATCTCATAGATAAATCTATAATAATTAGACAAAGCAAATGGTAGGATAAATTATAAAGGTCCCATATTAAACCTCAGACATTTTATTAAAATTTATCCTAAAATACCATCCAAGAAAATAATGTTATCTGTGAAGATGGTACCCTGGCCCAAGTTCATAGCTCCATTCCTCTCTCAAATCGATACTGGGTTGACTCAACACTAAGAAGTGTGGGTTAACTTGTTTAAGATTGTTGCCTTACAGTCTGTCCTCCAGGAAAAGGAGTTGGCCACTGCAAGTTCAGTTCAGTCACTCAGTTGTGTCCAACTCTTTGCCACCCCATGGAATGTAGCACGCCAGGCCTCCGGTCCATCACCAACTCCTTGAGTTCTCAAACTCATGTCCTTGTGTCAGTGATGCGATCCAACCATATCATCCTCTGTCATCCCCTTCTCCTCTGCCTTTCAGTCTTTCCCAGCATCAAGGTCTTTTCAAATGAGTCAGTTCTTTGCATGAGGTGGCCAAAGTATTGGAGTTTCAGCTTCAGCATCAGTCCTTCCAATGAATATTCAGGTATGGTTTCCTTTAGGATGGACTGGTTTGATCTTCTCCCAGTGCAAGGGACTCTAGAGTCTTCTCTAACACCACAGTACAAAGCATCAATTCTTTGGCACTCAGCTTTCTTTATAGTCCAACTCTCACATCCATACACGAGTACTGGAAAAAGCATAGCTTTGACTAGACGGACCTTTGTTGACAAAGTAATGTCTCCACTTTTTAACATGCTATCTAGGTGGGTCATAACTTTCTTTCCAGGAGTAAGCGTCTTTTAATTTCATGGCTGCAATCACCATCTGCAGTGATTTTGGACCCCAAAATAATAAAGTTTGTCACTCTTTCCACTGTTTCCCTATCTATTTGTCATGAAGTGACAGGACCAGATGCCATGATTTTAGTTTTCTGAATGTTGAGTTTTAAGGCGAACTTTTTCACTCTCCTCGTTCACTTTCATCAAGAGGCTTTTTAGCTCCTCTTCATTTCTGTCATAAGGGTGGTGTCATCTGCATATCTGAGGTTATTGATATTTTTCCCGGCAATCTTGATTCCAGCTTGTGCTTCCTTCAGCCCAGAGTTTCTCATGACGTATTCTGCATATAAGTTAAATAAGCAGGGTGACAATATACAGCCTTGGTGGACTCCTTTCCCGATTTGGAACCAGTTTGTTGTTCTATGTCTAGTTCTAACAGTTGTTTCCTGACCTGCATAGATTTCTCAAGAGGCAAGTAGGGTGGTCTGGTATTTCAACCTGTTTAAGAATTTTTCAGTTTGTTGTGATCCACACAAAGATTTTGCCATAGTCAATAAAGCAGCTATTTTTCTGGCACTCTTGCTTTTTTGATGATCTAACAGATGTTGGCAATTTGATCTTGGTTTCTCTCTTTTCTAAATCCAGCCTGAACATCCAGAAGTTTACGGTTCATGTACTGTTGAAGCCTGGCTTGGAGAATTTTGAGCACTACTTTACTAGCATGTGAGATGAGTGCAATTCTGCAGTAGTTTGAGCATTCTTTGGCATTGCCTTTCTTTGGGATTGGAATGAAAACTGATCTTTTCCAGGCCTGTAGCCACTACCGAGTTTTCCAAATTTGCTGGCATATCAAGGGCAGCACTTTCACAGCATCATCTTTTAGGATTTAAAATAGCTGAACTGCAAAAGCTCCATTAAAGCTGGCCACCTGCTTAAGACAATCAATCCCTATTCAGCCACTAAGTGTGGGCTAACTTGTTTAAGACTGTGGCCTTACAGCCTGTCCTCCAGGAAAAGGAGTTGGTCACTGCAAAACCTCCATTAAAGCTGGCCACCTGCTGAAGAAAATCAATGCCCAGTCCCAAGATATCTGATCCCACACAGGCAAGGCAGACCTCTCCACCCACTCAGTGGCACCTACTCTGTGGCACAATCCAGAAACAAGATTCCTCCCTTTTTCCCTTAACCTGTCTACCTACTATTAAGTCCTATTGGGTCTCCCTCCAAAACGTCACCATTCAGATGGATATATTTTTACTCTATATTTCTCCCCTAAAAATCATTTCAGTTCAGTTCAGTTCAGTCACTCAGTCATGTCCAACTCTTTGCGACCCCATGAATCGCAGTACGCCAGGCCTCCCTGTCCATCACCAACTCCTGGAGTTCACCCAGACTCACGTCCATTGAGTCCGTGATGCCATCCAGCCATCTCATCCTCGGTCGTCCCCTACTCCTCCTGCCCCCAATCCCTCCCACCATCAGGGTCTTTTCCAATGAGTCAACTCGTCGCATAAGGTGGCCAAAGTACTGGAGCTTCAGTTTTAGCATCAACCCTTCCAAAGAAATCCCAGGGTTGATCTCCTTCAGAATGGACTCGTTGGATTTCCTTGCAGTCCAAGGGACTCTCAAGAGTCTTCTCCACACCACACTTCAAAAGCATCAATTCTTCGGCTCTCAGCCTTCTTCACAGTCCAACTCTCACATCCATACATGACCACAGGAAAAACCATAGCCTTGACTAGACAGACCTTAGTCGGCAAAGTAATGTCTCTGCTTTTGAATATACTATCTAGGTTGCTCATAACTTTTCTTCCAAGGAGTAAGCGCCTTTTAATTTCATGGCTGCAGTCACCATCTGCAGTGATTTTGGAGCCCAGAAAAATAAAGTCTGACAATGTTTCTACTGTTACCCCATCTATTTCCCATGAACTGATGTGGCCAGATGCCATGATCTTCGTTTTCAGAATGTTGAGCTTCAAGCCAACTTTTTCACTCTCCTCTTTCACTTTCAACAAGAGTCTTTTTAGCTCCTCTTCACTTTCTGCCATAAGGGTGGTGGCATCTGCATATCTGAGGTTATTGATATTTCTCTCAGCAGTCTTGATTCCAGCTTGTGTTTCTTCCAATCCAGCGTTTCTCATGATGTACTCTGCATAGAAGTGAAATAAGCAGGGTGACAATATACAGCCTTGACGTACACCTTTTCCTATTTGGAACCAGTCTGTTGTTCCATGTCCAGTTCTAACTGTTGCTTCCTGGCCTGCATACAGATTTCTCAAGAGGCAGTTCAGGTGGTCTGGTATTCCCATGTCTTTCAGAATTGTCCACAGTTTACTGTGATCCACACAGTCAAAGGCTTTGGCATAGTCAAAAAAGCAGAAATAGAAGTTTTTCTGGAACTCTCTTGCTTTTTCCATGATCCAGCAGATGTTGGCAATTTGATCTCTGGTTCCTCTGCCTTTTCTAAATCCAGCTTGAACATCAGGGAGTTCACGGTTCACGTATTGCTGGTCTGGCTTGGAGAATTTTGAGCATTACTTTACTAGCATGTTGCTGAGCACAGAAGAATTGATGCTTTTGAACTGTGGTGTTGGAGAAGGCTCTTGAGAGTCCCTTGGACTGCAAGGAGATCCAACCAGTCCATTCTGAAGGAGATCAGCCCTGGGATTTCTTTGGAAGGAATGATGGTAAAGCTGAAACTCCAGTACTTTGGCCACCTCATGCAAAGAGTTGACTCATTGGAAAAGACTCTGATGCTGGGAGGGATTGGGGGCAGGAGGAGAAGGGGATGACCGAGGATGAGATGGCTGGATGGCATCACGGACTCGATGGACGTGAGTCTGAGTGAACTCCAGGAGTTGGTGATGGACAGGGAGGCCTGGCGTGCTGCGATTCATGGGGTCGCAGAGTCAGACACGACTGAGCGACTGAAGTGAACTGATAGTCACTCAATTTCTTTTAAGCTGATAGTTTGGACATAGCATACATTTTGTAATTTTAATTTTTTTACCTTTCAGTTCAGTTCAGTTCAGTCCAGTCACTCAGTCATGTCCGACTCTTTGTAATCCCATGAACCACAGCACGCGAGGCCTCCCTGTCCATTACCAACTCCTGGAGTTCACCCAAACCCATGTCCATTGTGTCAGTGATACCATCCAGCCATCTTATCCTCTGTCGTCCCCTTCTCCTCCAACCCTCAATCTTTCCCAGCATCAGAGTCTTTTCAGTGAGTCAGCTCTTCGCATCACATGGCCAAAGTGTTGGCATTTCAGCTTCAACATCAGTCCCTAAAATGAACACCCAGGACTGATCTCCTTTAGGATGGACTGGTTGGATCTCCTTGCAGTCCAAGGGACTCTCAAGAGTCTTCTCCAACACCATAGTTCAAAAGCATCAGTTCTTTGGCACTCGGCTTTCTTTATAGTCCAACTGTCACAGCCATACAGGGCTACTGGAAAAACCATAGCCTTGACTAGACAAACCTTTATTTCAGTGAGTCAGCTCTTCGCATCACATGGCCAAAGTGTTGGCATTTCAGCTTCAACATCAGTCCCTAAAATGAACACCCAGGACTGATCTCCTTTAGGATGGACTGGTTGGATCTCCTTGCAGTCCAAGGGACTCTCAAGAGTCTTCTCCAACACCATAGTTCAAAAGCATCAGTTCTTTGGCACTCGGCTTTCTTTATAGTCCAACTGTCACAGCCATACAGGGCTACTGGAAAAACCATAGCCTTGACTAGACAAACCTTTATTGGCAAAATAACGTCTCTGCTTTTTAATATGCTGTCTAGGTTGGTCATAACTTTTCTTCCAAGGAGTAAGCGTCTTTTAATTTCATGGCTGCAGTCACCATCCACAGAGATTTTGAAGCCCAAAAAAATAGTCAGCCGCTGTTTCCACTGTTTCCCCATCTATTTCCCATGAAATGATGGGGCCAGATGCCATGATCTTTGTTTTCTGAATATTGAGCTTTCAGCCAACTTTTTCACTCTCCTCTTTCACTTTCATCAAGAGGCTCTTTAGTTCTTCTTCACTTTCTGCCATAAGGGTGGTGTCATCTGCATATCTGAGGTTATTGATATTTCTGCCACAATCTTGATTCCAGCTTGTGCTTCATCCAGTCCAGTGTTTCTCATGATGTACTCTGCATATAAGTTAAAGAAGCAGGGTGAAAATATACAGCCTGACTTACTCCTTTTCCTATTAGGAACCGTCCCTTGTTCCATGTCTGGTTCAAAGTGTTGCTTCTTGATCTGCATACAGGTTTCTCAGGAGGCAGGTCAGGTGGTCTGGTATTCCCATCTCTTTCAGAATTTTCCACAGTTTGTGGTGATCCACATAGTCAAATGCTTTGACATAGTCAATAAAGCAGAAATAGATGTTTTTCTGGAACTCTCTTGCTTTTTCAATGATCCAGCAGATGTTGGCAATTGGATCTCTGGTTCCTCTGCCTTTTCTAAAACCAGCTTGAACATCAGAAAGTTCACAGTTAATGTATTGCTGAATCCTGACTTGGAGAATTTTGAGCATTACTTTGCTAGCATGTGAGATGAGTAAAATTGTGCAGTAGTTTGAGCATTCTTTGTCATTACCTTTCTTTGGGGTTGGAATAAAAACTGACCTTTTCCAGTCCTGTGGCCACTGCTAAGTTTTCCAAATTTGCCCACATATTGAGTACAGCACTTTCACAGCATCATCTTTCAGGATTTGAAATAGCTCAACTGGAATTCCATCACCTCCACTAGCTTTGTTCCTCGTGATGCTTCCTAAGGCCCACTTGACTTCACATTCCAAGATGTTTGGCTCTAGGTGAGTGTGAGTGATCACATCTTCGTGATTATCTTGGTCATGAAGGTCTTTTTTGTATAGTTATTCTGTGTATTTTTGCCACTTCTTAATATTTTCTGCTTCTGTTAGGTCCCTACACTTTCTGTCCTTAATTGAGCCCATCTTTGCATGAAATGTTCCCTTGGTATCTCTAATTTTCTTGAAGAGATCTCTAGTCTTTCCCATTCTGTTATTTTCCTCTGTTTCTTTGCACTGATCTCTGAAGAAGACTTTCTTAACTCTCCTTGCTCTTCTTTGGAACTCTGCATTCAAATCGGTATATCTTTCCTTTTCTCCTGTGCTTTTCAGTTTTCTTCTTTTCACAGCTATTTGTAAGGCCTCCTCAGACAGCCATTTTTCTTTTTTGCATTTCTTTTTCTTGGGGATGGTCTTGCTCCCTGCTTATTAATTATATTTCTATAGGATTGTGAACTAGGTGCCTAGTGTTTTTATTATAGAAACATCCTAATTAGGCTAATACAAGAGAAAAAGAAAGAAAAAAACACTGAAGCAAACACAGTCTTTTGTTATATACAGCCAGCCCCCCTGGCACATATCAAGTCCTATTAAAATCATCTTTATGGATGTCTGCCTCTATTTGAGGGAGCATGGCCCTGAGAGCTCACCTAGGGCAGTGATGGAAGGGGGAGCTAACATTTCTGAGTTTTGACAAATGGACAGGCCCTATCCTAGACAGGTTCACATGGATTATTTTTAAACTTAACTCAAACCTGCCAGGGAGATCATTTCATCTGCAATTTACAGATGAAAAAACTGAAGTTAAGTAATAAGCCTATGACCACTTGGGTGGGAAATGATGATGGAGTCAGCATTAAAACTAAGTTTACAGGGATTTAAACCCCAGGCCATGTCCATCACACCTATGCCTATGTCATTGTGCCAGGGCCTTAGTTTTTCTCAGGAAGTAGTTAATAGATAATACTGTATTTTGGAAATTCAAAGGAAGCAATTGGATGTACCACCTATTTCTAAAAGGCCTATAAACAAATAAATAAATAATCTATAAATATTTGTATATACGTATGTCTGTATATGTTATGGGTCAAATTGTATTCCCTCAAACTTTGTGCGTTAAAGCTCTAACCTCCAGTATCTCAGAAATTGACTTTATTGGGAAATAGGAACTTCACAATGGAGATTAAGTTAAAATGAGACTATTAGGCCAGCCTCATTCTAATCTGATAGGTTTCCTTATAACAAGAGAAAAGTTAGACACAAACTGACACAAGGGTTCATGCACACAGAGGAAAGATCAAGTGAGGACCCACAGAGAAGGCAGCCAACTACAAACCAAAGTGAGAGGCCTCAGTGTAAATACAGCTGACAAAATAAATGCCTGTTGTCTAAGCCATCCAGCCTGTGATACTCTGTTATGGCAGCCCTAGCAATCTAATGCAACACACACACAACACACACACACACACACTCACTCACTCATACATACATACAACTGTATGGTAACATATAAAAGGTCATATGCAATAGACTATGTATGTGTATATGAGAATTCTTAAAGTAAAAATTTATATGGCATACTAAATAATATTTCCCATACTGAGAGTTTGAACTAAGTTAGTTAACAGGTATGCTTAATGCCTTCACCTGTCATTTTCTAAGAACTTATGAGGCTCTCTGGTGACTGGAAGGGAAGTAGTTAAGATAGCAGTAAACAGAATTAGACTCATACTCAGAGAAACTGGCTTTAAGTTTTAGCTCTGTCATTCATTTCCATCTATGTGACCTTGGGCTAAATGCTAGCCTTTCCAAGCCTGTGTTTCCTTATTTTTCCACTTCAGCTATCATTTCTTGAGTATCTACTACAGGCCAGACTGCACACTGATCACTTTTGCACAAATCATCTCAATTTGTAAAATGTGATAGCAATGCCACCTAGCAGGGCTGCTGTGATGATCAAGTGGGATGATACACAGGCAAGGGCTCTGCGTTTGTACAAACAGCACAGACTTGTACAAATATTAGGGGTGTGTCATTTTCTGTTTTCTACATCAGTGCTTCCAAATGATCAAACTGTAATTTTGACCTTAGAAACAGCCACTCATCTAGTTTTATTCTCCAGCTAAATGATCCAGAGGTAATCTAAGAGTTATATTAATCTTCCCCGAGCTCAGCTTTAAACCTAGCACTCTCCTGCTGAATAAACAAATAAACGTGAAAAACCTGGAAAATATCCAAAACATTTGCATGATGCATGAATTTAACAGTTTCCACAATCCAGCCTCAAATAACCTTACCAATTTCTCCCAAAGTGACTTAGCATGCACCCACAACCATATTCTGCATCAGGTTTTCAACAAAGCGAAATAACTAGTCAGCCTCTTTTCCAAACTCTGGACTTCACTTCCTTATGTCCTATACCGGGAACTCCCTTTCTTTGGTCTTTGTGATTGATGATACATGTAAAGAATTTAGCCACAAAATGGAATGTGGTATGTTCTCAATAAATGGTAGCGGCTTTTATTTTTACTCCTACTCTTACCATGACCATGAGACCTCGGTAATCTTATTGAAGTATTCCCTCCTCTAAAAGCCTTACGAGTTACGATTTCACCCTCCTCTACATGTCTGTAGCTTTATATCCTAAACTCTGGGGGTATATTTTAGTGATTTTCTGTGATATACTGAAATTACAAACACTTATTTACTCAAAAGACACATAAGCATCTACTTGGTAGCAAAGTTTGTGTTGGAAGGGATTCTTGGACAAGACGTGTTTTCCCTAAGGGCGCTGGCAGTCTAATGAGGAGCCAGACAACTAATCCGGTGTTAGTTGTCTCACCTACATTGTAAAGAAGCCTTTCCCTGCTTCTAGTAGTAGCAGCAGCAGCAGCAGCAGTACCTCTAGGGTCTTTCTTCCATTCAGCAGGTAAAGTGCACACTCTAAAAGGTCCATCAGATCACATCACTTCACTGCTAAAAATCGTGCCATGGATCCCTATCTTAGATGGGAGTTTTCATTCGCAACAGCCTAAGAGATCCTGTTTGATCCTGAGACACTCTCTTGACTTCACCTCCTACTATTGTTCTGCCTCCTGTCCCACAACATGCCAGGCTTGCTCTCACCCTTTGCATGAGCCACTCCCTTTCCCTGGAATGCTCCCAACTCTCCTACTTCTCATAAGTTCTCAGCTCAGATACCACCTCCTCAATGCAGCCTACTCTGATCACACTTTGTAACTTGCTACCCAGTCAGTCTCACTTACCCTGATCTGATTTTTCTTTGTCTATTGTATGTACCTCCTTTCTGAACACTATGTAATTCACTCATTACGTTAATTGCTAATTGTTGGGCTTTATCTTCTCCTTTTATGAGAGTGAGGATCAGGGACTTATTTTTTTGGCCCCTAATGGGCTTCCAGAAAAACATCTATTTCTGCTTTATTGACTATGCCAAAGCCTTTGACTGGATCACAATAAACTGCAGAAAATTCTGAAGAGATGGGAATACCAGACCACCTGACCTGCCTCTTGAGAAACCTGTATGCAGGTCAGGAAGCAAAAGTTAGAACTGGACATGGAACAACAGACTGGTTCCAAATAGGAAAAGGAGTACATCAAGGCTGTATATTGTCACCCTGCTTATTTAAGTTATATGCAAAGTACATCATGAGAAACCCTGGACTGGATGAAGCACAAGCTGGAATCAAGATTGCCATGAGATATCTCAATAACCTCAGATATGCAGATGATACCACCTTTATGGCAGAAAGTGAAGAGGAACTAAAAAGCCTCTTGATGAAAGTGAAAGAAGAGAGTGAAAAAGTTGGCTCAAAGCTCAACATTCAGATAACCAAGATCATGGCATCTGGTTCCATCACTTCATGGCAAATAGATGGGGAAACAGTGGAAACAGTGTCAGACTTTAATTTTGGGGGCTCCAAAAATCACTGCAGATGGTGATTGCAGCCATGTAATTAAAAGATGGTTACTCCTTGGAAGGAAAGTTATGACCAACCTAGATAGTATATTCAAAAGCAGAGACATTACTTTGCCGACTAAGGTCCATCTAGTCAAGGCTATGGTTTTTCATGTGGTCATGTGTGGATGTGAGAGTTGGACTGTGAAGAAGGCTGAGCGCCGAAGAATTGATGCTTTTGAACTGTGGTGTTGGAGAAGACTCTTGAGAGTCTCTTGGACTGCAAGGAGATCCAACCAGTCCATTCTAAAGATCAGTCCTGAGTGTTCTTTGGAAGGACTGATGCTAAAGCTGAAACTCCAATATTTTGGCCACCTCATGTGAAGAGTTGACTGATTAGAAAAGACCCTGATGCTAGGAGGGATTGGGGGCAGGAGAAGGGGACGACAGAGGATGAGATGGCTGGATGGCATCACCGACTCGACGGACGTGAGTTTGAGTGAACTCCGGGAGTTAGTGATAGACAGGGAGGCCTGGCATGCTGTGGTTCATGGGGTTGCAATGAGTCGGACACGACTGAACGACTGAACTGAACTGAACGAATGGGCTTCCCAGGTGGTTCTAGTGCCAACACAGGAGGTGTAAGAAATGATGGTTGAATCCCTGGGTTGGAAAGATCCCCCGGAGGAGGAAAAGAGAACCCACTCCAGTATTCTTGCCTAGAGAATCCCCATGGACAGAGGAGCCTGGCAAGCTATCATACATAGGGTTGCAAAGAGTCAGATATGACTGAAGCAACTTAGCACAGCACACAGTGCAATGAACTCTATAGACCTAGAAGATTGTGTGAAACAAAGTAAGAGCTCAAATTTGGTTTCATAATTTTTGTACCATCGTCCTACCAAATACAGCACTGTGCAGCTAAAAATGTTAGTCGCTCAGTCATGTCTGACTCTTTGCAACCCTGTGGACTGTAGCCCACAGGGCTCCTCTGTCCATGGAATTCTCCAGGCAAGAATACTGGATTGGGTAGACATTCCCTTTTCCAAGAGATCTTCCCTATCTGGGAGATCAAACCCAAGTCTCCCACATTGTGGGCACATTCTTTACCGTCTGAACCATCAGGGAAGCCCAAGAGGAACTGAATACTCATCATTAGATCACTTTCAGCCTCTTTAAATCATGTATCTAATATTTTCAAGGTGCTTCGTTGTTCTATGACCCATTTTTATCTTTTCACATTTCCAGTGGAATATACTTCAAATGGCGCATGTGTTGGGGGGCGTGTACACCTCAAGATTTCAGGTATTATTTTATGAAGGTATTAGTTTTAAAAGAAAGTTTTTCTTTTAAGTTTTATAAAAGTCATCAAAGTACACATTAATTTCATATTTCTCAGGCCTGCTTTTTTTGCATTTAAGGCATTGACGTTATATAGCAGACATCTGTCATTGATGGAGCAATATATCTAAAAACATATTAGAGAGGCACAATCAATTCAACTCAGCAAATAATTAATGAGCTTTTATAATATGAAATATTTTACAGGTTTTACAAAGATGGAAAAAACACTTTTGCTCTTGAATTGCTTATAACTTCCTGGGTAAAAGAAAAAAAATGGAAATTCACTATACAATAGAACAAATACAAGAACTGGAAGAAAGATACATGGTAGCATGGGATGAATCCTTAAACTGTGCACATCTGAAAAGAAGCATTCATCCTGTGCACTTCAGCCAAACCCTTGCTATAGCATAAGCTTTGTCCATAAATAGGCTAATATTCAATTAACCGGGAATTGCATTACTCAGAATGTCTGGATCCCCAAACTTGCCCAGGAACAAAGGATTTGGAGTTTTTCAATTTTTGTGAGCCTATGCTGTGTTTGAGTAGTATGAAAGGCAATGTAAGTAATAACCCTGAAACTAGACTTTAAAGCTGATCACAGTTATTTGGTAACATGACCCACCCCTCCTCCATTTCCCCTCCCCCTTGATAGATTTAGACAGGGGCTGCTCTGAGTTCTTTTGTGAGAACTTATGCTCAAGATGACTGATTGACAAGTGGAGCTTTTTCTTTTTCTGGGGGAAAAGAAATTTCCAGGGTCACGCTCCTTGTATTTGCAAAGAGCTCTAAAAGCCCCAGAGAGTGAAAAGAGTCAAAATTGACTTCTTGTTGATGATCACAAACTGCATGACAAGGGAGAGGGGGGAAAAGGTGGGGATTGAAGCTGTGATGCAGAATGTCAAGATAACTGCTAAGGCAGATGATTTCAAAACAGGCCTCCAGCTAAATAGTAAGTTAGATACTCAAACAGAAACTACAGGCATCAGATAGAAGGTGCAGAGGCTGAAGATCTTCAGCCCCAGTCACGATGAACTCTATGACAGCAGCCTGCTGAGATAGAAGCGTAACACTCCCCTGCATGGCTGGCTTTCTTTTAGAAAGACACAACACCCATCAGAGTTTCTGTTTTTTCCTTCAATATTATACTATGTATGTCCTGGAACATGTTTCAGTTGATCCAGGGGAAAAATTATATTCTATTCTTTATATTCATATGCCTGTAAACTATGTCTGTATTCAAGTACTCACCTTGATTATTCATAAGGGCCTGCAAAATTCATGCTTTAGTAAGGAAATGTTGAGCTCCTCATATCTATTTTGTGTTCATTCCAAAACCAAATGACTAGAAGTTGGGAGTTTCAAGCTTCATTCACTTCTGGAGCTAAGGAAAAAAAAAAAAAAAGAATTCTATATACTTTAGGTCTTCATTTCTAACAACAAAGTCCTGGATTTTGAAGAGGGATATTTTTATCCCCAGGAAATAATCTTCTTTAGAAAAAATAGCTGAAAAAACTAGTTATATTGGTATGTGTTTAAGCCTTTATATTGAGGAGAGAGATTATTAACATAGTGGTTGGAGAAAATAAGTAGGATTCCTGTTTAATGAAACCCATTTTCATTACTGCCTGGCTTCGTGACTAGATAGCCAAAGGCAAGAAGGGTGCAGGAGTTGGTGGTAAGTGGAGCTGTTTTAGAAGCTGAGAGAAATGAGCTGATTATGCTGTAGTTAACAGGAGAAAAAGTGAGAAACTGGTGGGGCTATGTAAAAAGACACAAGGAACTGAAAAATTGTGAAGAGAAACTCTGAAATGACAACATCAAAAAGGAATCACCTCCAACCTGTGTCCACCATATATCTGACATCTGGAAAGCTTTTCTGACTCAAGCTGTTGATTATGATTCAAATTCATCACCCCTTCCACAATTTCCTCACTAGAAAATAAGACTTGTTCAGAAGTGAAAATGAAAACCATTAGATTTCATGCTATAAAATTACGAGGAATTCATTCACCCTGGAAAATCTCTAGTTTTACAATCAGACCTCACACACACATACATACACACAAACTACATTTGTTTAGCTTCACACAAAGAAAGTGCATAGGAACCACGCACAGGAATCATGAATTGTTCATGAGAATGTACAGAGGTATACAATAGAAAATGATTCCCTTCTTCACTTCTAGGTTCTTTGACTGGCCTGGTAATTCATTTGGCATAAGACAGAAAAACAGGAGAAGAACGAATTTAATTTCATATGCACAGGAGCTCATAAGAATGTGGGACTCAAAGAAGTGACCGAAGCAGGCAAACTTTATATTTTCAACAGACAAAAATTATTTGTGAAGAAATGAAAAAGGGTTTTTAGACTTGGAGTCATAAATTAATTCAGAAGTAACAAAGTTTGTTAATATAGCTTTCTCAGTCCTGAATTCCCCATCTCTGGCATCAAGGATGCCTTCTACCCTCCAGGTGCAAGGAGATTACCTTCACCTCGGGGCTTTATTTCCTGCCTTCAGACGGACAAAGGAGGCACTGAGTCCTTCTGGCACCTGCCATGTCTTAAGTAACTTCAATTCTAAATAATCAATATGCCAAAGTAGCATATTTGGAGGCAGTCTGCCCTAATCCCATCAGAGTCACCAAAAAAGGACATTTTATTTATAGGTGTTCCATTTAGGAAGCAGCCTTCAACTATGGATACAAAGCATGAATGTAACGTCTGGTTCATCCCAGAAAGACAGTTCAAATCATCATGACCCCATCATCCAGCCATAAAATAAACACTTCCCATTTTGTAGAGGAATATTAAAAGGTTTAATTCAATAATTGATGGAAAGGTCATTGAGTTATTCAAATAAATGAGGTTATATAAATGGGAAGTATTATAAAATTTCACATTCACATATCATTTGATTCCCTAGTCGTCAGGCAAGGTCTGTATACAAGTGTTTTCCCCATAAATCATTTTCCAAACATAAAGTTAAAAACCCCAGTGCCCTGGAAAACATAAAGAAGATCCACACTATATAATTAGTTGAGAATGGAGTTGAGCTAGTCACTCCTCTAGTGCCAGCACTGTCATCCAGGCTCTGAAAACATTCAATCAAATCATCCTATTGTTTACAAATCACACACAAACCCAAATACCGCAAGGTTAGCCCGTTCTTCAAATAGCTGCACTGGTGGCATAATTTCACAGCAAACTAGAAATACAGAGATTCAAGAGCTTTCTCTGTTGTTGCTAATCTTTCCACTCAAATTATGCTGCTGCTTCTGTTATTTTCTGCTACATGTGCTCTTTTTTAGGTGGAGCTGACAATTCTGAGGTCACACTGGGTGTCAGTGGCAAGCTGGCAGTAGGACAGGGCTGTTTGAGCTAAGTTACTAATAAGTGAACCCATGGAGTGCCATTTCATTAACGAATGTATCATTAAAAGCCTTACCTCTATGACTTACTCATTGTTCTCTGCCTAGCCTGGCCCCTGCCTTGAAGCCTTAAAAATAAAGAAACCCTGCTAGCCTAGTGAAGGGCTGGGACCAGCTAATTAGAGGCCCCCTTCCTGCATATTCTCTTCTCTCCACTGCAAAGAACAAGAACACCTCTCTCTTCACCCACATCTACAGTTATGAATGAATTTGTATCAGAGGGGGGAAAAAAGGAGGAGGATAGGAGATAATGAGCCAAACAAGGGAAATGTCAAAGATCTCAGGAGACAGCAGCTTGGGTTTAGGACTCAGCAGGTATATTGATGACTTTTTTTGGCTGATATTACAAGCTGATACTGGAGTCAAGCAGTCCTGAATAAAAATCCCATCTCCCTCACTTAGTAGCTCTGTGAACTCAGGCAAGTTACTTGATGTCTCTGAGCCTGACTTTCTGTACTTGTAAAATAAGTATAATTAGGATATCTATCTCAAGTGAGACAGCATATGTAAAACAGTTACTGCAAATGCCTAACAACTACTGTTAGCTTCAGAATTTGGCCTGGACATCTCTAAAGTGGCTCAGGGATTTCTTCCCCAGGAAGCTCATTGGGACATCTACACTCCTCATCCCCTAATGACATCACTGTCAGTTTGGGTTCAGTTCCCAAACTGTGCACTCGCTAAACACTTCTTTTTCACCACACTTATTAATCTGTGTTATCAACTGCTAAGGATCATAAATGCTTGAGGATAGACACAGCTGGAAACAAAGTCACATATTTTCAAGATGACTTACTAAGAACATTATACATGAGGCAAGGCAGTTGGGCATGATATGAAATATAGAGAAACTTATTCTTCAACACACATTTATTATGAACTTACTACATGCCCTGTGCTAAATTATAATGGTGAACAAAACATAGACAGATTAGGTTGTGATAAATGCTAGTAGCAAATCAAAGTCTTGAGGCCACTGGAGGTTTTAATTAGGGCATTTTGTATTAGGCAGCTATGGCTGCAATTAATACTGGACAATAAACTACCCTAAAACTTAGTGCATTCAACAATAAGGACTTAATATTCTCACTCACAAGTCTACAGGTTGTCTGGGACACTTCTGCTTCAGACTCTGTTTTGACTAGGGTCGGCTAAAAGCTTCCAGTTAGAGACACTTCCGTTCTGTGTTCTTCATTCTGGGATTCTGGGCAAAGAGCCAACGGCTACTTAGAACTTGCTCTTCTAATGACAAGTGAAGGAGCCCAAGTGGTCACAAGCAAACTCACAAGCATATTTAAAGACTTTGCCAGTCTCACATCCCCTAATATGTCCATGGCTTAAAGCAAGTCATAAACAAACGTAGCATCAGTGGAATGGCAACTAGACCTCACTTATTCTAGTTTACTTGACTTCACTTTCACTTTTCACTTTCATGCATTGGAGAAGGAAATGGCAGCCCACTCCAGTATTCTTGCCTGGAGAATCCCAGGGACGGGGAGCCTGGGGGCTGCTGTCCATGGGGTCGCACAGAGTCGGACACGACTGAAGCGACTCAGCAGCAGCAGCAGTGACAGTGTTTGTCCTTTCCCAAACTCTAGTCAGGCTTCTCTAAACTCTCGTTTCAACTAGCCCTGACTTTTGGCCTTTCATGTTCATCTCTGCATTATTTAATTATAGCAAGAATCTTACTAAGTCAGTTTATACAGAATCCCCCATTCTCAATACCTAATTTCCTAAGTGTTTCATCAGGTTCCTCATCCTCCACTACCCTCAGTGATCTTTTTAACCTTGCCTTAAGCAAGAATTCTGTTAGGTCATTTTAGCCAGAATACCCCCTTACTCCTGAGGTTTCTTTTTAGTAACTTTCCACCCACTCACCCTGCTCCTTGGCTATAAATCCCCCTGTTTCTTTGTTGTATTTGGAGTTGAGCCCAGTCTCTCTCTCCTGCTACAAAGCCATCCTATCACAAGCATCCCCCTGAAGCAAGTCCGCCTTACCATCCTGTAACCAGTGTCATGAATAGTTTTTTCTTTAACACTTTCAAAGTCACAGGGCAAAGGAGATCATTGAAAAACAGAGAAGAGTAATCCAATAATCCTATCTCAAGTGACAACTGTGCTAAAATTTGAAGGATACATCAGCATTTGCCAGGCAAAAGAGAATTCAGTAGGCCTAACATGAGTTAGTTGTTCCCTGGATTTAGAAAATTAGCACTTATTCCCAGACACCACTTTCTATGCTACCTGTCTAAGAAACAAATAATAACCAGCACTCTTCTTTAGTCCACCTGTCACATTACTTGAAGGGATGGGCAATACTTCCCAATAGTGGTATTGGTATGCTGAGGAACATTTTTCTACTCCTAAAGAGAATTCTTTAATCCCTAAAGAACTATGTAAGACAATATAGATATGTGATACAAATGGTAGCACTTATTCTCCGTAATTGAAATGTATGAGAACTGTGGAACAAGGGTAAAAGTAGGATTTGTCCATCTATCATTGTGACAAATGGACAGTTTATTGCTTTGCATTTGCTCAGCACTGCAGGAAAAGGGTCTAAGTTCAGAAAAATCTATTTCCCACAGAGCAATTATCAATTTTAATATTAAATTTTAAAATGATTTTTAATTTATCAACTGGTCCCTGAATTCAGGGTTGGAGCTGTCAGATCTCTGTCTTGGATATTAGGCTGATGATGGTTCATATCTAAAGTCCATAGATAATGAACATTTTGTAAATCTGTAATGTAGTTCTTTTTCTTCTCATTGTAAATTAATTGATCTTTTTGCCATTAGGGAGATGATCAACTGCCCTATTTTTCAGTCTCCCTCTCTTTTTTCTGTTTCAAATGCAAGGCAAAACATTCCAAAATGAAACCCAATTTTAATTAGTTACTCTGGCCCCTGAAAAGCAAAATTCTCCTCCTTCACTGAGATTTTAAAGTTCCTTGCTTTGATGCAGAATTGAAAAAGCAAAAAACAGGGGTGAGCAGTTTTAAAGTGAGGGGTCAGAAGAGCATTGGTCTCCTTTTGCCCTTCACTCTCCTGGCAATGAAACTTTCTTCTGGTCTGGAGTTCAGAGTGCGTGAGAAAATTTGTTTTCAGTTAAACCACAGATCAGAATCAACCCATGCTCACCTAATCTCACATATGGCAAGCCAAGGCTACCACCAAGACCAGAGTACCCTGACCCAGTATCAAGGGTCAACTGACTTGATGCACAGAATTCAACAGTGTTTGAGGAGGTCAGAGACCAAGATGCATAATTGTACATTTTAGTTAACAAACCTTAACTTTTCCCCACACTTGCAGGTCAGGAAGCAACAGTTAGAACTGGACATGGAACAAGGACATGGAACAATAGGCTGGTTCCAAATAGGGAAAGGAGAACATCAAGGCTGTATACTGTCACTCTGCTTATTTAACTTCTATGCAGAGTACATCATGAGAAATGCTGGGCTTGGATGAAGCATAAGCTGGAATCAAGATTGACAGGAGAAATATCAATAATCTCAGATATGCAGATGACACCACTCTATGGCAGAAAGCAAAGAAGTACTAAAGAGCCTCTTGATAAAAGTGAAAGAGGAGAATGAAAACATGGCTTAAAGCTCAACATTCAGAAACCTAAGATCACGGCATCTGGTCCCATCACTTCATGGCAAACAGATGGGGAAACACTGGAAACAATGGCTGACTTTTATTTTCTGGGGCTCCAAAATCACTGCAGATGGTGACTGTCACCATGAAATTAAAAGACACTAGCTCCTTGGAAGAAAAGCTGTGACCAAACTAGACAGCACATTTAAAACCAACAGACCTAAAGCCCCATGAAGGCGAGGACATAACCTGTGCAGTCTCACCTAGCACCATCTCAGGCACCTTAAAAAATGCCTGGCACGTAAGTAGCACAAAAATATTCCATGAATGAATAGATAAATATTTAAGTGTACTAATATATAAATGGATATATAAATGACTGTTACACTAGTCTAAGATGTTCGATAACATAAAATAACCCAAATCAGAAGAAAGAAGAGAAAATCTGGTTATCTTGTAAAAGTGTGATATTTTTTTCCCCAAAGGAAAAATTTCAAGGCTACTTTTTTTGCCCCCTTAGGGAAAAGAAAGATCAATGGCAGCAGCTCAGCAGTCACCCGAAGTCCCACAGTGTATGCAGACCTGATGGAGGAGAGAAAATTGAGGTAAGGAAATAGATTTCACTTTTTAGCTTTAAAGTAGTTATTATAAGCAATAGGGGAGAAATAATTATTTTTTAAGTGATAAGCACTACTTGGACAATGTGACAATCTTCTATTTAAATGTAACTTTGTGAAATGTGGCTATTTGGTGGGTATATGGTTTTACCACTCCAGATGTCGTAAGTCTGTCAACTTGAAAAATAAAATTTGAGTCAAATTATATCAAGCAATAAGTTGTTGGTTGCTGCTGTCATTTTCCTAAAGAACATAATGGAAGGAATTCTTTGCTCTCTTCAGACAACAATACACAAACTTTTTTTTTTAAGGATTCTGATTTTCTTTGTGCAAAATTGAAAAGCAGAGCTTTTTCCACATTATGACTTTTGATGGCATGTCTTTGTGATTTTGAAAAGGAATCCCTCTAAAACTGAGCTCCCCCATAAAGGTTATAATCCTCTCTATCCAAAATTTTATTCCCTTTCTTATCCCACCCTTGCTCCCCTCAGGATGGAGGAATATGAAAGAAAAGTGCGGAGTTCCAGAGAACAAACTCAAGCAGTTACTAATAAGGGAAGTAGGAGGATGCAGAAACAAAGGAAAAGCCATCAAGAAACAATCGTTGAGTGATAAAAGAGTTTTAGTTCCTTCTCAAGGAATATACATAACAATCTGACACAAATCTTTGAGTTGTTCAACAGAAATTAAGACGCCCACCGCTCAGGGAGAGAATGATGACTACATGCTAAGCCTGAGCAGGTAGACCCCAGACTGCTTGGAACCAGAAGTATGATGCTTACAACTCCCCAAACATCACACTGTTTCCTCATCAACAATCAATCAGGAAAAAGTCCACGAGCTACAACACTCACGTGAAATGCCACTTATAAAAACACTTTCTTGAAAGCCATCAGGGAGTCCAGGTCATTTGAGCATCAGCTGCCTGCTTTCCTTGTTTGGTGCCCTTCAGTGAACACTGTACTTGCCTTCACCACAGCTCAGTGTCAATGGACTGGCTTTGCAGCACAGAAGGTGAGTGGACCCAAATTCAGTTCATAAGATTTCCTTTTTACTTTTTGACAACTTACAACCTCTTCCATCAGAGAAAGCAAAATAATCAAGAGGCAGGAGCACAAATGAGACTCAAGCAACATTAGAAATGAGAACTGCTTTTCTTTTGAAAGCCATCAGGGAGTCCAGGTCATTTGAGCATCAGCTGCCTGCTTTCCTTGTTTGGTGCCCTTCAGTGAACACTGTACTTGCCTTCACCACAGCTCAGTGTCAATGGACTGGCTTTGCAGCACAGAAGGTGAGTGGACCCAAATTCAGTTCATAAGATTTCCTTTTTACTTTTTGACAACTTACAACCTCTTCCATCAGAGAAAGCAAAATAATCAAGAGGCAGGAGCACAAATGAGACTCAAGCAACATTAGAAATGAGAACTGCTTTTCTCTAGACATCCTGGAGCGCGAAATCAAGTGTCCTTAGGAAACATCACTATAAACAAAGCTGATGGAATTTCAGCTGAGCTATTTCAAATCCTAAAAGATGATGCTGTGAAAGTGCTGCACTCAATATGCCAGCAAATTTGGAAAACTCAGCAGTGGCCACAGGACTGGAAAAGGTCAGTTTTCATTCCAGTCCCCAAAAAAGGCAATGCCAAAGAATATTCAAACTACCACACAATTGCACTCATCTCACATGCTAGCAAAATAATGCTCAAAATTCTCCAAGCTAGGCTTCAGCCATACGTGAACCAAGAACTCCCAAATGTTCAAGTTGGATTTAGAAAAGGCAGAGGAACCAGAGATCAAATTGCCAACATCTGTTGGATGATAGGAAAAGCAAAATAATTCCAAAAGAACATGTACTTCTGCTTCATTGCTTATGCTAAAGCCCTTGACTGTATGGATCACAATAGACTATGGAAAATTCTGAAAGACATGGGAATACCAGACCACCTGACCTGACTCCTGAGAAACCTGTATGCAGATCTGGAAGCAACAGTTTGAACCAGACATGGAACAAGGGACTGATTCCAAATTGGGAAAGGAGTACGTCAAGGTTGTATATTGTCACCCTGCTTATTTAACTTATATGCAGAGTAAATCATGAGAAATGCCAGGATAGATGAAGCACAAGCTGGAATCAAGATTGCCAGAAGAAATATCAATAACCTCAGATATGCAGATGATACCACCCTCATGCCACAAAGCAAAGAGGAACTAAAGAGCCTCTTGACGAAAGTGAAAGAGGAGAGTGAAAAAGTTGGCTTAAAACTCAGCATTAAAAAAACTAAGGTCATCGCATCCAGTTCCATCACTTCATGGCAAATAGATGGGGAAATAGTGGCTGACTTTATTTTGAGGGGCTTCAAAATCACTGCAGATGGTGACTGCAGCCATGAAATTAAAAGACACTTACTCCTTGGAAGGAAAGTTATGACCAACCTAAACAGCATGTTAAAAAGCAGAGACATTACTTTGCCAACAAAGGTCGGTCTAATGAAAACTATGGAAATATGGTTTTTTCAGTAGTCCTGTATGGATGTGAGAGTTGGACTATAAAGAAAGCTGAGCAAAGAATCAATGCTTTTGAACTGTGGTGTTGAAAAAGACTCTTGAGAGTCCCTTGGACTGCAAGGAGATCCAACCAGTCCATCCTAAAGGAGATCAGTCCTGAATATTCATTGCAAGGATTGATGCTGATGCTGAAACTCCAATATTTTGGCCACCTGATGGGAAGAACTGACACCCTGGAAATGACCCTGATGCTGGGAAAGATTGAAAGCAGGATGAGATGGCTGGATGGCATCACTGACTTGATGGCCATGCATTTGAGCAAGCTCCAGGAGTTGGTGATGGATAGGGAAGCCTAGAATGCCTCAGTCCAAGGGGTTATAAAGAATGAGATACAAGTGAGCAACTGAATTGAATTTCCTGAGTATAAAATCCCATGCCTGCCTTTTACTGATTCATTCCAGTTGCCCGTTGTCACCCCCGAACCTTAGTCACAATTTCATTCTAGCACCTGAGTTCACAGAGCTGTTGAAAGAGGATGGGGAGATATCTTCTTGCACTATGCATCTTTCCAGCTCTACCACCCTTTGGCAGCAATTAGAACAAACTGCTACAGTGGGCTGGAACCCTCAGCAGCCTCTGTCCAGCCACTCCGAAGCAATCAGAGAGGAAACAGAGCCAGGCTTAGCAGATAAAATGGACCATTTTCCCTTGAAATCTACTGGGGCTTGTTTACCCACAGTTTTAGTCTCCAATAGAGTTGACTTGCAGGCTTTGTAAAGTATGATGAACCTTAAGTGCCAAACAGTTGGGGCTACTTAAGATGGAAGGAAGATTGCCTCTAAGAAGCCGGGGGGTGCAATGACATTTACCATCCACATCAGAGCCAAAGATCTAGAAATGAAACTTCATTCTAGATAGCGGCTCTGATCATTGGGTGGAAGTATCTCTGGAAGTAAAGACTAACTCTTGAATTTTAGAAGAATCTAATTCAATTGAAGATCTACAGAAGAACCAAGGACCAATGGGAGCCCCTACTTGGCAGAGTTCATGGGCCCTTGGCACCCTGATATATACAAATAGAAACTCTTGTTGCATTTCTGGAAATAAGTCACTAATGTGTAATGTATAACCCTATATGTGAGCATATATGGATATGTGCTATGCTTAGTTGCTCAGTCATGCCCAGCTCTTTGAACCCCATGGAATGCAGCCTTCCAGGCTCTTTGTCCATGGGACTTTTCAGGCAAGAATACTGGAGTGTGTTGCCATTTCCTTCTTTAGGGGATCTTCCTGACCCTGGAATCGAACCTGTGTCTCTTGTGTCTTCTGCATTGTAGGCAGATTCTTTACTTGCTGAGCCATTGGGGAAGCCATATATATATATATATATATATATATATATATATACATACTCAATTCCTAAAACTTATCATTTTTAAGGAATTAGCATGAAGACCAAGTTTGTTTCCTTTGCCTTCAACTGCTTCATGTCAGCTTATAAATGTGCAAATCAGTCAAATATTCAAGCTAACAGCATTTCATCAGTCTTACTTCGCCCTTAATAATTCATCCCTCTTATGTTTACTCTAATACTTGTGCAGCATAAATATGCATGATATGTGGCTGTGTGTGTTCAAGCACTTTCCTGGATACACTAACAGCAGGAGACTTTTGACCTTGGTCTGAAGAGGAAAAAGTTACTGCAGTAACTAATGACAGAAATGACAGTCTCATACTTTAAATTAAAGGGGAAAAGGGAGAAAAACATTCCCAAGAGAAAGTTCCTTAGCAGCAATTTAGATTTCAGCCTAAGAGGTGCTTTTCTGTAAATTACATTTGAAAACACTTGCTTTTTCCTGCATCAGGTTTAACAAGGGTAATACCTATCCTCTTGCCAAAAACCTTATAGAGATGTTGTGAGAAATAATAAAAAAGTATCTGTGGAGCCTCTCAGCTATCAGGAATAAAAATACTAATAAATATAAAGGCTTCTTATTAATACTAGTAAATATCCTGCTAGGAAAAAAAGCCACAATAAAAGGGAGATTTGGGTAATATCTACTAACTCCTAATCCAATTATTTTAGAGGCTTTGATTATTTTCTTCCTGATTCTCTTAAATTTGTAAGGAGTGTTTCAGGTATTTAACATTTCTTTTCTCATTGTTTTGAGGATGTTCCGTATCTTGGCAAATAATACCAGGGATTAACAAGGACCAAGTTGGAATCCATAGGTTGCTGGTGACTCAGTTTCCCCACTGCAATCAAGAAACTATAAAAACATAAAGATTGAGACTTCTTGCTGCCTTTGTTGTATATCACATGCTTTCAGTCTCAAAGGGATTTTTCCAGATATTTCGATTAGTTTTCTTGGTCTGTCTGAAAACTCTGTTTTCTGATACCTTTTCCCCTAAAATATACAAACTCAAATGCTTAGGCTGAATTGAACTCGATCATCCTTTACCATTTTTTCCAATGAAGAATCCTGTTCTGTCATCAAGTGAAAAAGAGAACAATACCTCCAAGATCTCATTTGCAGATATAATATTATGAGAAACCTGACACAGATTTATGTACCAGCTTGTAAGGGCACAATTAGGATCTTTATCTGCACAGGGAAATATAGGCCAAAAGGCGTTTTTCATTTCCCAAACAAGCACCAACCAAACTGGGAGTCTGTTAAAGAAACAAGACATCAGGTTACATTAAGAAGTTTTTCTTAGTGATGTTTCCCTGGGCCCAGAAAATAACAGACCCAGAAAACGACATTAACCCTAGCAGGAATGCCAAAACTGTGCTGTAGGTATTGTTTTTATGTCTGGAGGGTCACAATTAACATATCAAATGTGCAGAGAAAAATGAACTTCTTTATTTTCTACAAGTGATAGAATCTTTCTCAAAAACTCTCACTCTGCTGGCTAGCTGATGGGGCTGGAGCATGGAGAGCAACAGTCTTTAACTTTAAATTTGCCCATTTTTTCTTAGTGATGTTTCCCTGGGCCCAGAAAATAACAGACCCAGAAAACGACATTAGCCTTAGCAGGAATGCCAAAACTGTGCTGTAGGTATTGCTTTTATGTCTGGAGGGTCACAATTAACATATCAAATGTGCAGAGAAAAATGAACTTCTTTATTTTCTACAAGTGATAGAATCTTTCTCAAAAACTCTCACTCTGCTGGCTAGCTGATGGGGCTGGAGCATGGGGAGCAACAGTCTTTAACTTTAAATTTGCCCATTTATGATGTTTCAGCACTGCTGTGTTACATAGTTTCTTTGGGATAATTTCTCACTCACTCCAAGTTTACTCCATAATGGAACAGCTCGTCTCTTTCCCCTCTTCTTTCATCAGATGAGGCTTGGATGTAGAGGATGTATCTCAGGACATGGTGTTGGCGAGGTCCTTGGTCTGATGCTGGTCTAAGGGCAGGGTCCATGATGGGCTATCTGATCTAGTTTTGGCTGTACCCAGGCTGAACATCCTACTGTGTTCATCTTTGAAGTGAACAACCGTAGCTGGTGAAGTTCTTGCAGAACAAGGCCATCTCCCTTGATGCCTGACTCCAAAATTCAGTCATCTTAGCCAAACCTGAAGCTATGCTGAGGTCAGGGACCCATATTTGGCAACCTAGATCTAGATCAGGCACTCAGAACAGGTTTTACTATTTATTTCCCTACTTCCACTTTTTTGTCTACCATCTCATGAGATAGCAATATTTCTATATTCTCTTCCTCCTTAAACAGACCATTTCTTTCATCTTTCTCTTAGCCAGCTTGACAGTTTATTACAGTGTAATAAATCACTGTAGGCTGGGAGACTGAGTCAACATTTACATTAAGTCTAAAATCAAGATGGGCTTCCCAGGTGGCACTAGTGATAAACAATGAGGGTTTGATCCCTGTGTGGGAAAGGTCCCCTGGAGGAGGGCACAGCAACCCACTCCAGGATTCTTGCTTTGAGAATCCAATGGACAGAGGAGCCTGGTGAGCGATGGTCCATACGATCACGAAGAGTCAGACATGACTGAAGCAACTCACCACACATGCACTAAGATTAAGATGCCAGATCCATTTTATTCCTGGTGAGAGACTTCTTGCTGATCTGTCAACAACCATCTTCCCAATGTATGTATCCTCATATGGCAGAAAGAGGAAGCAATCTCTCTCATGTTATTCCTCATACAGAACACTAATCCCATCATGAAAGCTCCACCCTTATGACCTAATTACAACCTAAAGACCCCTTCTCCAAATACTATCATTTTGAGGATTAGGGTATCAACACATGAATTTTGGGGGAACACAAATATTCAATTATTAGCAATCATAATTTTGATTCCTTTATTCTGCGTGGTACATCCCCTAACCCACACCTTCCAATGAACATATGAGTCATGCTTCACCTTGGAGATAGAAGACTTCCAGAGAAAAAAATTTAAGGGGAAAGAGACTATATGGCCTAATAGCTCCAAAATATTATTTCCCTTGTTACAAAACACCAAAATGTAAAGACTTTTTAAAAGTGCAAAGTTTAGAAATTAACAGTACCTATGGGTAGGTGAGAGCTTGAAGCTGTATATGTGTGCAGATATGTGCATACGAGCATACACGTTTGGGTGTGAATGGTTCTCTATGTTTGTGTGGCTGAGCATACAAGAGGTAAGGATCTGTAAAAACTCACAGGGAAGCTAGTCATCTTAGCCTAGGAGGGCAAGACCCTTTTGAATTAGTCCTACCCTCCCCATGTCAAAACTTACAGAGTATTTCATCACCTGCCATAGGTAATGGTACCTTGAAAAAAGACATGAGCTGTCAGCCTAGAGCACACGCCCCTCTAGGAACATGAGTATTTCCTCCAGGAGGCATCAGGGAAATGTCAAATCACTGGAGGCTGCCTTTCCAAACCCAGCTGGCCTTGACCTGGGATAAAATACATGTTTCCTAGAAACACCTCATAATTTAGACTCTACGACAGAGGTCCCCTCTGGATTTTCCACACACTATTTATTCTGCTCCCCCAGACTTCCTCACAGAGAATAGATAGACATAATGCTTCCATTCCATGCTATGGATTAAACTGATGTTTAGACAATCTTTTGTTTTCCCTCTGGAATCAAGTAAGTCTGCCTTTTACTCTCAAATAATATCCCAGAAGTTATTTTTAAGTAGAATCAACTTTATGAAAAAATAGGATAAGAGGAAATAAAGTAAATGAAATTTCTTAGAGAAAATTCCATCTGGTAAATAATCATTTGCCATAAACTCTGGAGAAGTAAGTTGACCTAACATGGTAATCATCACACCTCACTTATAACCAGCCTCTTTTTACAGCTGAGAGTGTAGTTTGATGGCAGCTTTCAGCTATTCATATATTATTTATGAGTTTTGTAAGAAACATAAAATTTGCAGGTAATCTGCTTTCTCTGTAACCTTTCTATTGCTGATAATACAAAGACAAGTGTAATTAAATTTGCTTTTTTGTCAATGTATGTCTCAGTCACTCAGTTGTGTATGATTCTTTGTGACCCCGAGGAATGTAGCCCACCAAGCTCCTCTGTCCATGGGATTTTTCAGGCAAGAATACTAGAGTGGCTATTTTCTTCTTCCAGGGGATCTTCCTGACCCAAGGATTGAACCGTGTCTCTTGCGTCTCCTGCAATGCAGGCAGATTCTTTACCAGCTGAGCTTTGTCAAAGACTATATAATTCTAAATAAACTAATTTAGTCTAAACTTTGCTTGAAAAATCCCAGGATTGAAGTTGCTTTTCCAAGTAGGGTTGTACAAAATGCCACAGTTTGGGAAGTTTGATTTAGATTCAAATCCTGTCTTACTATAAGCTTTCTTTTTTAGGGAAACTTGCTTTTAGTCTAATTTGATCATCCATAAAATAGAATAATACTCATAGGGTAATTAGGAGAAGTAAGTGAAATTAAGCCTGTAGGAACTGACTGAAGCCATTCTTGGCACACTGAAAATATTTTTCCTCTCCAACCCTGGAAGTCAAGTCTAAGAACACAGCAGCTTAACATGTCTGTGCACCCGAAGGAGAGACACTATTGTCAGATAACAAAATCTTCATACACTTTCCACTGTATGATTATGTTTTTTCTGAGCTTTGGACTCTGGCTGAGGCATCTACATAATAAACATAACATCACATGACAATCAACATCAAGGGGATGGTCGATGATCTGAAAGAATAGTAGCTGGACCCAGAGAATGAATATCCCAGACCACAGGTTCCATGCAGAGGCAACTCTGTGACATCATCAGCAGACATGCCCTGTTGCTCAGAATGCCTGATGAACGGAGCAGGTGCAGGGGACTGAGAGAGATGAGATGGATATGGTGATGAATGAGACAGTCCTTGCACTCAAATCCTTATTGTCTCATTGGGGAATCAAGAAGTAAACCTGTAATTTCAGTTTCATGTAGTAAGTGCTGGCCAAGCTTAAGTTCTGGGTGCTATGAAGGAGGGTTTACCAGAGGAAGTGGTACCCAAGCTGTGATCTGAAAACAGGGATGTTTCTAAAGCTACCAATGCCTGTTCACACATGAGGAAATCACTTTTTTTTTTTCTGTATAGTTGATTTAAAAATTTCTGCTCTTGTCATGTTCTCCCTCTCTCTCAGATAATCCTGTGTTAAGTATAATTTCATTTTTAGTCCTGAGCCTCAATTTGTTTACCTTCCCAATACTTCTCAGTTGCTTTATAAAGTTATTAGTTAGCTGAATTC
Organism: Aepyceros melampus; assembly: GCA_006408695.1. Lineage (NCBI taxonomy): Eukaryota > Metazoa > Chordata > Mammalia > Artiodactyla > Bovidae > Aepyceros > Aepyceros melampus. The sequence goes on from SJXQ01001711.1 coordinate 170,515, forward strand.
ACCTAAGTGTAGGATGCAGAAATTTCTCTATGGTGAAGTAATGTCATGTACATTTTGTAGCACAAAGCACATGCTATTTTTTATTTGTTCAAAGTTAAATGTGTGATAATACCCAGTTCAGTGGGTTCAAAATACTATTTTTAAATGGCTAAAAATACATACACCTTTATCTTACGAAGCTCATATAATTTTGTACTTGATAAATAAACTGGGAACATGCTTGTTTGTTTATCTGGAGTCTTTTTAATGTCATTTACAGAAACTCAGTTCAAATAAACTTAAACAGAATAAAAGAGAAGTTTTCAGCTTTTCAGATATGGCTGGATTTAGGTCCTCAGATATTGGCCCCAGTGCTCCTTCTCTCTTTCCCTCTTATCCATCCATCCATCCCTAGTTGCTGCTTTCTTTTCACACTACTGATTTTTTTCATACCTAATGGTAAAAAATAGTCCCCAACAAATCAATCCAAAGCTTCTGTTGACCTATGGTTAATTACAAAGAGAAGTCAAGGATTCTTTCCTAACAAATTCAGCAGAATTCCTGAGGATGACTCTGATTGGCTAAATCTGGGTCATCTGGCCATCTAGGAAGTATCGCAGGAGAAGAAGGAGGTAACTTGAGTGGTCAGTTGAGTCACACGGTCACCAACATGGCAGGGGAGGCAACTACTGCAACCAACACTTCACCAAGCTATAAGGAATGACTGCCGAAATAAAAAAGAGTTGGGCAGGGATTTCCCTGGTGGCCCAGCAGTTAAAACTCCTTGCTGCTTAATGCAGGTGACCAGGATTCAATCCCTGGTCTGGTAACTGGATCTCAAATGCCACAATATGTGTTCACATGCCACAACTAAAGATCCTGCAAGCCACAACTATTAATAAGACCCAGCACAGCCAAATAAATAAATAAAAATAAATACATAAGAAAAGAGGTTGGGCAGACAACATAATAATTCATCATAACATGAAACCATCAAATGTGAAGCATTTGTGCACTAGACCAGTAGACTGAGTATGTGAGCCCTTATTGGTGGTTCACCTTGAAAAAGGGTTGCTTCTGCTCTGAGTAAAAACCACCCTTAGAACCTGCAGGCACTTCTTATTCCAAATCAAAGGAAATGAACATTTCAAAGGTAAAGCTGAACTGTGGACTCAAGCTAAAGTCAAGGATTTTATCTCTAGAAAAATGACTAGAAATCCAAAGAAATCTCCCCTGGGAAGAAATCTCTATTAAACACATCTGGGCATCCAGGGGCACTGAGAAGCAAATGGAGGGAAATTCTTTAGCTGGTCACTTAAACATCCAGTAGTAAAACTCCAAGCCTTGATGGGAATTCTTCATTTTGAGGAGATCATGAGGAAATTAAGACAGCTCCAAGTTGGACAATAGAGATTTACATAATCTAAATGAAAGGTCTTACTTCACAGAATATAAGTGAAAAGTTAGAAAAATATGGATTATTTAGTGGATAGAGAAGAGAAATTGATTTTTTTTTATTCCCCAAGTCCAAAATTAAAAAAAAAAAGATCACTTTTTATTTTTTTGTATTTCCCCCAAGTCCCATATAAAGGGCTTCCCTGGTGGCTCAGTGGTAAAGAATCCTCCTGCCAGTGCAGGAGACTCAGCAAGAGCTGGGTATTCAATCCCTGGGTCAAGAAGATCCCCTGCAGGAAGAATGGCAACCCACTCCCGTATTCTTGCCTGGAAAATCCCAAGGGCAGAGGAGTCTTGCGGGCTACAGTCCACAGGGTCACAAAGAGTTGGACATGACTTAGCGACTAAACAGACACAGGTAGCTCAGTGGTAAAGAACCCACATGTCAACGCAGGAGACATAACATACATGGGTTCCAACCTTGGGTCAGGAGGATCCCCTGGAGGAGAGCATGGCAGCCCACTCCAGTATTCTTGCCTAGAGAATTCCATGGACAGAGCAGCCTGTGGGCTACAGTCCATGGGGTCACAAAGAATTGGACATAACTGAAGTGACTTAGCATGCATGCACTTAAGCCCTATAAAACAGATGAACTGCAAAAAAATGCTTCAAGCAACCACCGAAAAGCATTAAGCTGCTCTGTGTTATAAACTGTGCTAAAGGCTGAGGACAAAACAATAAATGAGGCTTGGTCTTCTGGTAAAGTCAGTTTCATGGTTAAGAAAGGCTCTTCAGCAGAGTATTAAAGTATAATATTCTACAGCAGAGGTTTGTAAAAGGTGTGGATTTAAAGAGGTCACACTTGCAACTCTGAGGCAATAATTATGTTCCTCTATATTGCCTGAAATTTCACCTTTAGAGCTCAATTCATCTGAGTTAGAAGATATCTCTTTTAAATTTTAAATAGCCCTGGAAAGCATATCACCTTAATCAGGATTGTCAGTTGTTCAAACTTGGTGTGAATTAATTAATCAAATCATTTCCCACTAACAAGCTTCTTAAATCAGTAAACTTAGTAAGTGTGCTTTTTTCTGGATGGGGGAGGGGCTTGAGGAGCAAGGGTAACCAAGAAGGGAATATTGGTTTTGCAGGATTAGAGAGCCTCCAAAGTCAGACTACCTCTAAGAGACCAATTAAGACTCAGCCTGGCCCAGGACAGTTGTATTTATTCCTTCGATGTACTGTATAAAGACATTTAAGAATACTCAGTAGTATAGAATGGACAATTAAGTAATTGCATCTTATTTGGTGGACTCTAGGCTCATCAGGAAGAACTGAAATCAACTTCCCACTGCACATCTGCAATCTCCCCAGCCAAAGTCAGTTGATATTTGGGACCTTAAGGCTTTGGGAGAACTTGTCAGATGGAGATGAATCCAGGCAGACAACCACTATCAGGCATGTTCATTGAGATAATTAAACTGAATTTGTCTGACAAAGGTAACCCGTTATACCAGAAGGGGCTGGGTTCTCTAGGACTTGAGAGTAGGATGAGACTTGCAGGTTCTGAGAGGGTGTGTGGACCTAAAACAATATCCGAGAAGAACTTACAGGCCTGGCAAGAATTGCAACAGTGAAGACTGGGGATCAGAGCCTCCCTGTGTCTTCTGAATCTGTGTAAATAGCATGAATTCCGTCCATCAGCAAGAGGGAAGGAAAGGATGCTACGAACAGTGCCTGATGGAAGACATCTCATTTGTCCTCAAGGATACGGATCAGAATTAACATGACATTTTGATAAAGAAGTAAAGCAGTATTTATGCCCAGGATGGCATGCAATAACTCAATACCCATTACAGAATTACTTATCATTAAGTAATTCTTATCATACAAATTATCATTTCAGTGAGGGAGATGCAAAATCCAAAGGGAAGATATTTAAAGGAAAGTGGGACAGGCATAATAGTTGACTTTTCAAAGTCCATTGTGAGTTTTTATCAGTAAGTGGTTCAGGAATGGGAATTCAACCTAACATAGACAATAAAACATGAGGGAGACCTGCTAGGAATTTCTGGGAAAGGTGCCCTAAGGAAGAGACATTAGGGAAAAAAAGATGGTCTTTATTCCTCTGCACACTGTGTCTAGATGAAAGAAAGTGAAAGTATTAGTTACTCAGTCCTGTCTGACTCTTTGTGATCCCATAGACTGTAGCCCACCAGGCTCCTCTGCCTGTGGAATTCTCCAGGCAAGAATACTGGAGTGGGTAGTCATTCCCTTCTCCAGGGGATCTTCCCAAGCCAGGGATTGAACCCAGGTCTCCTGCATTGCAGGTAGATTTTTTACTGTCTGAGCTATTGCAGTCATGTTGCCTCCAGCTCAAGAACAAAGACAACATATGGGAGAAGCATCACCAAGAGAACAGCTGAGAAATGGAGCTTGACCCTGACAGACCACACACAGAGCCATGGCTTTATGAATTTCTTGTTAGATGAGATGATACCTTTCAGTTTTCTGTCACTTGCTACCAGGAGCATTTGACACACAAGGCATGATAATTCTGATGCAATCCCCTCTGCATGGAGCATGGGTGATTTATTATGCTTCAACCAGACCACAGATTACTATATGGTGCATTGGCCTCTCTCGTCCCCACTCCTACCTATTCTCTACCCTATACCCAAATGCCACCACCGCAAGATCGTATCAGACTGTGTCTCTGCTTAAACACCTCTACAGGCTTTATATTTCCTATAGGAACAACTCTCTAGCATGGCAGACAAGGTCCTTGGGAATCTGGGCTTCACTTGCCATCCTGTCGAACTCCCACCATTCATTCCATGCACAGGCGCACTATCCTGCTCTTCCCTCTGTTCCACAGCACCTCTCTTTCTGCCTTTTGTCACATGAGCCATTCATGTGAAAGTCTGCAGCCTAAAATGCCCATATTCATCTTTTCTGTCTGGAAATCTACTTTTTCATCCATGCTCACCTCTGTGAAGCCTTTTTCTGACTTTAATTTGCTCCATATTTCATAGCACCTGTGTCATGTCAACCAGGACATTTTCATATATCTGTCGATATATGTCAATGTTCTCTAAAAGCCCATGGGCTCCTTGAGGCCATCTCCATAACCACAGCACCAAGTTACGTTCTAGACCATAATAGGCATTAATTACTGGAATAAATAAGTGAATGAATGAACAAAGTTCAACCCCCCAGAATTTAGAAAAGTTAGAAACAAATTCAATATTATCAAGAGTCCTTCTTCTGAGTAAGAAACTACTTCTCACATCTCTTGAGGCTATCACAGCTAACCAGCTCTCTTATGCTCCCACCCCATGTGATGACTTATTCTATCACCTTACGCTATATTTCTCATTACTGCTTATCCTTAGGACTGGGTCACTCTGGTGGACATGGCATTTTTATAATGTATTTTAAGTGTGAATGTGAAAAACTGACTTCCAGCAACAACTAGGCTTTTCTGGATGGTTAACAGAAATTCATTATGTTAACTTTAAATTAGAAGAATGTTAGGTAGTGACAAAGAGATCAAAACTAATATCGCGTATATTTGTAGAAACTAATATCACGTATATTTGTAGAAACTAGTCCTTAAGTGTATTTGTTTATTGATTAGATACAACATGCATATATATATTTTGACCTGAAAAGTATTTTCAAAGAATAAAAATGTTGGTAAGAATTAAAATTTGGTCATATTTTAATATCAAACAATGTAATTAGTAACATTTATGCAAGCATTAGTAAGTGTGGATATTTGTTGAGAGAATAAATGTTTTGGAGAAGGGAATGGCTACCTACTCCAGTATTCTTGTGATATTTGTTGAGAGAATAAATATATATGGAGAGATAAAACAGGCAAGAATGCAGCATAATATATCTAGGCATTCTACTGGTGGAATTTTTCTCCAGGGCTCTGCTTCAGCTACTTGCCACTAGGACACAGACCATGGCATTTGGGGAGCTGACAAAGCCTCACTTGTTTCTAGAAGTTTGCAAAGTTGGCTGCAAATGGAGGTTTTCTAAGTGGCTGCTCACAAAACCATGCTGGTGGCGTTACTGCCTGGGAAATACCAAGAGCTAAATGCTTCCTCTCCTTCATTTTCTGAATTTCATAGCCTGGTGGCAGTCAGGCTGCAGGCATTGTATTCTGAAAGGATTATTGCACTTCTGAGAAGTTGAAGTCACTCAGCTTTTGCCCCCATGGCTTGGGACACCAACCGAGACATACTGCAATCACACAGCTGCAATAGATGGTCTCTCGTGGCTTACTGCTTAATGATGTTGCCAACAGCAGACCTCCCTTCTATTGTGTTGACTCTGCCACCAACTCCCTTTTGCTTCTTTGAAGACTTTTTCTGTTTTCGTATTTACCTTATTTATCTTACCTTCACACTTCCCTGACCTGATTATCCTTAGACATAATCAACTCCTGTTTTCCTTTATGTATCAGTGGCTGCTGCTTGACGTTATGGTGTTATTTTAATACCATAATAGAAAATGATAAAGGCCAATCAATTACTTTGTATTATCCATGGTGCTCCATTGGGATTGATTTTCCTCTATGTAATCATGTTTACAGCCATAAAAACAAAGATTAAAAAGAGGTTTCTTTCTATTTTTCATATTCAAAGGAGTCATATTAGTAACCCTACCTCATAATGTAGCTGCTAAAAGCTAAATCTCATCTAGAGAAATGGTGTCCCTAGGAGGTGGTAAAAGCCATGAACAGGACTCAATGCCTCTCCTTGGACTGTGGTCTATGTCTTGAGTATTTATTCTCTATATTATTGTTTGGCAAAATCTGGCATCACATTTATTATCTAATGAATGGCAGTCTTGTGTGGGCTGCATTTTTCTGCATATCCTAAGAGGTTTCCATATTGTCATTCTGTCTTCTCCTCACCACATCAACTGCTAATCAACAGCAAATCTCCCATGTCAAACAGCCTAGAAAAGTACTGATAATGAATCTTCCCCAGGACTGAAGAGCCCTTCACTTACTGAAACTTCAGTTGCCTGCTGAGGCTCCCTATCTTTGAGAATAAATATATATTAGATGCAAGCAGAGCACAGAACAAACTCCAGGAGATAGTAAAAAGCAAGCAGACAGCTTGCAGGAGAGACCCACAGACCACAGAAGACTCCCAGCCCCTCCAGCACGGAGATTCTCTGAGCCAGGAACTGGTTCAAAGAGATGAGCTACAGAGACAGAGTCTTCTAATCACTAGCTTTACATGCTCTGAGATTGATGCCCTGGTGGACAGCCTCAAATAGCAGACCTAGATGCGATTGAGAACATAACTCCTCCAAAGGCCAGCTTGGCCCCAGAGCTGTCCTCTGCCAATTCCTGTGGCCACAGGTCGACTGGCCTTTTGCCTTTTGTTTGGTATAAAAAACCAATCCGGAAAACCCTGCCTGTAGGCAAGCCTTGCAATGCTACTGTGTTGTCTGACCTCATTTTCGTTACCAGAATGCTCCAGACTCTTTGCCCTCCCCTTGCTCTTCGGCTGACCCTTTTCTCCAAAGTAAACAGACAGCATACATTAAAAAATATTTTGATTATGAGGAGAATATGGAGATGAGGATCAGTGTTTCTGATGCCAGTGTTCCCCTACAGCATCCAGATATCTGGATGCTGGTGCAATCTCAGAGAAGATGCAGCCTTTGGGGGAGCTCCTGGGGTCTGATGGGGCTGGGTCCCTCTAGTCCTGCTCATCCCCTTCTCTCCTCTAGAGGCCGCTGAGATTCCGCTCCCCTGGGTCCTGGGCTCTGAAAATCACCGCTTCGCTCAGTGGCCATAGTTCAGACTTGGTCCTGTAGGCTGTGGTGTAGGCTCAACTGCTCCCATTTTTGTGAAAATATGCATAATACAAAAAAGACAAAGAAGTATTCTGGACTGTGTGCTTTGAAAGGTGAGCTCCAAGCTGTGCTCTGTCCTGCCCCTCCCTGTACTTTCTGACTGAGGCCTCCCCGTTCCCAACCCTTGAGAATCCTCCCAGAACCTCCTCTGTAGCTGCCTCACCCACCTCGTCCCTGGGGGCAGCCCTGTCGCCTCAAAAGCAAATGAAGCCTGAGGAAGTGAGGAAGGCCCTCCTCTCAACAAAGCCCCAGGCTCCTGTTTGCTCCTGTGGTTAAAACAAAGTCTCCAACTGCCGCCCGCAGCACCCTCCCTTTGAGAGTTCAAGCTCAGAGCCACTGAGTAATTTTTATTGTAGAGCAAACAGTTGCTTAAATAGGTTGTCTCCGACTGGTCATTATCTCCTCCTCCACCTCCACCTGCCACAAATTCCCTGGGTGCAGCCTCCCAGCTGCTGCCAGCCCCGCCCACCGCTGCCAGCCCCTGTATAGAAGCAGGAGCACGGACACAGCAGTGGAAATGGTCGAATGCTCTGGAACTTTTAAGAAAGCATTCCAAATGCATCGTGACACTCAGCACTTTTAGCGGAGGGAGGGATGGGGTCAGCTTTCTTCCTCGGGGAAATTACCCAAATAGGTTTTAAATTTATAGTTTGTGTTGTGATCATACATAAAAATAAAAGATACCCTCCAAACTGAGAGTTTCTTTGGCGGAAGAGGTCCTCCGGAGTTGGCTGTCTCTACTGCTATTCTGTTTTCACAGAGAACCAGAGAGCGGTTTTCCAGGAAGATGCTCCAGGACCCAGCCTCTGAGGTCCCCTCCCAAGCCTACCTGCCTGCCATCCACCGACTTCCTCCTTGTCTGCCAATCATCTTGATGAAGCTCCCCACCCACTCCCACCCCACATCTGACTCCGTTGTAGCTCCTTCCTCTTTACTTCTCTTCAGCTCAAGCAGAGAAGCCCTTCCGAATCAAAAGCAGCTTCGCCAAGCTGTTAACAGCAATTGATATCTAATACAAAGTCTTGCTCGGTGCTTTATCCTATCGCCCAGGTTGGGCCCAGCCCTAAGCCCACTGCACCCCACTCCAGCTCACACCCCAGCTTTCTGGGCTGTGGCATATCCCAGAAAGGTAATTCCATATAATTAGGTTTAAACACTTGAAATCTAGGGTTCCAAAAGTTGTTTGGGGCCAGATTTTGGCAATATGCTAATGGGTGTTATTTCCCTATTTTCTGAAAATAATTTTGATGCATTGAAGAGGAGACATTGTTACTTCCTAACACATCTAGTGGGTTATGTCCGAATATAAGGAAAGCAGGCTAGTTGTGAAATCTCAACATCTGCCCTAATTCATTGGCTTCTACATTAATGATGTTAACTGCACTCAATATAACCTGCTGCTGCTACTGCTGCTAAGTCACTTCAGTCGTGTTCGACTCTGTGCAGCACACCAGGCTCCCCTGTCCCTGGGATTCTCCAGGCAAGAACACTGGAGTGGATTGCCATTTCCTTCTCCAATGCATGAAAGTGAAAAGTGAAAGTGAAGTCGCTCAGTCATGTCTGACTCTTTGCGACCCCATGGACGGCAGCCTACCAGGCTCCTCTGTCCATGGAATTTTCCAGGCAAGAGTACTGGAGTGGGGTGCCATTGCCTTCTCCACAATATAACCTATTGTTGTTGAATTCCCTCTGGATCTTGGAAAAAACTAGCAAAAACAATGTGGGATGGATTTAATGTGTGAAATCCAACAGACATTTTTCTTTTTTTTTGCTTTGCCTTTTTATTGTTAGAATTTATAATTGTCAATAGCCCATATGGAAAACATTTCAAGTGATATGAATGAAATTATCTCCTGAAATTAATTTCTCACATAAAACTGAACTAAGTGAATCCTTCTCATAAGCAGCTAACAGGTAAAGAATATCCAGTGTGTTAACTTCAGTTTTGGAATATTCTTTATATTAAATAGATTACATAGCCCAACTAACTCATTTGTAAAAGGCATTTTAAAGGTGTATATCTCGAAATCTTCTTTTGCACCTATCTTAAACTTCAAGGCCTTGGGTACCTGCCACCATTTAGTGTTGTAATGAGAACAAAACAGTAAAAACTTCTCTGTAGATTTCAAAACCAAAAGCTGGTTACTTGCTCAAAATATATTTATCATTGGGGAAAAAAGGGCTTAACAATTATTTCCCCTAATAAGAGTTAAGAAAAGTTATGACCAACCTAGATAGCATGTTGAAAAACAGAGACATTAGTTTGCCAACAAAGGTCCATCTAGTCAAGGCTATGGTTTTTCCAGTGGTCATGTATAGATGTGAGAGTTGGACTGTGAAGAAAGCTGAGGGTCAAAGAATTGATGCTTTTGAACTACGGTGTTGGAGAAGACTCTTGAGAGTCCCTTGGAATGCAAGAAGATCCAACTAGTCCATTCTGAAGATCAGCCCTGGGATTTCTTTGGAAGGACTGATGCTAAAGCTGAAACTCCAGTACTTTGGCCACCTCATGCCAAGAGTTGACTCATTGGAAAAGACTCTGATGCTGGGAGGGATTGGGGGCAGGAGGAGAAGGGGCCGACAGAAGATGAGATGGCTGGATGGCATCACTGACTCAATGGACGTGAGTCTGAGTGAACTCCAGGAGTTGTTGGACAGGGAGGCCTGGCGTGCTGCGGTACATGGGGTCGCAGAGAGTCGGACATGACTGAGTGACTGAACTGAACTGAACTGAATAAGAGTTATCAATATTTTAATTCTTAAAATGTCCTGGGTACTGCATTGAGCACTTTATAGGCATTGACTGACCCTCACAGCAACTTTTTAAGGGAGTCTTATCACCTTCTTTTTACAGATAAGGAAACAGAAGAGGTGAAGGCTCATGCTCAAGGGTATGTGGTAGAATCCAAATGGAGCCCCATATTTTTTCACATCACAGAAGTGTTATGAAAGCAAAAAAAACACACAAAAAGGGATGTTTTGTGGGGAGGGTTGTTTTAGCTATTTTTTATTTTTACTTTTATTTTTTATTGAAGTATAGTTGATTACAATGTCTTTTTAGTTTCAAGTATACAGCAAAGTCAGTTACACACACACACACATATACATATATTCTTTTTTGGATTCTTTTCCTTTGTTCAGTTCAGTTCAGTCATTCAGTCATGTCCGACTCTTTGTGATCCCATGGACTGCAGAACGCCAGGCCTCTCTGTCCATCACCAACTCCCAGAGTTTACCCAAACTCATGTCCATTGAATCAGTGATGCCATCCAACCATCTCATCCTCTGTTGTCCCCTTCTCCTCCCACCTTCAGTCTTTCCCAGCATCAGGGTCTTTTCAAATGAGTCACTTCTTCGCATCAGGTGGCCAAAGTATTGGAATTTCAGCTTCAGCATCAGTCCTTCCAATGAATATTCAGGACTGATTCCCTTTAGGATGAACTGGTGGAATCTTCTTACAGTGCAAGGGACTCTCAAGAGTCTTCTCCAACACCATAGTTCAAAAGCATCAATTCTTCGGTGCTCAGCTTCCTTTATAATCCAACTCTCACATCCATACATGACTACTGGAAAAACCATAGCTTTGACTGGACAGACCTATGTTAGCAAAGTAATGTCTCTGCTTTTTAATAGGTTACTATAAAATATTGAGTAAAGTTCCCTGTGCTACACAGTTGGTCCTTGTTGGTTATCTATTTTATATATAGTAGTGTGTATATGTTAATCCCAGTCTCCCAATTTATCCTCCTCACCCCCTACATCTTTTCCCTTTATTAACCATAAGCTTGCATTCTCTATCTGTGAGTCTCTTTCTGTTTTGTACATGAGTTTCATTTGTATCAAGGGTTTTGTTGGTGGTGACTATTTTTAATATGGGCAGAATTTAGTGACTGTAGAAGAGCTAATGTTTGAATATTGTTACAGAAGATCCCAGAGGAAAGAGCTGGGCCTGCAAGGAAAGTAAACTTTTATTACTGTGTTGTTTCAGAAGGCTTGGCAGCACGAGTTACTCTCACAACTTGCCTGTGTTGCTCTGTTACTTAATCAGTATTACACAGAGCCACTTAACCTTTTTATGGCTTAGCTTGTCTTGTAATGTGGTTGTACTGCTAATAAACCCATTCATAGAAGTAATGTACCTTTAAAAAATTGACACCACACTCTGTTTCTAAGTCAGGTCACTTTGTGCAAGTTTCTGTGATATCACAGCATTCGTTACAACACAGACACTAACAACAGGGTGACCTGGTAAAATGAAGAAAAATGAAACCATTTTAGAACAAGTATTCATTGCACTGTCTTCTGAGATTCTGATTCTAGGCTATGAGTCCTTTTGAACCATGGGTTAAAAGCTTCTAGACTGATTTTTTTCTCATGATAGACATCAAATACGTCTATAAATTAAAACTATAATAATTTTAAAAATGAAAATTAAAAAAAAAAATCTTAAAAATGTGCATAGATTTCCTTTTTTTTTCTTTTGCTAGTAAAGGCAATATTGATTATAACTTCTTCTGTAAAAGCTTTTCATAGTTGAATATCCAGAAAATCTAGCAGTTTTAATTTCACTAAAATAAGCACGCTTATCTCGAAGAATTTTAAATATGACATAATAGTGACAGTATCTGTCGGCTTCCTTTGAGAATCAATTAGCAGCTAAACAACTATACAGACTCTGTAATGATATGTGTCTGTGGTATTTCTCCAAATTACCTGGAGCAAGGTAAATGGCATGAGAGCTGTGGTCACCAGGGAAAGCATGAAAGAATATACCACACCAGCACAAAGTTATTCAGGAAAAATCTGTAAAGAAAAAATAAGTGTGTGAGACTGCAAAGCAGCTGTTTCAAATAATAAAATATCATTTGCATCTCTGCTGAGGGTTTTGGTTCTGTCGACTGGTTGTGTCCCATGCATTTTTCCTGAACTTGCTGCTCATTTTTTTGAGCTTAGCCAGTTACGATTAAACCATCAAGTAGGTACACTTGTTTGTTTCAGATATATGAGAGACAGTAAAGCTTCATTTCAAATAGAGATGCCCAAGAGGAAAAGGTTAGAAAGTGTTGTGCAAAGCTGTGAAATACTGACTACAATTTAAATTGGAATCAGACAATTCAGCGTGAATAGGGGAAAAAAAAACCTCACATCCACAGCGTGTGCAGTAGTGAGGGGGTGAGGGACGGCAAAGAGGTTTTATTTTTAGAATTCTTTTCTAAGTCCTTTATAAGCATCTCAATCTTTGTTAAAAAGAAACAGCAGATATGCACATTTTCCTTAGGGGAGCATTTTTTTTTTCATATAAAATTTTAGTAGTTGGCTGCCTAGAGTGCGGTTTTTTTGTAACAGAATACACAAATTGTATTTTTTATGGTTCCTTATTTATAGGGAAACTACCATTTTAATAAAATGATTCACTTAGATTATTTTATGGCTTTTCATTACAGATCTTCATATTTTTTCATTTGTTCTTTTCTTTCTCCCAGTTAAAATTAAAATGTTCGACTCTGCAATTAATCCCCAAAGGATGTGATTTTGAAATGCTTTTCTCTTTCAAAAACTTGCTAAAATATCTTTCTACAAATAATAAAGATCAAAATCTATACAAACCATTTGGCTGCTCATATAAGTCATCCTTGGGCTGAATTAAACATTACTCAAAGCAAATAGTTATCATTTATTTAGGGACGAGGAATTAAGTAAACTTAGTACACAAAAAAGAACAAACTGCTTTTACCCTTTCCAAATTAGAGGAGTGATACGCTGGTACCTAATTATCATTTTATAATATGCAGTATCACATATATAGTATAAGGCATTGTTTCACAATTGTAAGCTGCTTTGTTTTGTTGGAGGGATAGAAGTGCTTTTGTTTTGAATATGAAATATTATAACCTAAAGACTATTCTAGGAAAGACTTTTTCATATGATATGTGCCATCATTTGTCTTAAATCATGAAGGAGATACACTGTATTCAATGTGACAAATGTTAATGAAAATTCTTAGGATTTTGCATCTGGCCTCTAGTAAATCCAGTTTAAAGCAACAGGGTTTATATTTGTGGAGATGAGGATGCTAAAATGTATCACATTTTATGAATATCTTTTGCACACCGCTAGCAACCTAAGAGCAAGGTGACAGTCAACTAAATTTTTATGGTTCTAAAAAAAGTACCAATATTATTTATTTCTTATTTTATTTCAAAGGTATGGTCAAAATGTTCAACAGAACTGATGTTATTAATGTAAAATTAATCTGCTAAAATAAGTTTTAAATTAGAGATCTTAGTTAACACTGGAAAATTCAAAATCACATTCTCTTTCTTTTGAATGTGTGTTATTGCTGAACCATTCCGTATATTGCTTTGACAATAGTCCGTGCACCTAAAATACGTAAATCAAATGAGATTTCAGTTTAGAAAATGTGTGTAAAGAAAAAAACATGCTACTTTTATTATTAATATGTATTTTCACAAACTGTGTTGTGGTTTAAACTGTAAAAATATACACATGCAAACACACACACACACACACACACACATAGTCTCTACCTAATTTGTTGAGTTAATGTTCCTTCTCAAAAAATATATACTTTGAATAAGATGAATTAAATATGGTTGGTTGGATTTTAGAATGCAATGAAATGATTACATTAAAAATGACCATATTTAAGGGGAAAATAGCTAAGTTGGGCTAATTTTTTATTACTACTCATTGCATTTAAAGAAACTTGGACCAGAGATCAAAGTGCATTTTGATTTGTTTGAAAATTGTAAATGACCCAGTCCCAGATTTCCAACCCCATAAAGTTAGAAAGCAGTCTGTGAGTACTCTCTGCTCTAATCAAGAAGGAAGGGGCTTCAGCTTCAAATGTCAATGCTGTAAACATGTTAAATCTGGAAAATATTTTCTAAGCAAGCAACCATGTGTAAAATTTACTGAACTTGTCATGAAAGGGCTGCAGCTGCAAACCTACAAACTTCTCACTTCCATGAAGACTCCAGATGCCGGGACAGGGAAGCAACATTTTCATTGTGGCTCCCCAGCTGTTGTACCTTAGAGCGTTGCCTGCCGCCATCTTTCAAACAATTTTTTACCAGGTAAATAAGCTGTGATCATTTAATACAAGGAAAGAAATCCTGGCTTCCTTCAGAAGGTGCTCCATATAATTTACTACAGCATTGCCAACCCAAACATTCAACCATAGATTGAGATTTGCAATCCTTCCAGCTGCCCAGCTAAACCAAGTTAGTTTAGCAAAAGCTTCCAAAATGCAGAAGGAAAATAATCAGCTAATTATAGAATTAAGCAATTGTCATGTGCTGTTGCCAAAAAAGATTCCCATTAAATTATACTTATGCATTATTTTATGAAACTTTCTGAAAAATATGTTTGCTGCTTATAACTAAAAACATCTTGGGATAAATTTAAAACTTTGCTTTACTACAGAAACATAAAATCTGCCAGATATCATCATAAACAAAGACAATTTGACGAATTTTAAAAAATTGCTAACACTCCTTTTAACACTACTAGCATTATGTGTGATATTTACAATATGCAATCTTCTTTTATAATGTAAAGTGTTTTTAAAATGAAATCTGCACTTAAATGCCAATATCCTCTCCTTCTGGCTTCTCACTTTATGACACTAACATAGGATCTCATTCACCAAGCCAATTGAAATTTTAATAAAAGAAAGCAGGAGTTTCTAATAAACTCCTGCAGTGAGCTGATAATACTAAACATCTTTAGCAGCATGGTGTTTTTTATTATTATTTTAGCTGTATATTAATATGCTAGTATTTGTAAACTCCCCAGTGCCACTAGATTTATTTCAGAAACCTTCACTACATTCCTCCATTGTGAAAAGTTTATGTGACAAAGAAAAATTCTTTTTCGATGATTTTCCACCCAATGACTCCTCGATAGGAAAAGATATGGCTGACAAATGTGTTGCATCTATGCATTCAGTCCTGGAAGAAAGAGTAACTGATTTTACTTATTCTGGTGCCAGTTCTGGGCTAATCAAGAAAGCTGATATAATCCATAACTGCTAGAGACGCATTATTTGGGCTTTTGTTAGAAATGTAGCAAGATATATGGAGCTACATCTTTACCACCATGGCTCCTTGCTAGGTTTATCTTATAGTCCAGCCTCTATACCTTCAGCCCCAAATCCCCACCCCACCTCCCAACTAGACCACCATTACTCTTCTATTGGAGCAATAGGAGCTGCGGCTGCATAGCTTCCACTTAAAACATAATATATAAGGATCCATGTTTACAATGTAGTTTGGATATGGAGTTCAAATAAAGCCATGGGGCACAGTTTTTATAACACTGGATACGACGTGGAACTGTTACCATCAATAGGCAGTGAACTGTTACATATACTTCATGTAATGAGAGTCAACAGTTAGATAGTGTTTACTGTGTGTCAGGTACTATTCTAGCCACTTGACATGTATGAACCTATTCAATCCTTTCCACAGCTCTGTGTGGCAGACATTATTACTGCCCTCACTTCATAGATAATAAAACCAAGAAAGGAACTTGCCAATGTCATGCAGCTTGAGAGTCTGCTCAAGATTCAAGCAAGAAGTCTATAGAGTCCAACTCTCCATCCCTCTGCCTCTGTAAACAATGTTGTATGACAACTGAAACCATCTTAGATGGTTTTCACTGGTACCACTTCTCTGAAAAACACCTATTCCACTACTTCTTTGCCGCTTATGCCCTAAGTAAGCCAGATATCTCTGGTCTTCTTAATTTTAAATTCAGGAAGGAAAGTGAGTCTTCTCACCCTCAATCACTATCACCCCTTCCAAACTGATTATGTAAAAAGTGTCAAAAAATGTTCATTGTTGGTATTCTTAACATCATATTGAAATAAAACAAGAGCAAACCAAGACATACTGGTTTTATGGCCTTTGTGAGGCTTAGGACAAAGCTCATAAGATGCATAAGCTGACAAGAAAGGGATCCTGACACAAAATTTTAAAAAGCAAACTTTCTTTCAAGACATCAGAGCCAGGGTATAAGGCATGATGGAAAGACCACTGTTTGAAATGAGCATTCTGCATAGATATCCATGGTGGCCCTGGGACCAGCTTTAACTGGGCTGGCCCAATGAGCAAGAAAACATGTAGGGCCTCGTGGTCTGGCATGGAGAACTCTGTGACAAGAGCACACATTTTATGAATAAGGAAGGAGAACTTTGTTTCTTCCAAAACCAGGCTACTGAATCAACTCAATAAGAGAATAGCAGCCCTGGGGGCTAAGGTTGGGGGACATTCAAACAGATGTATAAAATGCATCAAAGTTGACCCCCCAAAAAAATCACGTCTACTTTTTTTCCCAAAATTTCTTGTCAATATCTTGAGGCCTGGTATTGGTTTTGAGCAGACTGCCATAGAGGGGAGCACCTTGACATTTCTCAGATTGCAACTCTAATGTGCTCACATTACATTACTGCCCAGTATGGCTCACAATATTCCATCATATTGTCCATTAGATGTTCTGGAACTAGTTTCCGCAAGCAGGCTACTAGAAGTTATAGGCACATTTGAAAACAGTAAGGTAACGTTTGGTGATAGAAATACCATATATCTTTGTTTAGAAGTAGTGGCTTGTATTAAATTTAATTACTTCCCCTGTGGCTTTAAATCAAGGGCAGCTTCTGTTAAATTTAATTACTTTCCCCTGCGGTTTACATGGCAAAGGTGTCATTGCTACTTGCCGAGTGCTTCTGGCCAAAGTGAAAGCTTGGGTTTGATTTGCTCCATAATAACCAATGCTTTCTCTCATAATTTTACTTTCTGCCTCTATCCAAGAGCACATTTTTGTGGACATTTTATTCATGAAATCTGCCTTTAGTATCTTGGAAATTATTCAATTAGTAGCATGTGACTGACAGCTGAAATCTGAAGAAAAAAAATTTTTTGATAAATTTCAACACAAGATAGGCTGGATTTATTTTTGCCACTTTATTGTACAAATGACTTTATTTGTGACTTTATTTACGTCACATAATCGCTTAAAGGCAAGTTTTCTTAAATTTTCTGAATGGGGCAGTTATTATTCCTTTGATTTCATTAGCTGTACACTCAAGCTAACAATTTTTACTACTAAGTCAATACCCATGTCAATGGCTTAGGCCCCCGCAATTGTAGCTACCTAACAATATTGCCCTTCACTGAATTGCCATTGCAATGGTTTCACAGAAGTGAATTCCTGAAAGTTTGCTTCTCTTATGATGAAGTGGATCTTCATTAACATTCTGAAAATGAAATGCAGCTTCATAAAAAAATAAGGCAGCTTTCAGACCATTTTAGAATTTCAGAGAAATTTTGCATTATCTTTCCCATGATTCTATCCTGATGTCAGACTGTATTTCAAATGAAATGACAATGAAATCATTTCAATTCCATGCAATGTGCAAAAAAACAGTCAATTTTTCACTTGGCAAGCTGAAGTCTAAAGTAATTAAGCACTGCTGTGTGGGAGGCAGCTTCCTGCTCTGAAGTCAGCCTGAGATAATTACCATATTAAAGTCAAAACATCATGTGCCGCACTGATAGATAGATGGATGGAGAGATTGGGCATCTATTAAATGATCCATTTTGTTATGCTTCCTGGGAAATGTGCCATTGATGCCAATTAAGAAATATATATTCCAAGTGAGAATTTCTAAGTGACAAAACTTCTATCCAGTAAATTGAATTTATTATTTACTGATCATGAAGTACTTAAAGTCATAAAATCTCGATAGAGAGCAACCTATGAGGAGAATTACATGCTCTGACTCGGTTTACAAACCCCTCATTACCCAATTGCTACGTTAGCATAAAGTTCTTCACGATAAGATTTGTACCCAAGGTACTAAATTATTTCTGTTGTGAAAACTCTAACTGGAATAATATGATATTGCACATAAAATATAAGCATTCAGAAATTTCAAAGCCCCAAACAAGTTAAATTTAAATTTTATTTTCCATATGTTTAAAAGAAAGGTAAATGAAATATACTTCAAAGGTAATCTTTCTTAAGTATCTTTAAATCTCTGCCCACTTTACTGAAAAATGAAATAACCTCCAAATAGCAAAGATGGATAGTAATTTTAAAGCATATTTCAACTGAATGCACTGTAGCAAGATTAAATTATCTTAAAATTCTTAGCAACCCTGTTCCTTAAAAGTTCATAATTCATTAATATTCCTTCTCAGTGACCAAGTATATTGTATTATTTGTGCTTTTAAAGTGATAACTGGTTACGAATCTACTAAGCAAGCATTTGATTTGTAATTGAAATCTGCCCCCTATATATCAAAGCTCACAATCAATTGCAGCAAACAATAAAAGTTGATTTTCATGTAAATATTAGTGGAAGAATAAAAGAACATGTCAGGCTCTCTAAAAGAAGAGGGCATCTCCAAGTCAGGATCTTTTTTTTAAGTAAAGAAGAATAGACACCTCTACTTCTGCAGTGAAGGTTATGTTTGATCTTCTTTAACTACTTTCTATGGGATTTATTTGCCACCTTTTCCAGTAGCTTATTGATACCATAAAGGATGGAGCACTAAAGTGATATCCCTTTAAAATCAGAGGCAAGGACTTTGAGGATCAAAACTAATATTTCTCTTGTTGACAAAAAAGAGTAGATTTTCAAATACAAAAATCCACTCATATAAAGATTAAACAATAATTAGTTTCCCAAGGAGGTAATCTAAAGAATCAATAGGCTGCCTTCATATCAGATTCCATCCATGCCCTCTGGCAGATCACTTGATCTGGGGTCCCAGGGAGTCAGGCAGTCATTTGACTGAGGCTGGCATTGCTAAATTCCAGGCCCTTCTGATAGACAGTCTCAGACCTTCGGTTCTATGTATTTCAGTAGAAATCCTAAAATGAATGCAATTTTAAATGATCTTGTGTAGAGGAGAAGGAAAAATGAAGTTTTTGTTAAGACTTGTTTTTGTGTTCTGGGATTCAGCAGCAAAGTTCACTAACTGATTTACCATCATCTCTCCCACATTGCTGAAAACAAACATCATTCTCTTAACAAGGAATGGATAGAAAAATAGAGCAGAAGGAATAACAATAGAAAGGAGGAAAGAGCAACATTTCCTTTGATTCGGTGTATATATCTGTATGTTTAGATACAGATGTAAACACACATACCCAGGGACATGCAAACATACATTAAAAGTTTTCTACTTTAAACCAATGAGGAAAACCATCTGAATAGTTTAAAATGACGATAATATTTGCTTTATTTCATTCATAACAGCAGTTAACATTTCCTAGTAAACTATGAAATTTTGTCCTAAAAAGAAGATCCACAGAGTTAAAAAATTAGATATAACTCTTTAAAGTTTGTTTTTTTTTTAATTTAGAGAGAAATATTTAGTCAATTTATAATACATTCTAAAACAAAATGAGGCAGACAGGCTTCAGAGCAAGACAAGACTGCTTTGCAGTGGATGGCCCTGATTAGAAAACAGAAAGAAGCCTAAGTCCCTAGTGTGCTTCGGGTGGGGGAAGCCAGCCCAGACCACTTGAAGAGCACTAATAACCCCAGTGCTGGGGCTTATCTGAGGATGAAAATAAACAAACCGGTTTAGAATGGACCAGAAAGTGGGAATTTGGTTTCGCGAATAGAGCTCTGGTCTAAGAGTAAGGAGATCTAGTTTCTATTTCTGACCCTGCCACTGAATCACTTTATAAATTGGGACAGTTTAGAACCCCATTCTTTCCTTTTTCCCATTTGTAAAATGGAAGTGATAATATGCCCAGCTTACTCTTAGCAAAGCAGAATTAGCAAACAGTCAGAGACAGTGAGTGTGTAGATTCAGAGCAAGGTTAGCTCTGGGAGAATTTTCAGTTCTTCATTGTGGATTCTAGCATCATTTTCGGCTGCCAAAATCCAGGTGCTATTTAGAGAATTCAACCTCAAACAGTGCCTTTATTTTCTGCCCTTTAAATGTCCATGGTTTTGAGGGTTTTTTTCACCATATTAACGGCAACAGTGAAATTAGATTGTTCAGCTTCAGTTTATAGTCCATTTCATTCTTTAATTTCTGTGTTCAGAGATGATGAGTTTGGTTTGCATTCACAGTGTTCCAGGAAAATAGCAGATAAAATGGGTTTTCATTTGAAGCATTTAAGCTTCATGAAAAAGATCTGGCTTTACCTATTGCAGTGCAATATGGTAAATATAAATTGAACAATACATGTGAGAGCAGCCTAAGCTTTCCCAAGGGGAGTTCCCCAAGTGTCGTCTCCACCAGCCCCCAATACACAGTTTTCTACAATTTAAGGTAACTTCCAAAGTCTATTTTGATATATTTTGATTATGTATTGGAAGGTACATTTTTAAAACAGTTTTCCTAACATGCTAAAAAAATGAAATAGATTGATTCTATCTCAAACCCCTAAATCAAATAAACAAGACATCAATGCATGTAACCTTTCATTCACACTTCATCCACCACCTCATTCTTTACTCTCTTGCACTTCACCCATGGTAATCTTCCTTCTCTCAACAAATGTCATATCCAGTAACTCAATCATACATCTTAATCAAAAGCAATAAGTGTAGCACCCGACATGAAAGAGTACCTATATAAACATAGTCTTTGGTGCCTTCAAGTCTCTCTCATACTGACACTGTTAACACAAGACAGCACTTCTCATCACTAAAAACACACCCTTGAATTCATTAAGTGTTCAACACTTTCTCTAACATCATAGAACGACAGCCAGCAGCACTGTCATCAGATTTTAAAGCTGACTGGCACTAACGAAGTTTAGATTTCAGAATTAAGAAGAGATAAGAGAGTGTTTCTTTTATTACCAAGATAATTCCCCCAAGTCACTAGAATAATTACCTGACCCTTAAATATTATTTTTACGTGTAATTTGTCCAATCGCTCCTGGCAAATACAGCAATAAAATGGGTGCTCTTCTGTCTTCAAATTTCAAACCAAGGCAAAGAAACAGAATTTTTTGGTGAGAGGTGCTAACGGATTTTTATCAGATAGAGTATCCTGCAATTTCATCAATGGCATCACCTTGGAAAGTATAACCCTTTCACAATGTGCCTGGATAGCTTTAAAAAGTTAGGCATTTTCTTCCCTCTCATATTTTTACAACTTGATTTGCTTCCTAATCGTAGTAATAGTATCCTGATTGGATTTTAATATTCAAGTGGATACAGATAGAAGGAAGGAGACTAACATTTCTGGAGCCCCTCATACAAAGTAGAGGTCTTGCTAGATGCCCTCACAGTCTTATGTGAACTCTCACAACAGCTTTTGTTAGGCCAGTATCACTTCTCCCCATTTTTACAGGACAGTGTGACTCAGCGTTAAGCAAGTAGGCCACAAGCTAGAAAATGGGAGTGCCAGGCTGGATTACATATGGTGGGCTTTCAGTAAATATTTGTTAGTAAACTTATGAATTCACATCTAAATATGCTTTACCACATGCTAGGCAAAGATTCTCTAAACATAAAGTTTAAAAATTCAGATATTTAACTTTAAACTGCTCAGGATTTTGCCCTTTAGTTTCAGAGTAGAGTGTCCTATCAGATTACCTTCTATAAACTACAAAATAGATATTATCTACCCACATTCTAAGGATAAGGCAGCAAAGATCTGCTAATGCAGGAGACACAAGAGATATGGGTTCAGTCCCTGAGTTGGGAAGATTCCCTGGAGTAAGAAATAGCAACCGACTCCAGTATTCTTGCCTGAAAAATTCCATGGACAGAGGAGCCTGGTGGGCTATAGTCCACGGGATCGCAAAGGGTCAGACATGACTGAGCAACTAAGCACAAACCACCATAGCGCAAGGATGAGGAAAGTGAGATTTAGAGAAACAGCATTCATACAGCTAATAAATATCAGTACCAGGGTCACACTTAGATTATCTCATATTTGAAAATTTATGGGGATCAATAGACAGGGTATCACAAACCAATAAATTCACCATTGGAGAGAAAGATGATGTTTATAGTAAACTACATATTATTTTCCAATCTGTGTCTCTCAGGGTAATGACTACTGAGTTGAGTATTCTGAAAGCAAAGTCAGAATATTGGGTTCCAGTCCTGGCTAAACCTCTTGTTACAGAGACTCTGTTTTCTTATGGAAGAAATGGGAAGAAAAGTATCCATTTCTAGTTTGGCTTATCACTGAATCCCTGGCATCAGTGCCTAGAACAAAGCAATCTCTCAGCAAATTTTGTTGAGTAAATAAATCAAATGATTAGGTCACATATAAACAGTACTTGTTCTAAGTAGATTTAAAAATGCTAATCCTAATCCTCTAGACTTTGGATTCTTGTTCTTTTTTTTTTTCTCCATTGAAAATACAAGTTCCTAAATATTTACTCATAGAAAAAAGCTGCCTTTTTAGTTGCTCAATACTGTACTTTTATAACTTATCTGTTAATAGTTCATTTGGGTTCGTTTTTACACTAGTCTTAATCTAATAGTTGTCTTCTTCCTAAAGTCATTGCAAAGATTTGGGTCAAGGATCAGCAAACTTTTTCTGTAAAGGGCCAAATAATAAATATTTTAGTCTTGTGAGCCATGTGGTCTTTGTCAAAACCACTCAACTCAGTCATCGTAGCCCCAAATCAGCCAGGTTACATATTAGTGAATGAGCTTAGCTGCATACCTGTAAAACTTTATTTAAAACAAAAAAATAGATGGTGGACCAGATTGGCACATGGGCTGTCTGCCTTTGCCAATCCCTGATCTAGAGTCTAAGTGGCCATCGGAGAGTGGCATGTTGTCGTTTTCATGTTACCTCTGCATGCATGCTTAGTCACTCAGGCATATCGGACTCTTTGCGACCCTTTGGATTGTACACTGTCAGGCTCCTCAGTCCATGGAATTCTCCAGGCAAGACTATTGGAGTGGGTTGCCATGCCCTCCTCCAGGGAATCTTCCTGGATCCAGGTCCAGGGATGGAACCCGTGTCTCCTGTGGCTCCTGCATTACAGATAGATTCTTTACCAGCTAAGCCATTGGGGAAGACCAATGTTACCTCTAGTGCTTTGCATATGGTTAATACTCAGTTCTACTTTACTGAGCTATAAGAACTTTTTGAGCTGCACTAGAAGGCAATGGCAACCCACTCCAGTACTCTTGCCTGGAAAAGTCTCATGGGCGGAGGAGCCTGGTGGGCTGCAGTCATGAGGCAGTGAAGAGACGGACACAACTCAACGACTACACTTTCACTTTTCACTTTCATGCATTGGAGAAGGAAATGGCAACTCCCTCCAGTGTTCTTGCCTGGAGAATCCCGGGGACGGCGGAGCCTGTGGGCTGCCGTCTATGGGTCGCACAGAGTCGGACACATCTGAAGCGGCTTAGCAACAGCAGCAGACATAGTGTTAGGCATCCTACAGAACATAAAGGAAGAGAAGATAGTAGCCTTAATTGCTTATGCTCAATAACCCACCCACATGAGCAAAGAGTTTATCAAGAAATACTCCCAGGAGGGCTAACTTGGCCCCTGGAGTCCCTATATAGCACTAACGCCAGGCAAAAGGTATCATAACAGGATATTTCTCCAAGGTTTGGGGGCACAGTCATTAATTTACAAGATATTCAAGTTTCTGCAATAATGAACTAGGAGCTATCACATCACACAAATGCACACAAAGTGAAAGTTGAACACACCAGGAAAAGCCTTTAGCAGCAGCTGACTTCAGAGCTGGGTTTTGAGAGCAGGCTAAGTAGAGGAGGAAAAAGCATCCCAGGTGGGAGGGGAAACATATGTAAAGCCTTAGAACAAAGCAAAGTAAAAGACAAGCTGATTAGGTTACATGAAATAGTTGGCTAATAACAAGAAACAACATTCAAGATTTGCACAAGATCTTGCTTACTCAAAGTTACTCCATTTTGTATACATTATTTAACTTGAGTACTGGATCCACAGTCTAACAAAAAGTTCTAAAAAGCTAGCCCTGTAGAATGAGATGATTTGTAGAAATCGATCTTTTTAAGCACCTCTGCCAAAGGTGAATTTTATCATGTGATGGGTAATAAATTGATAGCAACAAGGGAGTTAAACTTGTATAGAAATTTTGTGTACTTACAATACCTGTAACCAGCTGAAGTTCTATTATGTAAAATTCTGCATAGGCAGAGGAATGTCCCAAGCAAAAGACCCAAGCACAACCAGAATTTCCTAGCCTCGCCAGCCATGCTGAATTCCTATCCTTCTACACAGTGGCTGGTCACGTGGCTGGCCTTGTACTGTCTTGACCTGACAATATTTGCAACAGGCAACATCTATCAAAATGCAGCTAGCTTCAGTGGGCAGGTAAAGTTCAGTAGCAAATCGTTTTTCTTATTTTCACTTTTATAGAAAGAGGAGTTAGTTTTAAGGCATGTGGGATAACTCACACGCTCCCGACTTGGAAAAGCCTCCTGTTTGCCCTGGGGTTAGAGTTTTGGCCTTTCCTCATGAAAAGCTCTTCTCACTGCTGGGAATACTCAAATGTCTCTCAGGTCATGGCAATACATATAGCTCAGAGATGGGGATTCTTCTTATCATTCATCCTGGACAAACAAGGATTAGGGTAAAATGTGAGAAGAAGCCTTGGTTCACAGATTCATTCAAGAATTTAACTAATAGTTAAAAGAAAACTATGGTTCCTGGAGCTTGTCTTGTGAAATACACATTAAATCTTCCTAGCAACCCCAGGGCACCAGTTTTCTAGTTTTGTGCAGTCTCCAAGTTTGCATGACTCAAACAATAAAATGAAGAAAGCTTTTATCAGTGGAAATTAACATTTAAAAAACAGAGCAAAAGAACGGAAACAAATGGACAATAGTAAGACATATAATTTTATATGGCAATGAATTTTCTCTAAGATTCTCTGTGGTCCCTTACTCTACCACACACCGAAGCTTTAAAATCCAAAATAACCCATTACCTGGGATGCTTGAACGGGTAGATGGAAAACACTTCTCAGACTGACATGAAGTACAATTAGTAAATTGCTTCATTTCTTTTAAAATGCAAGCCTTTTACTGGCCTTTTACTGGAAGACTGTGATGGAATTTCTCTTTGATGGGAAACAGAGAAGCAAGTGCTTCAATTGGGCAAAGGCGCCAGGAGGAAGTTCCAGTCTCTCATCTTTCACGGAAGGTCTGCAGCATGCATTTCTGAAGACAGAGTGACATCTAAAGGGATTATGAAATAGCCAGGGCCGCTCTATGGCAGCCAGACTGACAAAGTCAAGGGCATGTCATATTTTGGAAAACTGATGAGTTTTCAGGTTTCCTGTGCTTGATTGTCCCAAGTAACCATGAAAAGAGGATCAAATTCCGATTTTAATGACATGCCTCAGGGTGCCTCAGGACAACTGCCATTTTTATCTTAGATTCTGCAGGTCCTCAGTGAACAAAAGGGGGGAAAATCAGCTTTGAATAGATTCCTTACGCTCTTGTCAAAAGTAATCCAACTCTGAATATCTATATCCCCAAATATCATCACGCGGGCAGTTTTTATTAACCTGAAGAATTAATAGAGCAGAATATTTAAAATGGGGTTTCAGTTATTGATTCTCCAATTAGATCTTGTGTTCCCTAGGAGCTGTGTATAATAATGGTTTCGCTCGGTCTCCCGCACTCACTAGCGGGCTCTGGCGCACTCTCTCTCCTCTCTCTCCCTCTCACTCTCCCCTGTCTCTGCGCCTCTCATAAGCACGCATGCTTTGAACACACATGCGGTGCATAATGATCTGGGAGGCGAGGCTGCATTTGTAGATTCTGATTATGCTTTTGAAAAACATCCTCGATCTCCAAATTTCGTCTTTTCCAAGCTTATAATCCCCGCTCTTCTTCCTGCTGCACAAAGTAATTTTTATTTTGGAGTCGGCTATCATAATACGCAGCAGCTTAGCCAGAGAGCAGGGCCCGTGTGCTTGTTAACAGCACCCTGATGTTAACAATGAACTAATTACTTTTACTACTGATGTGCTCTGGGGCGTGATTTTCTTCCTGTGTGGTTTCCTACTGAACTATTGTCATTACTCAATCAGAGGACTGAGTAAAGCAAAAACAAAACAAGAAGGAAAAAAGTGAACGCGTTTTCCTCCACAGGACTGAAGCCAGAGTCCCACATCCTCGATCTCGTTTTTCTCTGCCTTCCTTAATTGTGCATTCCTTGGGAAGTAGGAATGCCGTCTGATGCATTTTTACTTATTTATGAAAAATAGTATAAAATCATGCAAGGCTCCCTGGATACTCTATCACATTTATAACCATGATGCCCCAGTGAACTGCTTAGCATGGATCAGCTGCAGACCGAGAACTTAACTCTTTCTTCTTTACCGAAGCTGCGTCAAAGTGGTAAAACAGTGTGGGGTGTATTCCTTTTCGATAAAAGTGCCTCTGGAAAGAAGTATGTGTGTTTCTCCACTTACACAATAGTATT
This sequence comes from Aepyceros melampus, assembly GCA_006408695.1. Taxonomy (NCBI): domain Eukaryota; kingdom Metazoa; phylum Chordata; class Mammalia; order Artiodactyla; family Bovidae; genus Aepyceros; species Aepyceros melampus. The sequence continues at coordinate 197,235 of SJXQ01001711.1, forward strand.
TTTGGTTTTATTGGAGTTGGGGGGCATGAAAGGGAGGGGAGCAATGAGAAAGGACCACATTAGCCCAGAGAAAGTGATGATCAGAGAACATTTACAGAGGGAGATCATTTGCAGCAAAAGTGTTATTTTGCCTGAAGATAGAATTTGCTCACATAACTGATTTTCTGTGATTGTTTTTATATAAAACACCCACCCTACACCCATTCGCACATCTACCCAAACAACAATATTTCACTTTCACGTCAAAAGAAGTTGGCATAGAAAATTCAACAAAACATGGATCCTGAGGCATTGAAACGATATATAACGACAGGACTTTTCAGCTAGTCTTAATAAAAGAGATTAAAGCAACGTGTAACATAAGATGTGTGTTAATAAAACAAGTGGTGAAAAATAACCAATTGAAGAACCTAATAATAAGCGCATATCTTTACATTTCAATTAGCCTTTTGCTGATGCTGTCTTTTTTTTCAACACTTACAAATATATCACAACCATAGAAAAATGCTTATTAAGCCAGAGTGTTCTTGAAAATATGACTATTTTGGTTACCATTTTTTAAAAAATAATCTTTCCCATACGGTAACTTCTCATTCAAAGCTATTTCAATTAGAGCAAGAATCAATCACTCTGTGTTCAGACACTGCTCAGTTTTCTAGAGCTATTAGCGCCCACAGTCTGCCTCAGAGGGTTGGAATTCTGAGCAGAAATCAGAAATGTAAAGGCTGGAGATGCAAACTGGTATATATAGGGTGCCTAAACAATAAGGTCTTACTGTATAATGCTGGGAATTATATTCAATATCCTGTGATAAACCATAATGGAAAAGAATATGAAAAGGAAGGTATGTGTGTGTGTATATATATGTGTGTGTGTGTATGTATAACTGAGTCACCTTGCTGAACAGAAAACATTAATTCAACTATACTTCAATAAAAAAGTGAAATGTAAAAGCTGGGAGAGACATCTTGGGGGGGAGGGCACAATAGTAGTTAGAATAGCCTTTACTGGTCCACAGACACATGTTTATGACCAGCAAGAATTCAGCTTCCTATTAATAATACAGCTTGAACTTTGTTGCTAAAATATTTCTTCAAGTGTGAGTCAGATTCTTGGTTTGAGTCTTTTGTTCTACCAATAGTTATTTTCACACTAAGATGTCGAACATTTAGCTGTTTCCCTGCAGAAGAAACGCTGAGCTCACAGAATAGGACTTTGTTCCTGCTTCTTTACGGAGTTGAACAATAGCAACGTGAAAAGAAACAGTAGAAGTCAGAAAGCAGAATGATGGCATCGTTTGGCTATTACTCTATATTCTCCTCACCACAAAAAGTGTACGTCTGGTTTAGGTCTCGTCCTTGTTTCTGTTGCAATATCAGAATGTTAGGAAGTAGTTTTGTTTTGTTTTTTTAATAAAGGAAACATCTTGAAGGTAGGACTTATAAAAAGAGTACAACAGAAAGCCATGAAAGCTGTATCAGTATAAATATATCTGAAAAGGATAATACTTAGGTATCATTCAAAGCTTTAGATAAGATCATAAAATCAAAATCTGGGACAGTGCATTGATCTGATGAAAGAACAAAACCCCTAAAATATCTCAAAATTTAAAATCAGAACATTACCAGAAGTATGCTGGCTTTTTTTTTTTAATTGTTAAAAGCCCATGATTAGAAAACAGATAATTTAGGGATTCATAGTTTATTTCAGTGAGAGAAGAAAAAGAGCATGAGAGCAAGAACATTTCAGAGTGAGGCGGCCAAATCTTTCCAAACTGATTTTATTATTTAACCTCTGTGGATTTTTTTCTTCTATAGTCTAGATGATCAGCTTGATTTAGACATATCTTTTTTATCTTGGTAAATTAAATAAGGCTTGAGCAATACAAAAATTTAAATAATGTTTTTATTCTTTAAAAAAGGTTATCTCAGGAGATTCTTTACAAGTTTATGTCTGAATATTTCAACCTTAATTTTGGACTTCTATTATGAAACAGATGCTTTTGTTACTATTAAAACAATAATCCAAAATATTTCCACATGTCATATACAATAATTTTTTAAATTATATACGATTCAGGCAAAATCGGTATAGAAACTAACATGAAGAGAAGAGTTAAGCAATTATCTCGATGGGTTTAATTCCATGAGCCTTCCAAGGCAGAAAGCAGGGTCTCACGTACTATTTTCTCCTTAACAGGATAACGGCTGTTAACGACTCAGGGAGAGTAGCTAAGAAGGGTATTTGGAACAGACTGAGATCAGCTAAAGTCCTCACAAAGTGAATGACACAGACATTGATCAATTCCCTACCAGCTATTTCCACATATTCACCCCCATTTTGATTAGAAAATATAAGAGATAATTACAATGTTGGCCAAGCGAAGCTGAACCTATTTTATCCTGTTACCAACAACTTTGACTCCTTGCCATACAACCCCCAACACACCCAAAGAAGGTATATTTTCCTAGCTCTAATTTTAACTTGAAAAATCACACCTCAAGAAACTCAATATCCTTTTTAAAGACTAAGAACAATCAAAAAGATGCATAATATATTCAGTTCATAGCAGAGTGAATCATTGAGGTAACTTCCAAGATATGAAAATGTATCTGTTAAAGCTCAGATTTGGTTTTGTCAGAAGCACAGTATTAAAAATAGAAAGTTGATTATATAACTGTGGGAGGGGAAAGTAAGGCATTAGCAAACAATGAAAGAAGGAAGAAAATAAATCCAAATGTCATCTTTATGAAAGAATAAAGAAAGGAGGTACACCAGAACAAGAGTGTAAGTTTCCAATCAGTAGCTAATCCACAAAAGTGCTAGATGCATTTTCTTTGGAATTAAGGAAGTTTAAGTTACTGATAAACACCTGGAATTACCTAGCACCTTCTCACAAAGCATCCCCCTAGGCAACTTTATTTCTTATCATGACTGTGGATTTAGAAGAACAGATATCTTTAGTACCATTTTGCAAAATGACAAAGCTGAGGCCTATACTTAATTCCTAATGTTAACATCAAATTAGCCTTCTTTTTTTCTTTTTTTTTAATATCCAAAACTCTCACCTAAAATATAATACACAGTATGTGTTTCTTAAGTCGTTTCTGAAAGTTGAAAGAATTTAATAACTAACTGTGTAGGTAAGTACATGTTTTAAAAAATAATTCTCCAAGTACATTCCAAACTTCTTTGTCAATTATTTTAATTATGGATAGTACTAGCAATCAAAAGACTATCTCAGATTGGTCAAGGTATTCATTCAACAAATATTAGTTGACCTCCATTGTGTAACAGGCATGCAGATATAAAGACGAATATAACACAGTTTCTGCCCTCCGGAAAATCACAGATCAGTGGATGAAAGACAAAGTCCCTATAATTATAAAATTCCAGCATGGTGGAACATTGGCATTCAGGCCAGCCATATTTTCCTAAAAATGGGTAAAACTTCATAACTGTTTCCCTTAGAAAAGTTCCCATGGGATGGGTGGGCATTTTCCCCTGACTCTGATATACAAGTCTTATTCTCTGATCTTCACAATGTTCCATAAGCTATCAGCTGCTGCTGCTGCTTATTCACTCAGTTGTGTCTGACTCTCTACAGCTCCTTGGACTATAGCCTTCCAGGTTTCTCTGTCCATAGAATTTCCCAGTATTCCCACTTCATGAACACTGGAGTAGGTTGACATTTCCTACTCCAGGGGAGTCTTCTCAACCCAGGAATAAAATCCAGGTCTCTTGTGTCTCCTGCATTGGCAGGCAGACTCTTTACCAGTAGTGCCATCTGGGAAACCCCAATAAAATGATAAGTGTAATAATAGAGAGCCCCAGGATTTATAGTAGACACTTCCTTAAGTATACCAAATGCAACAAAATGGTATAGGAGAGGTTCAGAGTTAGCTTCCTGGAAGGGATTCTCAGCAGAGGGGTATACTGGGGGCCCCCAAGACTGCCTTCAGATTTTATGATTCTCTAGGAGAACTTATAATAAACTTAGCAAATATTCATAGCTATGAGTTATTAAGTGAAATGATATGAAGTGAAATTGGCAAAGAAAAGGCATGCATATTGAGAAATCCAGGGGAAACCACAAATGAACTTCCAGGAGTCCTCTCCTAACAAACTTAATTCTCCCAGCAATGACTGTGGCTACACATACAAATTATTGCCAATCAGGGAAGCTTGTTAGAGACTTGGAACCCACGAATTTTCCTGAGGGATACTCATTTAGGCATCTTTTCCCTAGAATGCACAAATATTCCAGAATCCCAAAAGGAAAACAAGTGTTCAGCATAAACTGTATCATTTCAATAAACAGCTTAGACACTCATCGGTTCTAGAAATGACTGGAACCCTTCGCAAGCCCAAGTTTCCAGACACCACTCAAGGAACAGCCTTGCAATCATGCCTTTCAAAAGATAGCCATTAGGCCTACTATGTCAACTAGTTTTTATACAAGGGATTAACATGAATAACTTCAGACAAGGAAAAAATAGCTAGAAGTTTTTAGGAGTGAAAGGAAGATCAATTGGGACTTCTCTGGTGATCCAGCAGTTGGGACTTTGCCTTCCAAAGCTTTGGGTGAGGGTTTGATCTGTGGTCAGGAGGTAGGATTCCACATGCCTCTGCACAGCCAGAAAAAAGAACCCATAAAACAGAGGCAATATTGTAACTAATTCAGTACTTTTTTAAAAAATGGTACACATCAAAAGAAAAAATAGATCTTAAAAAAATAAGAAAGAAAGATAAATTAAATAAGAGACTAGGACAGGAAATGACCTGGGTATGGACAAATATAGGGACACTAATTCCATGTTGCTGAAGAGCAGGAGTTAGGCAAGAGCTGGCAGACGTTAGATCATGGAACCACTTTCAAGTTTAATAAGTGTAAGCTTTATCCATAGTGGTGGTAAAGTAGAAAAGAGACAAGGCAAAGAGCTGTCTGGAAAATCTAATATTTTTAGTTCATGAGGATCTTGAACAAGAAACTTCTCCTCTCTTCCTGAGCTGCCAAAGTAGCTTAGCCGTGTCAGACTCTTTGCAACCTATGAACTGTAGACTGCCAGACTCCTCTGTCTATTGAATTCTCCAGGCAAGAATACTGGAGTGAGTTGCCATTTCCTCCTTCAGGGGATCTTCCCAACCCAGGGATCAAACCCAGGTCTCCTGCACTGCAGGCAGATTCTTCACTTTCTGAACCATCAGTGAAGCCCAAAGCAGAGACTTAAGCCTCAGAAGCCTATGTTCTAATGCCAGATCTGCCACCTACCAGCTGTGTTACCTTGGAGAATTTAATTCCCTGGGCCTCAATCTTTTCATCGCTGAAAATGAATAATAGCAACTTCAAGGGCATGTATGTGAGAACTAAATAGGTTACCTATATTTCATTAAATAGAGACATTGTCAACAGAATATACATTAGGAAAAATAATTGTCGCACAGTATGACTCAATGCTTTCTCACCACTTAAATTTTTTATTTTAGCTATGATTTAGACACAGTTTTTTTTTAGTATTACTCTAATACTGGAGTAAATACACATGTAAATATAATATTACATGTATAGTAATTACAAAATATAATACACATGTAAAAAGGAAACTGCAATGAAATAAATTGGTTTTTCTTTACAAGGAGATCCAACCAGTCCATTCTAAAGGAGATCAGTCCTGGGTGTTCATTGAAAGGACTGATGCTAAAGCTGAAACTCCAATACTTTGGCCACCTCATGTGAAGGGTTGACTCATTGGAAAAGACCCCGCTGCTGGGAGAGACTGAAGGCAGAAGGAGAAGAGACAACAGAGGATGAGATGGCTGGATGGCATCACGGACTTGTTGGGCATGAGTCTGAGTGAACTCCGGGAGTTAGTGACGGACAGGGAGGCCTAATGTGCTGTGATTCATGGGGTCGCAAAGAGTGGGACATGACTAAGCAACTGAACTGAACTGAAACATTAAATTACAAGCAATCTTCCTATAAGGTTTGCTTTATTGATGTTACATTTTCCCTTCTTTTCTTGCTTTTCTGAACATATACTATTTTTTGGTTTCAGTACTGATCACAATGAATCATTTTATAGTATTTTAACACTAAAAATCAATATAGGTACCAAACATGCAAATGACTCAACTGAAAGGCTGGTAATACATCGTTGCCAAGTCTATGCTTACATAGACAATGATGACTATGCCATGACTTCTGCCTGGCTAATAACAATTATGAGGTGCCACATCCATAGTTTATAAGATTTATTCCATTTTCAGAGATGCTAAAATTTGGAGGGTGGGGGATGTGCATCTTAAATCCAATAGTAGAAGAGGTGGATTATTTTAACCAAATGAAATTTTAGCTTCAGGGACTTTCAATTGCATAGACTCTTTTGATGTTCTGTGAAAGGTGTTCATTAAGTGTTCACAGACATAGTTCTAAAATTTTGACTTATATTTGAAAAATAAAAATAGCTTAAAGTTAATGATCTCAGCTTCTACTTTAAAAAACTATTTAAAAAAAGTGGAAAAGAAGATAGTAAAAGTAAAAAGAAAAAGAAATAGTACAATAAATAAGAGAGGAAATCAGTGAACTAGAAAATGGGAACTCACAGAAAAAATAAAGTCTATGTTCATTTCCTTGAAAATATTTATAAAATTGACACATCCATAGTAAGACTGGTTAAGAAAAAAAAGAAAGAAAATGCAAATCATTAATATCAAGAACGAAAAATAGAATATCATTCAACAAATATTTAAAAAGATAATGAGGATAGCATGAATAACTTTATGCCAATAAATCTGACAACTTAGATGAAATGGAAAAATTCCTTGAAAAACACAGCTTGGCGAAACTTATGTAGGAATAATAGTAAATCTAAAATGGCCCTATATGTCATGGACAGACTCCAACAATTACCTAACAGTTCTCCCTACTTTCTAGTATTCATTTTATGTAATTCCTTCCCTTTGGGATTGGGTGGGACTTATGACTTGCTTATAATAATACTATAAGGCAAAGCTGATGGGCTGTCACTTCCATGATTATGTTACAAGATTGTAACTCCTGTTTTGCCAGCACATTCTCACTGTAGACACTCTTCTTGCTGGCTTTAATGAAGTCACCAAGTAAAGAGGCTTACACAACAAGAAACTGAGTAGAACTTCCAGACAACAACCAGCAAAGAAATAAAGCTTCTGTGTGTGTGTGCTAAGTTGCATTTGTCATATCCAACTCTTCAACACTATGGACTGCAACCCACCAGGGTCCTCTGTCCATGGGCTTTTTTGGGCAAGAATACTAGAATGGGTTGCCATTTCCTCCTCCAGGGAATCTTCCTGAACCAGAATCAAACCTGCATCTCCTGCATTGGCAGGCAGGTTCTTTACCACTAGTGCCACCTGAAAACAACTAAATTGCATTAGTAACCAAATAAAAATAGCAGAAAGTGAAGAGGAACTGAAGAGCCTCTTCATGAAAATGAAAGAGGAGAGTGAAAAAGCTGGCTTAAAACTCAACATTCAAAAAACTAACTTCATCACTTCATGGCAAATAATAGACTAGGGAAACAATGGAAACAGTGACAGACTTTATTTTCTTGAGCTCCAAAATCACTGCAGATGGTGATTGCAGCCATGAAATTAAAAGACGCTTACTCTTTGGAAGAAAAGCTATGATCAAGCTAGGTAACGTATTGAAAAGCAGAGATAATTTGCCGACAAAGGTCCATCTAGTCAAAACTATGGTTCTTCCAGTAGTCATGTATGGATGTGAAAGTTAGACCATAAAGAAAGCTGAGAGCCAAAGAATTGATGCTTTTTAACTGTGGTGTTGGAGAAGACACTTGAGAATCCCTTGGACAGCAAGGAGATCAAACTAGCCAGTCTTAAAGGAAATCAGTTCTAAATGTTCATTGGAAGGACTATTGCTGAAAATGAAGCTCCAATATTTTGGCCACCTGATGCAAAGAACTGACTCATTGGAAAAGACCTTGGTGCTAGGGAAGATTGAAGGCAAAAGGAGAAGGGGACAACAGAAGATGAGATGGTTGGATGGCATCACCGACTGGATGGATATGAGCAAGCTCTGGGAGTTGGTGATGGACAGGGAAGCCTGGTGTGCTCAGTCCATGGGGTCACAAAGAGTGGGACATGCTTGAGTGGCCGAACAGAACTGAACTGAACAGAATAAACTTGTAAGTGGGCTTCCCAGGTGGCCCCAGTGGTAAAGAACCCACCTGTCAATACAGGAGACATAAGATACATGGGTTGGATCCCTGGGTTGGGGATATCCCCTCACTGAGGGCATGGCAACCCACTCCAGTATTCTTGCCTGGAGAATCCCATGGACAGAGGAGCCTGGAAGGTTATAATCCACAGGGTCACAAGTGACCCTACGGTCACTATGGACACAACTGAAGCGACTTAGCAGCAAACTTGGAAGCAGATCTTTCTCCAGTTGAGCCACAGACGGGCCCTCAGTCCTGACCAAAACCTCAGTTGCCCCCACAATATTCTGAAGCAGAAAACCCAGCTACACCATGTCTGGAGTCCTGCTTACAGAAAACATGAGATAACAAATATGTAATGTTTTAAGCTGCTGACTTTATGGAAGTTAGGTACACTGTGATAAATAGCTAAAATCTTTTTTTTCTAATTGTATATACAATAAATAATGTTTTTACAAACAAAACTTCAGTGGTGAATTCTATCAGACAACCAAGAAAGAAATAATCCTAATCTCACTGAAACTTATTTCAGCATACAGAGGAGGAAGTAATACTCTCCAACTGGTTTTATGAGGCCAGCAAAACCTTGAAATCAAGTTCTAACAAAGATTTGACAGGAGAAGAAAGTTATAGACCAATATTGTTCCTTAAGATGGATATAAAAATCCTTAACAAAATTTAGCAAATCAGATCCAGAAATATATATATATATGTATATGTGTGTGTATATATATATATATATATATATACACACACACACATCATGACTAAGTGGGTTTTTCACAGGAATGAAAGGTAGGTTCAACATTTGAAAAATCAATCAATGTAAATCACCACATTAACAGAATAAGTGGAAGAGGGGAAAAAGATCATTATAATAGAAGCAGAAAAAATGTAACAATGCTCTCTATGATTAAAAAAATCTCAGTCAGCTAAGAATAAAAGGGAATTTCCTCATCCTGCTGAATGGGTCTAATAAAAACCTATAGCTAACTTCATAATTAATGGTTATAGGTTAAGACTGGAAGCAAGGCAAATGTGACTGCCCTTGTCACTTCTTTTCAACATAATATTGGATGTTCTAACTAGTGCAATAAAGGAAGATAAATGCCAAGAAGTGATAAATATTGAAAAATAGTAAAATTGGAAAAATTCACAAGTAATATAATTGTGTACTTAGAGAACCCTATGGAAGCTACAAAAAAATGACAAATGACAATAGTTGACAAGTGAATTTTATATAGAATACACAGTGGTCAATATTTAAAAATCAATTTCATCTCTATATTCAGGTAGTGAATAACTGGAGCATGCAATTTTAGAAATATGATTTCCAAAACATATAAAATATCTAGGAAAAAATTAATAAAAATGTGCAAGAGCTCTATACCAACTACTACAAAACACAGCTGAGAAAATACAGATATAAATAGATGAGAGATATGTCACATCATGGGTTGTAGGACTCAATAATCTTTCTATGCACATTCTTACAAAATTTATCTAGATTCTCAATGCAATCCCTTTCAAAATTTCAGTAGAGTTTTTTGAAGCAATTAACAAGTTAATTCTAAACTTTTATATGGAATTCAATAGATCTAGAATAATATATCTTGAAAAGAAGAAGTTGGAAGGCTTAAATTACCTGATTTCAGGATTTATTACAAATCATAATAACCTAGATAGTGTGGTACTAACACAGACTATCAAATCAGTGAAAAAAAATGAGTTAAGAAATAGACCCTTACAATTAAGGTCAATAAATTTTAACCTCATTATAAAATTAATGGAGACAAAACATCTTTTTAACAAATGTTTCTGGAACAACTAGGTAACTATGAAAAATTATTATGAAAAATAATAAACATAAATCCCTGTTCTCTATTTCACTTCATACACAAAAATTAATTCTAAATGGATGATAGACCTAAACAAAAAACCAAAACCATAAAGCTTCTAAAAAGAAAATATACACACTGGAGAATGTCTTTGCAATCTTGAGTCAGGCAAAGATTTGTTGGACAGACACAAAAAGCAACAACACTTAAAGAAAAAACTGTTAAATTAGACTCATCAAAATAAAAATGCTCTGCTTATCAAAATACACCAGTAAGAAAATGAAGAGGCAAACCACAAACTGGGAAAAAATATTTGGAATACGCATTTGAAAAAGGCATGTAGACACAAAAAAATTATATGAAGAACTCCTATGAATCAAGGATAAAAAGACAAATTTAAAAAGGGTATATATGTGGAACCTGAAAAAAATTGGTAGAGACAGTCTTATTTACAAAGCAGAAATAGAGATACAGGTGTAGTGCAAGAGGGACAGGAACGTAGGATAAACTGGGAGACTGGGACTGACATACACAAGCTATTGGAACTATGTATAAAGTACAAAGCTTATACTACCTGTAAAGTACATGGTTTATATAATGAGAACCTCCTGTTATAGCACAGGAAATTCTACTCAATATTCTGTGATGACCTAAACGGGAAGGAAATCCAGAAAAAGGGGGTATATGTATACATAGAGCTGATTCACTTTGCTGTACAATAGAAACTAACACAACATTGTAAAGCAGCTATTCTCTAACTTTTCTTTTTTAAAGGCAAAAGGCCGGGATGCTTTATCAAAAAAAGACAAGCAAATGGTCAATAGGCACCCATCAGTGCTCAATATCAGGAAGGTGAGGTGAGGTGAAGTCGCTCAGTCGTGTCCGACTCTTTGCGACCCCGTGGACTGTAACCTACTAGGCTTCTCAGTCCATGGGATTCTCCAGGCAAGAATACTGGAGTGGATTGCCATTTCCTTCTCCAGAGGATCTCCCAACCCAGGGATCGAACCCGAGTCTCCCGCATCGGAGGCAGACGCTTTAACCTCTGAGCCAAAATACTAATTAAATCCACAGTATGATTCTACTTCATACCCACTATAATGGATAAAATCTGAAAGGCTGAAATGCCAAATGTTGGTGAGGATGAGGAGCAACTAAAACTTTCATACTTGTTGGTATGCAAAGTGGCACAATCATTTTGAAGAACTTTTGGCAGCTTTTCATAAAGTTAAATACACAGTCATCCTATAACCTGGAATTCCATCCTGAGTATTTACCAAGAGGAAATAAAAGCTATCCACAAAAATGCTTGTTCTAGACAGTTGATAGGCTGAAACTTGGAAACAAATGTCTGTCAATGAAACAATGAATAAACAAATTGTATTACGTTCATAAAGTGAAACACTTAGTTCAGTTCAGTTCAGTTACTCAGTCAGGTCCAACTCTTTGTGACCCCATGAATCACAGCATGCCAGGCCTCCCTGTCCATCACCAACTTCCAGAGTTCACTCAGACTCACGTCCATCGAGTCAATGAAACACTGCTGCTGCTGCTGCTGCTGCTGCTGCTGCTGCTGTTAAGTCACTTCAGTCGTGTCCGATTCTGTGCAACCCCATAGACGGCGGCCCACCAGGCTTCCCGTCCCTGGGATTCTCCAGGCAAGAACACTGGAGTGGGTTGCCATTTCCTTTTCGGTAATAAAATGATGTACAAATTCAAGTGACAACTTCAATTAATTTCAAAAATTAATTTCAAAAACATTAAGATGAGAAAAAGAATCTTGATGTAAAAATACACTGCATGTTTTCATTCATATGAATTCTAATTACTGGCAAAAGTAGGAAGTGGTTGAACTCATGTATAGGCTAGGGATTGACTAAGAGGCATGAAAACTTTCAGAATGATGAAAATGATTCTTGTGGGGTTGTTTTTTTGTTTTTTTGGTTTTTTTTTTTGGTGGGGATAGCACTTACAGAGTTGGAAAGAATTGTCAAAATTCACCAGATGAATAACTAAGATGCGTGCATTTCATTTTATGTTAATTGTGTTAATTAAAATTTTAAATTCCAACTCAACAAGCATAAATTGAAAACCTACTATTTGAAGGTACTATGTTACACTGTAAAAATATCATATTTAAAATTGGAGGAAGATAGATACACACCCTTAACCAGGGAGCCATATTTCTGCCATTTTCAGTTAGTTACAGAAGTTTCAACCAACTTGTATATTCACATCTAATGCACAATTAGGAAATACTTTTGGTCTTAAAACTCAAAAGAAAAACAACTAGCTTTATCTCTACAAAATAAATGTAAATATTTGCCATGATACTAGTTTCCTTGAAATGAAAAGTCCAGTGCATTCAAGCAGGTAAAAAATATCAGAACTAAATAAAAGGTCAACAGAAGAGAAAGGATACAGTTGATCGCACAAAGGCTTTTCAGTTAGGATGGCCTGTGACATCTGCTAGCCTTAAAGCAACTGGCTTTATAATTGTTGTTACTCCTTACTCCCAGCAAGATTTCCCATCCCAAAGACCTTGGCTTTATCCAGTTAGCATTCACTTTGCAAGTAAAATAGTGGGAGAAGCTATTCAACATACTTTCAAAACACTGCTGTAGGTAATCTCATTTGATTTTCACAGACTTAGTTATTGAAATGGGAGGAGGTCTCTTTGTGGGAAGATTTGTGATTAAATCATCCTGTTCAGTTTTTATATGCATTTCTGGGATTTTTTTTTTTTTTTTTTGCTGCTACTTGTGAACTTAAATATTTCATTTAAAATGGAAACAGTTAATTTAAATATTTTCTGAAATCAAGCCTAGAATGATCATTGTCAAAATACCACTGCATTTTGTTTGAACATCTTTGCCACCATTTATCCATTCTTCCAGAGGCTTTCTGTGGTTGAGAAAATGTTATGTTCTATTTTACAACCCACCTGGGGAAATATAAGGAGATATCTCTTGGTACAGAATACATGTATAGGTGCAAGCTCAGTGTGCTCAGTTGTGTCTGACTCTTTTTGACCTCATGGACTGGGGCTCCTCTCTCCAGGGAATTTTCCAGGCAAGAATACTGAAATGGGTTGCCATTTCCTACTTCAGGGGATCTTTCCAACCCAGGGATAGAACCCATGTCTCCTGCATGTCTCCTCCATCTCCGCATTGCCAGACAGATTCTTAACTACTGAGCCACTTGAGAAGCTCCACACAATACATAGGTGCTTAATAAACATTTGTTGAATGAAAGAGTGAACAAATGTTATGGTCATAAACACTAATTCAGTGTTGTAGTTTGGTTTTGGGGCTAGTCCCCAAAGTCTTGAATCTTGGGTTCCAACAGTATAGATTAATGAGATAACAGGAAAATTTCTTAATTTTTCTAAGTCTCAATTTTATCCTTTATAAAATGTGATTAAAAACTATTCACACCTAGTATGAAAATAATAAAGACAATGTGCAAAAAGCATTTTGTAGCTAGCTTGTAAAAATCTCTCAAGTACTTGTATCTATCAAGAGGCTTTTTAGTTCCTCTTCACTTTCTGCCATAAGGGTGGTGTCATCTGCATATCTGAGGTTACTGATATTTCTCCCGGCAATCTTGATTCCACCTTGTGTTTCTTCCAGTCCAGCATTTCTCATGGTGTACTCTGCATAGAAGTTAAATAAGCAGGGTGACAATATACAGCCTTGACGTACTCCTTTTCTTATTTGGAACCAGTCTGTTGTTCAATGTCCAGTTCTAACTGTTGCTTCCTGGGCTGCATACAGATTTCTCAAGAGGCAGGTTAGGTGGTCTGGTATTCTCATCTCTTTCAGAATTTTCCACAGTTTATGCAGATGACACCACCCTTATGGCAGAAAGTGAAGAGGAGCTAAAAAGCCTCTTGATGAAAGTAAAAGAGAAGACTGAAAAAGTTGGCTTAAAGCTCAACATTCAGAAAATGAAGATCATGGCATCCAGTCCCATCACTCCATGGGAAATAGATGGAGAAACAGTGGAAACAGTGTCAGACTTCATTTTGGGGGGCTACAAAATCACCGCAGATGGTGATTGTAGCCATGAAATTAAAAGACACTTACTCCTTGGAAGAAAAGTTATGACCAACCTAGATAGCATATTCAAAAGCAGAGACATTACTTTGCCGACTAAGGTCCGTCTAGTCAAGGCTATGGTTTTTCCTTGGTCATGTATGGATGTGAGAGTTGGACTGTGAAGAAGGCTGAGCACTGAAGAATTGATGCTTTTGAAATATGGTGTTAGAGAAGACTCTTGAGAGTCCCTTGGGCTGCAAGGAGATCCAACCAGTCCATTCTGAAGGAGATCAGCCCTGGGATTTCTTTGGAAGGACTGATGCTAAAGCTGAAACTCCAGTACTTTGGCCACCTCATGTGATGAGCTGACTCATTGAAAAAGACTCTGATGCTGGGAGGGATTGGGGGCAGCAGGAGAAGGGGACAACAGAGGATGAAATGGCTGGATGGCATCACTGACTCGATGGATGCGGGTCTGAGTGAACTCCCGGAGTTGGTGATAGACAAGGAGGCCTGGCGTGCTGCGATTTCTGGGGTAGCAAAGAGTCAGACACGACTGAGCAACTGAACTGAACTGAACTGAACTTGTATCTATTATTTTTAAGTTTTCCATTACTGCTTTTAAAAATATTATTGGAGTAGTACAGTAGCTAAGAGGACAAACTCTAGAGTTAGTCTTCTGCTCTTTAGTTTTCATATCTGTAAGATTACAGGTAATGATGATAGTACCTACTACATAGGGCTGTAATGAAGATAAAGTAAGTTAATGGGTGACATGTCTAGAATAGTAAAAATACAAATAGAAGTAGTTTTACATATTGTTAGTGGTAGCATTAAGTGATAGAGCCAGCTGGGTAAGTGTGCTTTCAGTGTCATATGGGTTTGCATTCCAGCTCTGCCCATGATTTATTGCATCTTCTTGAGTAAGCCGATTAACATTTTTGTGCCTCATTTTCCTCATCTACGAAGAGTGGGCCTTAGGAAGCATCACTACAAACAAAGCTAGTGAAGGTGATGAAATTCCAGTTGAGCTATTTAAAACCCTAAAAGATGATGCTGTGAAAGTGCTGCACCCAATATGCCAGCAAATTTGGAAAACCCAGCAGTGGCCACAGGACCGGAAAAGGTCAGTTTTCATTCCAATTCCAAAGAAAGGCAATGTCAAAGAATGTCAAATTACTGCACAATTGCACTCATCTCACATGCTAGTAAAAAATGCTCAAGATTCTCCAAGCCAGGCTTCAACAATATGTGAACCATAAACTTCCAGATGTTCAAGCTGGATTTAGAAAAGGCAGAGGAACCAGAGAGATCAAATTGCCAACATCTGCTGGATCATCAAAAAAGCAAGCGAGTTCCAGAAAAACATCTATTTCAGCTTTACTGACTATGCCAAAGCCTTTGACTATGCGGATCACCACAAACTGGAAAATTCTGAGAGATAGGAATACCAGACCACCTGACCTGCCTCTTGAGAAACCTGTATGCAGGTCAGGAAGCAACAGTTAGAACTGGACATGGAACAACAGACTGGTTCCAAATAGGAAAAGGAGTACGTCAAGGCTGTATATTGTCACCCTGCTTCTTTAACTTATATGCAGAGTACATCATGAGAAATGCTGGGCTGGATGAAGCACAGGCTGGAATCAAGATTGCCGGGAGAAATATCAATAACCTCAGATATGCAGATGACACTACCCTTGTGGCAGAAAGTGAAGAACTAAAGAGCCTCTTGATGAAAGTGAAAAAGGAGAGTGAAAAAGTTGGCTTAAAGCTCAACATTCAGAAAAATAGGATCATGGCATCCAGTCCCATCACTTCATGGGAAATAATGGGGAAACAGTGTCAGACTTTATATTTTGGGGCTCTAAAATCACTACAGATGGTGACTGCAGCCATGAAATTAAAGATGCTTACTCCTTGGAAGGAAAGTTATGACCAACCTAGACAGCATATTAAAAAGCAGAGACATCACTTTGTCAACAAAGGTCCATCTAGTCAAGGCTATGGTTTTTCCAGTGGTCATGTATGGATGTGACAGTTGGACTATAAAGAAAGCTGAGCACCGAAGAATTGATGCTTTTGAGCTGTGGTGTTGGAGAAGACTCTTGAGAATCCCTTGGTCTGCTAGGAGATCCAACCAGCCCATCCTAAAGGAAATCATTCCTGATTATTCATTGGAAGGAAGGATGTGAAGCTGAAACTCCAATACTTTGGGCCTCTGATGCGAAGAGCTGACTCATTTGAAAAGACCCTGATGCTGGGAAAGATTGAAGGCAGACAGAGGATGAGATGGTTGGATGGCATCACCGACTCAATGGACATGAGTTTGGGTAAACTCTGGGAGTTGGTGATGGACAGAGATGCCTGACATGCTGCAATTCATGGGGTCACAAAGAGTCGGACACAACTGATGGACTGAACTAAACTGAATGAAGAGAAAGGAATTATACTCATGGGCTTCTCTGTGGCTCAGATGGTAAAGAACATGAAATTTTATTCAGGATTAAATGAGAGAATACATGTAAAGGACATTGATGAGGGCCTTTCAAAGAATAAGCCAGTGATGAATGCTAGCAATTATTGTCATTATGCAGTAGTCGTCGTCATCATCCTCTCTGCCTAAGAAGTTTGTTTTTACAGTCTGGAAATATGAACAAATGAAAGCTCTGTCTAGAATGAAAACATAGGCAAGATTCTCATATAGCACTCCTTTATTAGTTCATAAACCCAATAATTCACTTTTTCAAGGTCCTAATTCTCTGAGCTGTTCTTTCTTTTTCCTATCTGTCTAGATAGTTCAAAACCTATCAAAGGCAACCCTCTCTCATTAGTTTCGAAGGTCATTTTCTCACTAATTCAGTTATTCCTTTAAAACTAAGAATATAATAACTGCAAATCCTGCTCCATGGAGATCAAGATGTGTGAATTCTGTTCCTGAAATTGCCTCTAAATTGAATGTCTTTGGCTAATTCATCTGTTCTCCGAATTGTGTAGATTCTCTCTCAAAAATTATGCTCAGAAACTAACTTGCAAATTTTTATCTACCCAGTGCTGCATGTAAAAACTAAAACAACTCAGGGCATCAAAGAAAACTCTACATTAATTGCAATTACTATCATTAAAATTCCAAAGAAATGTATCAGAAATATAACATAGTTGACCCTCAGCATCACTGTCCACAGCTGGCCACTGTAAACCCATGCCTCCCTACTCTCTGTCCAATGAGGAAGCAACATTCAATACTTATCAGAAAAAAATATAATTAAAAGACCCCAAAGTTGAGCTGAAAGACATATTAGAGCTCACATGATTTAAACCCTCATAGTCTAAGAACAGAAAATAAGAGTGAAAAATGTTAAATAACTTAGTCAAGGCTGCAAATTCACTTTGAATAAATTTAATAGTCAAATACTAGTATTAGCAATAAGAATACATTCAGAAAGTCCTTTACAGTTTAGACAGTTTTATGGTTTAGACATATTATCTTCCTTTTAGACATATTACCTCCCTATTTGATCTTCACGGCAGAGGTAACTGGAGGGTAAGCATTTTATCTACATATTATAGATTAGGAAACAGGTTCAAAGGTCTGAAATGATTTAACCAAAATAACCCAGCTTGTCTGTGGCAGAGGAGATACCAAAACCCAGTTTCCTTTGGATTTCCATTCCCTGCTAAGATAATAGGCTTCCCAGGTGGCACAGTGGTAAATCTGCCTGCCAATGCAGGAGATGCAAGAGACGTGGGTTCAGTCTCCGGGTTGGGAAGATCCCTTGGAGTAGGAAATGGCAACCTGCTTAAGTATTCTTGCCTAGAAAATTCCAGGTACAGAGGAGCCTTGCAGGCTGTAGTTCATGGGGTCACAAAGAGTAGGACACAACCGAGCAGCTGAACATGCATGCATGAACAGATTATAGTATCAGATCACCTACTAGGAGAAAAACTATGTGCTCTGGTCTGCATGTGTCCCCTCAAAACACATATGTTGAAGTCCTAACCCTCAAAGTTGATGGTATTAGGAAGTGAAGCCTTCAGGAAGTGCTTACGTCATGAGGGTGGCACCGTCATGAATGGGATTGGTGCCCTTATAAAAGAGGCTCTAGAGAGCTCCCTCACCCCTTCCACCATGTGAAGGCACAGTGAGAAGGCACTGGCTGTGAACAAAGAAGAGGACTCTCCTCAGAACTTTCCAGAACTGGGAGAGATGAAATTTCTGTCATTTGTAAACTATTTGCCTATAGTATTTTGTTATAACAGCTTGTATGGACTAAGACATTATGTTACAACTGTGTGGCTTTACTATTTGTTTTGTGGTAAGAAGAATGAAGAATATTTCTTATTTTTTTCCTAGTATTGTAGAGACCAAAGGATCTTTTAACCTTTATCTATTCCATCCTCTTGTTTCAAAGCAGGTTTTTACATAGGTCACATCTTGATGACGAGGCATCTATTTGAAAATAAGTGTTTTTCAAGATCTTCAAGGTGGTTTCAGCCATCAATATATTTTATATAAAATAATTTAACCAAGTTGGCAAGTCTTTTATGCTTTACCTAGTGCTTCATGGAAGTAATAGGCAACTAAGATTTCTTCTGTATTTTAATTCAGCTATACTAAAAATTGAGTATATTTAAGTATCAATATATATTTTATTTCAAATTAGCAAAAGTAATTAGTGGTTTAAATATGTATAAAAGGCCATGATTAACTTAATCC
Organism: Aepyceros melampus; assembly: GCA_006408695.1. Lineage (NCBI taxonomy): Eukaryota > Metazoa > Chordata > Mammalia > Artiodactyla > Bovidae > Aepyceros > Aepyceros melampus. The sequence goes on from SJXQ01001711.1 coordinate 216,049, forward strand.
CATTAGTGAAACTCATCTTCCTTAGTGAAACTACAGCGATTAGTTCAAAGATAAGCACGTAACCCAGTTTGGCCAATGAGACAAAAGGAAATAGCTTCCAGTCCCTATCTACCAGAAGCAGAAGGGTGATGCTCAGACTAAGCTGCCTGGGCCTGCATCACAGATGAATAGCCAGTCTCAGGGCTAATGGCAGGTAAGTCAATTCAATTGCTCAGTCATGTCTGACTCTTTGTGACCCCACGGACTGCAGCACACCAGGCTTTCCTGCCCATCACCAACTCCCAGAGCTGTTCACGCTCATGTCCACTGAGTCGGTGATGACATCTAATCATCTCATCCTCCGTCGTCCCCTTCTCCTCCTGCCTTCAATCTTTCCCAGCATCAGGGTCTTTTCCAATGAGTCAGGTCTTTGCATCAGTTGGCCAAAACATGAGCTTTAGCTTCAGCATCAGTCATTCCAATGAATATTCAGTATTGATTTCCTTTAGGATTGACTGGTTTGATTTCCTTGCAGTCCAAGGGACTCTCAAGAGTATTCTCCATATGACAGTTCAAAAGCATCAAATGGCACATGTAAAGACCAAATTCTAGGCCATTTTACCAGTTTCCTACCCTGTCCTTAGCCCCTTGCTCTTTTCCTGAGATATCAGTAATCCAAGAAACCATTGCCCTCCAGCTGCGATAGCAAGAAACTAGGGCTTCCCATAATTTGCTGCTCACATGTCCCTCAACTCAGAGAAGGAGCCCATCAAGCTATTCATTCACACTACATGGATCTCAGATCTTTTAAAACAAAATTGGAGTTCTACTTCTTCCAAGAAACTCATAGTTACCAATGTGAACATTACTAGCTCCCAATGATCTGGTAGCTTCAAAGGGATATAGTCTTTACAAAATAAGACAGTCAGGACACCTGCTGCCTCACCTATATCTGATGATGAGTAAAGGGTGACCATTCAAGTTGCAACCATCCAGTTCTTACTGAACATCTCAAATGATCACTCAAACCAAGAAGGCATGGCCTATTGGATGATATGTGAATGTGCCATATCTAGCTGATACCCCATGAGACAGAGCCTTTATCAACTACCTGATGCCATCACTTTAGGTCGACTCCAAGACATGTGTACTTGAAAACACTGGCATATAATTTTTTCACTGCAAGTTCTGGGGAGGGAGTTTGGCCTATATTGTCTTCAGGTCTGGAGTAAGGAACTTTGGGGCTTACTGGTAGCTCAGTGGTAAAGAACCTTCCTGCCAATGCAGGAGACATGGGTTCAGTTCCTGGATGGCAAAGATCCCCTGGAGGAGGAAATGGTAACCCATTCCAGTTTTCTTGCCTGTAGAATTCCATGGACAGAAGAGCTTCACTATAGTGCACAGAGTCTCAAAGAATCAGCCACAACATATTGATTAAACAACAACAATAAGTGACTTTGAGGCAACCCAAACCACCCACTCACTTCATGGTTTATTGGTCTCTGTCCTCTATCCCCTTACTCTCTGCTGTTTTGCACATTTTTCTCCAATAATTTTATGTTAGCTGGTTGGACTCATAGGCCACCCTGCATCTTATTTTTTTTCACCCCAAATGTCATGTCCTCTCCAATATGCTGAAGTGGGCATGGGGAAGCTCAATTCTGACAATCTCTATTTCCAATTGAGTTGGTGTTCTTCTGTGTTTCTGATTCTTGAAAATATCATATTGCTTTTCAGCTCATCCCATTGAAGGCTGTTAGACTGTAGCAGGCAAGATCGTCCTGGAATCCTGGGTGAGAGGCGGGGAGGATTATCAGTCTCTGAGCACTTTTCCTTTTTAATTTTGTAAATTCAAAAACCCTCAAAATACTGGATAAGAGCCACATTTTGGAAATCAGAATACGAGGGAGAATTTACCTCCACCAACCTGCCACTGCCATCCTTGATTAATGCAGAGTTTTCTGCTTCCATGGATTGTCGTGCTATAGAACATAAAACCGCAGCTCCTAGAAGGTTTTTAAGCTCATAAAGGAACTGTTTAAAATTTTCCAAGATTTTATTTCCTATGTATACTGCTCACCATCCTCAGAATAAAAATTTTTATAAATTGTATTCTTGAAGAATAACTTCACTGCCCAACTCCTGCAGCCAGCAAACCTGGCCACATCCTTGGCTCATATAACTCACTGCACTTCTCAAAATACAATACTCCCTTTAACAGCAACTATAGCTTATAGCCCTATCATCTCCTCCCTTTCCTCCTGTATCACATTCAGTAGGAAATGACATGTCCCCAGAATGACCTTTAGGAAATCCTTGGATAAGCTGAGGAATGAGAGCATCATTTAAAAGAAGTTCCCACACTGGACGTTTCATGAGAGATGATCTGGCTTTCTTCTAAAACCACACATACCACTAAGCCCCAAAAAGAAGGTGGGAGGAGATATATGTGGTTTGATGCATGCTTTTGGTTTTCCAAATACAGTTTCTTTTTTTCCCTTATATTCTGTCAAATAAGAAGCACTAGAGTCTCAGTCTATTTAGGCTGCTCTAATAAAGTACTATAGACTGAGGGGCTTATGAACCATAGAAATTTATTTCTGACAGCCTGGAGCCTAGATATCTGAAAGCAGGATGCCAGCCTAGACAAGTTCTGATTACATCCTTCCTCTGGGCTGTAGACCATCAACCTCTCATTGCATCCTCATACATCAGGGAGCAGAGTGGGGAAGCAAGCTGTCTCATGACTGTTATAAGAACAGTAATCACAATCATGAGGGCTCCACCATCATGACTTTGTCTAATTTTAATATTGATACTTCCCAAAGGCCCCAGCCCCTAATACTATCACATTGGAGGATAGGGTTTCAATACACAAATTCTAGGAGATAAACATTCAATCCGTAACAGTGAGATTCAGAGATGTTGTGACCAGCCTGGTCCTTTGGAAAGAGAGCTAGACCTAAGAGTTTGACTCCTACTTTCACATCATTTCTTATCAGGTCTTACTCTGAGTAAATCAAGGATACCACAGCCAATTTATACCTCTGCACTAGCTCAGCAGCCTTGACAACTACACTTTTTTGTGTACTAGTTGCCCTAAATATGTCCTCTCTCATTTATATAATATATGGAAGATAGTCACAACTGTTATTCAGTGTGTTTCCTAACATTGCAGATGTAGTCCCAACAGAGATTAAAAAAAAAAAAAAAGTGTGAGTACAAAAGGGCAAGAGGGGAAGAAAGGTATGGAATTAACAGATATAAACTACTATACAAAAAGTAGATAAGTAGCAAAGATTTACTCTATACCATGGGGAATTATACCCAATATCTTATAACAATACATAATGAAATATAATCTGTTTTTTTTAAAAAGCAATCAAATTACTATGCTATACACCTGGAACTAAAACAGTATTGTAAATCATACCTAAATAAAAAAAGAAAGAAAATGTAGTCCCAATCTCTTTTTGAAGTGTGTCCACTAGAGTAATGTATTTTATAACTCATGGTGTCCAGTTTAAAAGGTAGCTTTCCTTCTACAAGTAAATAAAATTTTCTTGATTTGGGGCTTCAGTGAGACTGCCTTTTACTAGTTCTTAAGATTCATGGCTATTTTCCAGTAGTAATAGGTGGATGCTCAGGGGAGCAGAACGGATACCAGACGTGGATACATTTACAACTTAAAACCTTAGCAATGAAACCATATAAATAATTGTATTAGTATATGACCAACAACTTAGAGTGACTCATAAATTTTCTCTATCACTTAAGCCCAGAGCAACCTAGAACTAAAAAAAAAAAAAAATTAGATCAGAGATTCTTTCCTTATTGTAATTTTCTTGCAAATAGCATACTCACTGGCATTTTTGGAAGGTTCAGTTGTTAGGTTGAAATCTTAGGAAAAGTAGGCTATAACACTAAAATGTTAATTAGTAGTTGCCATAATATTTCCAGCAAGAAATAATCCCAATCTCATGTTCAAAAATAAAATTAGAATGTCTTGTTATTTCAGTTAACCAAACTCACAGAGTTACTGGAAAGTTATGTATGGCATTTTGTGGGTAAAGAGAGAGCAACATACTGTTTCTACTCTTAGAGGAACTTCAATCCTGATCAGGAAAACTGTAAGGGTATATAAATGCTAGAATATGATGAATTTTTATAAAAAGATCACATCAACTTGAGATGAAGAGAAAGGCTTTAGGCTTTATGAAATCAGGGCATGAGAAATTAGGTAGGATTTCCAAAAGGAGCACTCTGAGAAAAGTTGAAACAAATCAGTGAGGGAATAAGTAAATTCATTCATTAGTAAAGTTATTTATGTATGAACGACTGAAGTAAGAAATTCCTGAATGAGAGAATAATAAATTGCTGCTGAATATGTGAAAATTTTCAGCTGTATTTGGAAGGATGTTGCCCTCAACAAGAACACTTGATGTTACCTCTGCAAAGATACAGCTGCAGCTCTGAAGCTGAGTACCAGTGGTTTAAATTAAGAAACAGCTTGTTATATTAAAATTACTATATTTTGGAATAAGCAACAAGACATATCGCAAACTTCATAGAGATATAGAGCCTTTCACATGGTTCAGCAAATACATGAATAAGATTTTATGTATTTATTAAGCTGATATGCAATCACTAGTACCAACTGTCTACCCTATATTGCACTAATTATTATGAGGGAATAAAAGAAGGTGAGGAAAGAATCCTTGCCTGCCAGGTTGTATAATACCTAATAGAGAAAATAAGATATGTAGAAATAAAGGGGGAGAAAATTTCTGGACAAAATTGAGAAATGCAAATGCTACCTAGAGTTTTTCTGTCTCCCAGGGGGCTCAAAGCACATCATAATTACCTAGTAGAGAGTATCATTCTCATAAGCATTTTACAATGTGATTGGCATGGGTGCAGGGAGTATAAGTGATCTGCATAAAAACCATGTGAGTTGAGGGGAAGAACCAGAAATTAGTTTTCTGTAAGATATATTGCAAGGAATATTGGTAGATCCAGAGTCAGAAGGCCTCAAGGTTATTTTTCCCTCCAGTTTTTAGGCACCAGGTAATGCTAGGAAAGTTATTTAACATCTCTAAAATAAGGTTTCTTCATCTGGGAATAATTGCCTGAGACATCTAGCTTACCTACCTGTGTAAATTGAATGGGTTGAGGGAAGAGAAGAATTTTAAAGAGCTGTGTAATACACAAAGCATTTTATACGTATATGTTAGAATCTTATTATTATTCATTTATTTCTTGGGAACCTAGACACTATTTAGGTGAAAGGTGAAGAGTGTGTTCTGAAAAGAGCCTGAAAATACTGAGATAAGTGTCATTTCAGATGATAATGGTTCCAGTAGGCACAGTGTAAAATTTTGAGTGGCAAAAGTGAGAAGAAGGGCTCAAAAGTAGATTTAGAAACCTCAGGTGTGCAGGCACTGATGCTAGAGAAAAAGAGAGATATCTGTGGGGAATCTGGGTTCCAGAGGATCCAGGCAGCCACACTACAGCTCTCTCAGCTACAAAACACAGAGAAGTCTTTCTGTCCCTCGAGACAAGTTCATAAACTAAATAAAAAAAAAAAGAAAGCCAGCTGGCCCAAAGAGGATTCCCTGGTTTTCACAAAGTGCCACACGAGAAAGCAGCAGAGACTATAAAAGCAGGGAGAGGTGGAACCACGGGAGTATGGCTGCTTAGCAGACACCAGCATGGAGCAATGGCCATGCTCCAGGGAAAGGCACCACAAATGGTTAATTTAATTCCAGATGATAACACAAAACTGTAAGTCCTTTGGAATTTTGATGCCATGGTGAGGTGAAATGTAAAAAGTGGCAAATCATGACTGAATTTAAATGTGAAGTGACAGAGAAAATCAACTGACTGGGTTCTCCTAGAATTGACTAGAAACATTTTCCACCATCAGACCATATGAAAAAACCCTGACATAGAAACTATGTTCGGTACACAAAACTATAGTTATATCTTGGGGCTACCTTATATCAGGGACTACAGTATCATTTCTGCTTCAAGATGTCATTCTGTGTTTAATGGAGAAGTATGGACCCTTTCAAGCAGAATACGACACAATCAGATCTATGGGCTATAAAAAAGGTGTGAGGAAGGTGTAACAGAGAGGAAATAGATGGTGGAAGGATACTAGATGGCTGACTCAGGTAATCCTCAAATTTAACCTGCAGGTGGCTCAGATGGTAAAGAATCTGCAACGCAGGAGACATAGGTTTCATCCCTGGGTCAGGAAAATCCCTGGTTAAAAGAATGGCAACCCACTCCAGTATTCTTGCCTGGAGAATTCTGTGGAAAGAGGAGCCTGGCAGGCTATAGTCCCTGGTGTCACAAAGAGTATGACACAACCGAGTGACTAACACTGTTACTTTTCAGGTCACCTGGGGGACTTGTTAAAATGCACTTTCTGATTTGTCTTGGGAGTGAAAGTCCCTGAATCCTGAATTTCTAATAAACTCCCCAGTGAAGCTGATGCTTCAGTCCATAGGACATATTTTGAGTAGCTAAGGTCTAGGTGACAGGTGACTTAACACTAACCTAGGTAGTGAGCATTCTTTGGCACTGTCTTTCTTTGGGACTGGAATGAAAACTGACCTTTTCCAGTCCTGTGGCCGCTGCTGAGTCTTCCAAATTTGCTGGCGTATTGAGTGCAGCATTTTCATAGCATCTCTTTCAGGATTTGAAATAGCTCAACTGGAATTCCATCACCTCCACTGGCTTTGTTCGTAGTGATGCTTTCTAAGGCTCACTTGACTTCACATTCCAGGATGTCTGGCTCTAGGTGAGTGATCACACCATCGTGATTATCTTGGTCATGAAGATCTTTTTTGTACAGTTCTTCTGTGTATTCTTGCCACCTCTTCTTAATATCTTCTGCTTCTGTTAGGTCCATACCATTTCTGTCCTTTATTGAGTCCATCTTTGCATGAAATGTTCCTTTGGTGTCTCTAATTTTCTTGTAAGCCCTCCCCAGACAGCCATTTTGCTTTTTTACATTTCTTTTCTATGGGGATGGTCTGGATCCCTGTCTCCTGTACAATGTCACGAACCTCCGTCCATAGTTCATCAGGCACTCTATATATCAGATCTAGGCCCTTAAATCTATTTCTCACTTCCACTGTATAATTATAAGGGATTTGATTTAGGTCATACCTGAATGGTCTAGTGGCTTTCCCTACTTTCTTCAATTTAAGTTTGAATTTGGCAATAAGGACTTCATGATCTGAGCCACAGTCAGCTCCTGGTCCTGTTTTTGTTGACTATATAGAGCTTCTCCATCTTTGGCTGCAAAGAACATAATAAATCTGATTTTGGGTTGATCATCTGGTGATGTCCATGTGTAGAGTCTTCTCTTGTGTTATTCAAGCTGGTTTTAGAAAAGGCAGAGGAACCAGAGATCAAATTGCCAACATCCACTGGATCATCGAAAAAGCAAGAGAGTTCCAGAAAAATATCTATTTCTGCGTTATTGACTATGCCAAAGCCTTTGACCATGTGGATCACAAGAAACTGGAAAATTCTGAAAGAGATGGGAATACCAGACCACCTGACCTGCCTCTTGAGAAACCTATATGCAGGTCAGGAAGCAACAGTTAGAACTGGACATGGAACCACAGACTGGTTCCAAATAGGAAAAGGAGTACGTCAAGGCTGTATATTGTCACCCTGCTTATTTAACTTCTATGCAGAGACATCATGAGGAACTCTGGGCTGGATGAAGCACAAGCTGGAATCAAGATTGCCGGGAGAAATATCAATCACCTCAGATATGCAGATGACACCACCCTGATGGCAGAAAGTGAAGAGGAACTAAAGAGCCTCTTGATGAAAGTGAAAGAGGAGAGTGAAAAAGTTGGCTTAAAGCTCAACATTCAGAAAACGAAGATCATGGCATCCGGTCCCATCACTTCATGGGAAATAGATGGGGAAGCAGTGGAAACAGTGTCAAACTTTATTTTGGGGGGTGAAACTGGAAAATTCTGAAAGAGATGGGAATACCAGACCACCTGACCTGCCTCTTGAGAAACCTATATGCAGGTCAGGAAGCAACAGTTAGAACTGGACATGGAACCACAGACTGGTTCCAAATAGGAAAAGGAGTACGTCAAGGCTGTATATTGTCACCCTGCTTATTTAACTTCTATGCAGAGTACATCATGAGGAACTCTGGGCTGGATGAAGCACAAGCTGGAATCAAGATTGCCGGGAGAAATATCAATCACCTCAGATATGCAGATGACACCACCCTGATGGCAGAAAGTGAAGAGGAACTAAAGAGCCTCTTGATGAAAGTGAAAGAGGAGAGTGAAAAAGTTGGCTTAAAGCTCAACATTCAGAAAACGAAGATCATGGCATCCGGTCCCATCACTTCATGGGAAATAGATGGGGAAGCAGTGGAAACAGTGTCAAACTTTATTTTGGGGGGCTCCAAAATCACTACAGATGATGACTGCAGCCATGAAATTAAAAGACACTCCTTGGAAGAAAAGTTATGACCAACCTAGATAGCATATTTAAAAGCAGAGACATTACTTTGCCAACAAAGGTCCATCTAGTCAAGGCTATGGTTTTTCCAGTGGTCATGTATGGATGTGTGACTGATTAGGATAAGAAGAAACATTTAGGATGACTCGAGATTGTCAGGCTTGGATGATAGAGTGGATTATGGTGTTGTTAACTGAGTCCTTGGAAAATAGTCTTCTGCAGAAACACCACAAGATCCTTTAGGTGAAGTCGCTCAGTCGTGTCCAACTCTTTGCGACCCCATGGACTGTAACCTACTAGGCTTCTCCGTCCATGGGATTCTCCAGGCAAGAATACTGGAGTGGATTGCCATTTCCTTCTCCAAGACCCTTTACACCTATGTATTTCTACCAAGTTATCAAGCAATATTTTGACTGAGTGAGTCTGCCTTTTGAGCCTTTGCCCAGTCAAGAATTCTCTGTGGAGCACTGGCTGCCTGCACACCCGCCTCTCAGTATTACTGCTCCATGCAATGGGCCTCCACACCAAGGGAAAGCAGTTTGAAATGCCCATCCAACTCTCTTTGCTTAGTGAGTTTTGGCTGCTTTGTTTTCATTGCAAGTTGCTAATGGTCTGCCCTTGAACAAAGAAAATATGCCATTAGAAAGATGAGCAGATATGGAATGCCTAAGTATCTAAAAGTACTTTCAGGAAACATATTGTAAAATGAGTTCTTCCCTAAGTAGAGTGGAAACCATGGCAAACAGGTGTTTTAAGATTCCCCAAGTAACAGTCCAGAGAGGGTTCTGGAACTCAGCAACCATCTTCACTCATTGTGTGAGTTTGGCTCTCGCTCTGAAAGAGGGAGTGATGAAGAGATCAGGAGAGGCCTTTGCGTCCCCTGATGCCCAAGAGTCATTATCACAGGGAAGCAGCAAGTCAAGAGTGGTCCTCAAGGTTGCCAAAAGTCATCCACGGAAATGGAAATGCTGTGCATATTTCATTCCTCATTTCAAGGTCTCACTGAAGTGAGACCAGGTCAGACTCAAGCCCTGGTCTGTGTTCTGTGCTTACGTTTGGAGTCAAGGGAGGGGTGAAGGAAAGAAGAGGGGGAGGGCAGCAGGAGAGGGCCCGATGCTCTGCTTCTGTGAACTGGTTTTCTTGATGCATGGAGGTAATGCTTAGAGCAGTTCATGGCTTCCCCAGGAAACCATTCTAAGTGGGCCACGTGCCCAATGGTTTCTATCCCAGTTAAGTAAATAAATGAAATATGCTAATTAGCACCCTATTAGCTCACAGCAGGGAGTAATCCATGGCATTTTGATTGGAAAGAATTCTGTCATCCAAAAGGCTGGTCTGTAACAGAATGCATACTGGCCCAATTTCCTCCCTCCCTTCCTCGTGGCAGTAATCCAAATGTCTGAGAAGCAGACCTCACAACTGTGTGCAATTCCAAGGGTGTCACTTCTCTCCGTGAAAGCAACTCCCGGCCTCCATGGAATCTGGCAGCATGCCATCACTGAGCATGGATTTATGCAATCCAGAAATCTGGTACAGAGCTCGAAAACATGGAGCAGATTTGAAAGGATCTTTAGGAGGCAGCTCTTATTTCTTTCATTATGAGACTATCCCCACTTTTTCCTCTGGCCCTCCCAGACTCCTATCCAGGATGCATTTCTTTAACTCAGTTATGCAAGCATACTGCCACTGAGTAGCTGGGCTGAAGGAGATCTCCTTAATAAAATTGTAGGCCTTCGGGGGTTTGTTGGGGAAAAGGCAAGCTCATTTAGGTTCATGTCTTTGTATCTTTATGGTTTCAGCTGCAAAGACACACCATCTAGCTCCCGTTTCCCTGTTGCTGCTGCTGCTGCTAAATCACTGCAGTCATGTCCGACTCTGTGTGACCCCATAGACAGCAGTCCACCAGACTCTTCCATCCCTGGGATTCTCAGGCAAGAACTCTGGAATGGGTTGCTATCACTGTAAATGCCTGGGTTTGCCCGTGCCCAAGTACTTTGCGGAAAAATGGATTCAGGGGCAGTGTGGACAGTGGAGAAGAAAGCTCAGTACAAAAACAGCTTGCTTTCCAATTTGCTCTTTTAAAACATCCGCTTTCCGAGAGCTCTGGGTGTTTAAAGGGATTAGACATTATGACACATCTGTCAGGTTGCCTCAGAATTTATCAGAAATCCTCAACAGAGTAGGACTTATGCAATGAAGCTTAGTTATACCATGAATTGGCTGTTCTTTACATGCAAAGTTACAGAGATCACTTGTCTATTGGCTGATGGCCATTTAATAAAGATGTGGCGGCGGCGGGGGCTAGGAGGGCAAGGCTTTTAATCATCTGCACATTATGGAGGTAAGTTTCCAGTGGGTTTACTTTCTCAAGTTTCAGTCTCCATTTCTATGATAATATACTAAAGACAAATAAATGTTGAATGCCTATGACAAGTCCATGTGAAAACACATTTCTCTCCTTGCTGTTATGTTTCTCCCCCAATAAAAATTGATTATGCTTTCTTGAAATATATTAATGGAATGTATTGGTTCTAAAATTATAAGCAAGTTACTCTTTTTTCCAGTACTACTTATTCTTTTACCTATAAAGAAAATCTGTTGCAATATTTATTTTGATTAGATATAAATTCAAAAAAATGTTAAATATGAGCTGTTGTATCAGCAGCATTTTAAAATTCATCCTTAAGTGAACTCTTCAAGAAAGCAAGTCCAAGAAAAACTTCATAGTAAAATCTGTATCCAAACCACATTGATTGCAGTACCTGAAGACATTGTAAGGTACCATATGACACTGATGTCTATTTAAAATGTTTTCTTTTTATTCTGTATTGAAAAATAAAACACATTACCTAAATGATTCAAATGGCAAGGAAAAAATTATCACCAAAAATCATCTGTGAATTAGCATATGGGCTTCTGGAACCCAACATCTTGGTTCTATATGTGAGTCAGAAAAAAAAAAAGGAAAAGAAAAGAAGAAAAGAGGACACTGTCTTTAAACATAAAACAAGGGGTGATTTTTTCCAATCAAGGGGACTTCAAAGAGGGAAGGCATTTCTGAGAATGAAGCAGTCAGCTGGACCTCACAGCACCTTGACCCAGGACTGATCCCAAGAGCAGTCACAAAACTTTGCAGCCAAGACCCGGGCTCTGCTAATGGAAAAATGTGTTCCTGAACCAGTGCTCTGTAAATCTAAGCATGTTGTCTATTCAATATACACTTTGTCGTTTTGGCACATCTATCTATCTTGAGCTAAAAAACAGTTCAGTGAAGAATTAAGAAAAACATGTCCACGGGTTGCCAAAAAGAAAGAAGTCTAATGGTGGTTGCAGCCACCAGTATTAGTAGTCAAGTATTAGCATCAGAAGACCTTTATGTGAACCACTGCCTATCCTCAACCTAGCTGTCAAAGTGGAACTTTGCTTGGTAAAAGGCTTAATGTCCATCTTACATTCATCATATATTATGTATCTGCCTTGAATATATGAGTTGATATAACGCTATCAAGTCTTTGAGGAATGATGCATAAATGCTTTTTTATATTTGAGGTTGCTGGGGAAATTTTTCCCTTGAAATTTTCGTGTTCCAAATATCTGTCTTACTTTAAGTCTGGATTTTAAAGGGAAAACTCACAACCTGGTAGTGGAAACAAAAGACAGTAATAAACTTTCTACTGAAACTTTTTTTTTTTTTTTAACTTTTTGGCCTCCCTGAATAGCACATGGGATCTTAGTTCCCTGACCTGGGATCAAATCCATGGAGTCTTCACTGGACTGCCAGGGAAGTCCCAACACTTTAACCTGAACATGGTTACAAGACCATTCCAGATGACAATTACCCCTAAAGCAGCCCTGATTGATAGATCACAAGCAAACACTGCCTGCTATCTGGTAATTCTACCTACTAATTACTTGAAAAGATTCAGATGCTCAACAACTGACCTGAATGTTTTTGTGAGTTTGAAGACCAATTGGGAGGGGTACAGGGGGTGTAAGTCACATGGTGAAGTTGACAGTCATTCAGGAGCTGTTGAAATTCTATCAAAAATATTCTTGGAGCATAATGAAGCCTTTCAGGCAGTCAATCTCCCCAGACAGTTGCCCTTGCCAACAGTTACAACAATAAGGAAAACTTTATTAGTAGTGTGGCAATTTTTTTTAGTGCTGACTATAAAAACACCCACTGAGCTGTTTGTAGGCTCTGCCAAGTGGCAAATGCACAGCGAATTTCAGATAAGAGAAGACTTTGGATTTCAGCCCAAAAGTGATACTTGGGAGGTGTGTGTGTATCTTTCTGAGTGAAAGAGAGCAGACGCGCAAGTGTGTGTGTGTGTGTGTGTGTGTGTGTGTATGTATGAGAGAAACAGTGAGAGAGAGAGAGTTAGGTAGGCAAGAAAGATGACAAGAAGCAGCTGAAGAAGCACAGACAAGTAAATGCTACTCCTCTTGCTGATTTTTCTCCTGTATCTTCTCCGTCACCTCAGTAGGACAGCATCTCCCAAGATAACAGCAAACATTTGTACTGGTACTGGCTCTGTCTGTGAAAGAACTGACCCAGAGGAGTTCCTGTTGATGAAGGAACCGCACTAGTGGGAAGCATAGCAGAGGGATACGATGGTGAACTCTTATCAAAGGTCACACATGTCATCACTCAAGGTAAGAGTAATTGGTTCTTTCATGAAATTGACATTTGCTAAGGGACCATCATTTGCTAGATGCTGGAGATACATGGCTTCTATATAGAATTCAAGCCCAGTCAAAGCTGCTACAGAATTCATTCATTGAAATGAGAAAAAGGCACAGTTCCCTGCCTCCACCGTGTTCATGCTCTAAGAAGAGATACTATTTTTATATTTTTACTCTGTACTTTTACTAAAGCTATTTAATTATATCCTCACTATCCTCCTTATAAGGTAAGCATTATTAGTCCATAAATTTATAACTGACAAAAATGAGCCTTGACTCTACTCATGTTTGTACAGCTCTATGTAAGCTACATCTTGCTTCCCAGTGTTTTGGATCATGATCCCTGCTGTCTGAATTTTGGTGCATTTGTAAGTAATGATGTTGCAGAACTCAACTGAAATTAGCATCTGAGGTCTTCAAGACCCCACTTGGAGCAGTCTGCACTCACGATACACGCCAACCAGCTACTTCAAAGATTCAGAAGAGACACAGAAACAGATCAGAAAGATCTGAAATCAACAGCCTAACTTTACAACTTAAGGAACTAGAAAAAGAAGAACAAGCTAACCCCCAAAATAGCACAAGTAAGGAAATAATAAAGATTAGAGCAGAGACAAATGAAATAGAGAATTGAAAAAATAAACTGAGAGTATTAATGGTGATTATATGAATTCCTGTTGCTTTATAACTAAATTACTTCTCAAACTTAGCAGCTTAGAACAACAAGCAATTATGATCTTAGATTTTTCTGCAGGTTAGGAATTTGGGAATGACTTCACTGGGTAGTTCTGGCTCAGGGTCTCTCATTAAGTCATTGTCAAGCTGCCATCTAGGGCTAGTGCCACAGGCATCTGAAAGTTTGAGGTTAAGAGTTCTGCTTCCAAGAGGGCTCACTCACATGGCTGGTGGCAGGAGGTCTCAGTTTCTGGTTGTCTATCTGTAGGAAGCATCAATTCCTCACGTGGGCCTCTCTAAGATTTCCTGGGTATCCTTAAATAATGACATGTGTCTTCCTCCAGAGCAAGTGATCCGAGAGCAAGGAGGAAGCCACAGGTTTCCATGACATAGGCTTGGAAGTCTCATGCGTTTTCACTGTCACCACATTTTACTTGTTAGAATTAAGTTGCTAAATCCAGCCCTCACTTAAAGAGAGGGGAATCAGCTACCCCCTTTTGAAAAGAAGATTATCAAAGAACTTACGGATATATTTTAAAGTCACTACATAATCATATTATGAGGCTTCCCCTGTGGTCCTAATGGTAGAGAACCCACCTGCCAATGAAGGAGACACAAGAGATGCAGGTTTGATACCCGGGTTGGGAAGATCCTCTGAGGAGGGCATGGTAACCCACTCCAGTATTCTTGCCTGGACAATCCCATGGACAAAGAAGCCTGGAGGGCTACAGTCCATAGGATCTCAAGGAGTCAGACACTACTGAAGTGAGTTAGCATGCAAATATATAATTGCAGGAGCGTAAGTCATTTGTTTCTTTATTAACCAATTTCATTTGTATATTATATGCATTTTGTTTTTACAATAAGAAAAACTTTAAAAGGGAAAGTTGTATTTAAGTGTATTTAAATCACTCAGCAAATTTTATTTTATTTTTTAAAGATACCTCCACCTTTTATTTTAAAGCTAAAGTTGAGGTGTTTTAAAGATACCTCAACTCTCTCAACAACTCTTCTGGTCTTTATCACATCCTCTGAAAATAGCTACGAGACAGTTCATTGTCATATGTTTGCACACAGTGGAGGAGGAGGAATATTTGGGGTAGCTGGCCTAACACACAAGCCTTACACCAGCTCCCTCGCATCCTCACATCTACCCATCTGTCCAGGCAGACCTCCACTTCAGCTTAGCTGCCTTTAGAATTGCCTTAAGTTGCACTAAAACCCTGTGCCTTTAGCTTTTCTTAGTTGTCATAAGAAATACACATATGAAACCTGTTAGTAAAGATTTTGTAAATCAGTTTTCAAGGACACTGTATTAGTATGTCTCTCAGTGCTTTCTATAGTAGACCATTGGGGAAATATCTTTTAGAGTGTACTGCTGTGAAAAAAATTGCTCACTTGAACAATGAGAATACTTAGTTATAAAGCTTGGCATGTTTCCTTTCTTTGTTCTGGCTACAAGGAAACTCACAGGAATGTACTGTCTTTTGCAGTTAACATTGGACCTTCACTTTTACATGATCATGATTTTTACAATATTGCAACTTTATTTTACATAAGCCCTTTATTCAAAGCTATGAACAGTAATTTTTGTGGTTGGAAAGATGCAGGTAGGAACAATAGCTACTGTTTTAGTGCTTATCATATGTTAATCACTGGCGAGAACTAAATATATTGTGTGAGGTCTCCAGCGAAAGAGACCTTTCTTGGTTTTAAGCAACAGAAGTTCAATTTGGAAGTGGCTGACAGTTTTCAGTTTCTCCAGATAGAGACCTCAGGGACCTTTAGGGAGTGGGAGGTTGGGATTATGATCAGAAAAAAAAAAAAAAAAAAAACCTTGCTATTACTGATACAAAGCAAGTTCCATCCATAGATTTTTAGGAAAAGAAAAACTGTGATGTCAACCTGTGATGCTTTTAGACTAAGATATGAAGTATTTGTTTTTGCTATAATTACAAATTAGATCGAGCTCTATGTTGTCTTTGCTGATGTAGAGAAATGTGTTTCCAAAATATGGACTTAGACTAGATTTTAGAACTCATGCATGGTATTATTCAAGTTGGAAAAAAAAATTACTTTTTGAGTGATGTACTTTCTACCTTTGTGATCATCTTGTCAGGACAATGGAATTCAGACTATACCTCTGGGTAGGATTAGGAGCATCCCCAAAGAAAGTGAAAGTTTCTGCTATCAGGAAGGAAACAGCATGGCCTTCAACACAGAGATAGGGAAGTAGGGATTAGTGAATCTTTTGACAATAAGAAGGACTTCATAAACATCACTGCAGAATGGAAGAATAGACCAACATTCTTATAAATGGTATCTTCAAGAAACCATTGTCAGAGGTTTATCATATTCTGTCTGTTCTCACACCCTTGAGAGTGCGAATTTGTGAGAATACATCCATTCTGCACTAATTGGGCTACATGTATATTGTCTCATTCAATCTTCCTAACAAACCTATTATTTTGAAGTTGGGAACTAAATATCCTGAAAGGTTAGGACAAAAGCTGCCCAGGTCTCACAGCCAAGAAATTATTATATTGCCAATGTTTGGACCCAGCTAATCTGACTCCAGAACCCACATGCTTAACTGCCTTCAGCTTTCTGCAGTATGGTTTTCTTATTTTTCTCTGCATTCAATTAAAATCTATCAAGTCGGACTGTTAGTGTTTTTGAGCAAAGTAGAACTGGGAGCAAAAAAGCCTTTTGAGAAATTTCCAATTGCCTACCTGCAACATTCCATTGTCTTCTTGTACTCAATAACAGAATCATCATATATGGCCCTAGATAAGTTACCTAAAATCTCTCATATGATCAATTTTTGATCAATAAGATTTATGCCAAAGTATCCTTGTGATACTCATCTTCATCCCCTTCTCCATTCTTCTGTTTCAAACTTGGATAAGATAGTTCGAGTTCTGTGTTTATTGTAGATTATTAGATGGCCTTGACAGTAGAAGCTATTTATTTAGGATAGTGGAACAGAAAAACAGGAACTATGCAATCTAATCACACTATGAAGTGGTGAAATCCACTCTAGAAGCTCTTCTACCTTTTATATGAGCAGGAAATAAACCTTTAATTTTCTTAAGCCAGTATTGCTTTGGGATTTTCTGTTGTATGCAGCCAAGGACTACGCAGAGTTACTTATGCCTCTATTGAGTTTTTTATTGCACAAAAGCATCTGACTGGTAAAAGGAATGGGGGCTGAAGTCACCCTGTACTCCCCTCAACAAATCATGAATCTGATGTAGAGATGAGTCCATTTGGATAAATAGGACTCTATTTTCTAATTCATCCAAAGGTCTAGTCTGTCTAATCTTGAAACTCTCACCCTATATGGAAAGGGCAATTTTTGCTGATTCACACAAAGGCATTATGTACCTAAGCTGACTTCATTTAAACTGATTCAACCCCAGAGAGGTGAGTTCTGCAATGGTATGAGGTTACAGAAGAAGTCTGGAACAGAGCTCTTTCATAGGAAGAATCATCTCCAAGGGTATTTTGTAGAACTAGAAGTGTTTTCTTTAGTATTCCCAGAAATAACTCAGGGGAAGGGGATACAATGGAAAATTGGACTTTTTATAATAAGTAGAGTGAAAGATTATGGTAATTTATGAAAGGGACTATGGCTTTACTTTTAAATCACGGATGATTTTGCATTCATTATCTCATTTAATTCTCAAAATGACTTTATAATTACTATTGTCCCAGATATGATGAGAGAAAACAGAAATGAGAGAGTGAAAAAAAAATTATTCAAGGTCACAGCTAATTAAAGGCAAAGCCAGGATTCTAACCTGTATGACTCCTAAATCTATGCCCTTAACCATTATTGAATATTCCAGCCTACTTATTACATGGCCAAATTAGTGAAGTCCTGAATTCAGTTGAGATTGTGGAAACTTAAAAATACTTCATAAGTGATCCAGCTGATGGGTTAGAATTCCTTTGTTTAGAATCAAGAGTTTGCCTCACTTCTTCAGTTATTTCTGTTTCTGAGAAGTCGAGTGTTCCCCACATGTGTGAAGCAGCCAGAGTTCCCACTCAGCATGATACAGCCCTCTCAGCCTCAAGAAGTCAGACCCGGAGCTCTCTGTGGGAAAGGCCAAGTCCTCTTTAATGAAATTTCTCCTCTGGAGGTGCAGCTTCCTTCCCTCTGGTGCTCAACTCGAGTTCATCTTGGGATCACCCTACCCTAAGTTATTTTAAGGCAGTATTAATGTTTTATGACTCATTTCCTAGTTTCCTGCTGGGGGAAAAAAAAATCACAGCCCAGGCACTCGGTCTCAGACATTGCAAACAGCTGATGTGTAATTTGGAAAAGTATATTTTATTATGAGTGGGAGGATATGCAAGAAAGAGAAAATTATTTCTGTTGGACTAGTGTCTGTTTCTAGCCTTCTTTATCGTGGTGGCCCTGCCCCCACTTCCAACCACGCATACATATACATGGCAGACCTCTGCACTAATACCTCCCCTAGGACTATAAAATTTACCTTAGAGAGATGAAGTTTTGTTATTGAGTTGACTCAAGATCATTTCAAGGATATGTCTTTGGATTATTTTACTTTATTTTGGTCTCTCTGGATCTTCCTCAGCCTCAGATATACAGGTATCTGGTGTATGTGTGTGTGTGTGTGTGTGTGTGTAACCATTTGAAATAATATATATTCTTCCTCCAAATAAAAGCTGATGCTAAATAAAAGGAATACTAAAGAAATTGCCCTAATACCCACATAGGTCAGTAATGCCTGCTTTTGCATGCAGTTTAAGAGAAGTGGCTGTGTTTTAAGAGAAGGCCATGAACTCTTAATGTCTCCCTCTGAGGAACACAAAGGGTCCTGGTCTGCCCTCGCCCGTGGTGCAGCTCTCTCACATCTGACCCATGTACAGGCAAACCCATCATGCCTTGGTCATTCTGGAACTACTCCTCCCACATCATTCCAGGGGGAGCAGAAAGGTTTTCTGTAAAGCAATTGATGAAAATTGTGCTGAAAAAAAAGGAAAAAAAAATCAAAGAAAATGGCTTGAAACAAACTCTGAAGACTCACTCGCTGGAGCTGAGACCTGAAAGAACCCCAGTCATGTAGCTGACCCATTGAGAGCTCAGAGGACTATTCCATTTGAGATTCATAAGGCATTTTGCAGAGCAGAGATCTGCCACCATTTTAAATTAGCATATTGTCAACTTCATATGAATTTCTGGTGTAACTGTGATTAAATATTCTAAAGAAAAGCACTTATTTATCTCATGTTAGAAAAGAACTGCCTTTCTTAAACCCCCAATTCTTCCACCCCCTCTTTTCTAATGTTAACAATTTTTGAGTGTTAGCTTTATGTTAATCACATTATGTATTGTTTTATTTGCATATATCAAATAAGATGTACTCATGATTATATACTATAATTCTCCCCATTTAAAAAATGAGGAAACTGAGGCATGGAGACTTTAGATAACTTATCCAAGGGCATATCCATTTGAATCAGATCTGTCTCATTCTAGTGCTCAGGTTTCAGAATCCCAATCTTGTGATCCCATATGCTTTGTCTGGATTTGTTTGCCAAGAGATGGGGAAGTGGTAGGGTGTTGGAGGTGTGTCAGGGAAAGGACTGAAGTTGTAGGAGGACCTGACATAACATTTTGTGTACATCAAGAGATGGGAGTGTAACTTTCATGATGCACTTAGTCTAGTAGCATAAAAACTGCACATTTTCTTTGTAATAACCTTGTAATAAACTATTGCACATTTTTACATAGACAGAGTGATAAAATTATAAGCTCATGAATGATCACAAACAACTTGAAGATTCCCACTGAGCAAGGCATCATAATGTTCAATAAATGGAAGCTATTACATTGCTGTTGTTCTTGTCCTTATTATGGAGATATGGCATCTAGATGTCTTTTTAGAACAAAAGTGGTTTCACAGCCCTTTCCTTACCAAATCACTGAACAGCCTCAGTGCTGTTCTAAACTAAACTATCTCTTAATCTACCAATTGCCTTCTCCAGGCCAGGCATTCTTCTAGGCTCTGGAGATAGCAGAGCGAAAGGGATACCACAGTGAAGAAAACCATGTCCTTGCATTCTAGAGATCCCATGTTCTAGAGGGAGAGACAGGCTGTAAACAAATGACGAATGTGTGCTTGTGTGTTCCAAAAAATAAAGCGGATTGAGGAACAGAGAGTCATGGTCCCCAGTGCTAATTTAGACAGAGTAGTCAGACTTCCCTGCAGTGATCACACTTGAGTAGAAGGTAGAATAACATAGCTCCATGAAGGGAGGAGCATCCAGGCATAGGTACCACAGGTGTGAACACTCTGGGGTGGGACCTTGATTTCTGCGTGGTGAGGAGACAGCAAGGAGGCCCGTGGGTTGGAGCACAGTGAACAAGGGCAAGAATAAAGTGAGGTTGCAGAGGAGTCAAGGCCAGGGCCCTTGGTCTCACCTGGGCCCTGGGGAGCAAGACCCTGATCTTATTCTAGGTAAGATGTGAACACACTGGACCCCTGAGAGGGGTTTGTTCTTTTTTTTCTTTAATTTTCAAGAATGTCTATAATAGTGATTTAGATGCAGACAAGTGGATGGCCATAAGCATTCACTGAAATATTGTTTTCATAGTCACATGAAAGTAGTACTCTGAAACATTTTTAATATATACATGTAATTAAATAGAAATTTACATATGGAGTGAGGTGATGAACACATTTATTCTTTAAAATAATACAGCCCTCACTGTGTTCTTTATCTGACCTGTTTTAAACAATCACTCTAGCCTCTATTTGAAAATAGGCCATAACACCTAATAGTACTAATGTTAGGTGACAGCCACTCAAGGGTTTGGAGGTAGCCGTGATGCTGAGCATCAGCTATGGAATTGGCTGGTGTCTCACTTCCCATAGAGAGAGGCCAGGCAATTGGAGTCTACCCTGAGGGAAAAGTTTTCAGGTGAAGCTGTATAAATTGAGCAAAAGTATGAATTTAAAGCATGAATGTGAACTTAAAAATCATACATGTTTCTACTGAAACCATCAGGGTTTCAAATAACAGACTTCTGACTTCTGTTCTGGCTGAAGATATCCTGGGGCATCTCCAAGAATCACAAACGCCCACCTTCCCTATGAGATCAACAAGGAGATGCTGACCAAGTTACAGCATCGCAGGAATGGTCCAACTGTAGGGTAAGCTTTGTTTAGTTGTTAAGTCATGTCCAACTCTATGACACCATGAGGATCCTTTGTCTATGGCATTTCCCAAGCAAGAATACTGGAATGGGTTGCCATTTCCTTCCCCAGGGATCTTCCCAATGCAGGAATGGAACGCAAGTCTCCTGCATTGGCAGGCAGATTCTTTACCACTGAACCACCAGGGAAGTCCAAGGTAGGGTGAACTAGTGATTTATGTATTTGCTTCAGGTTAGAGACAGAAGAGAAGGGAGAACAGAGAAAGGCAGGCATGAAACAAGAGAGCCTAGGTGGTCCCCTAGAAATTAACTAGGAGGAAATTAACACTGCAGGCCTACTAGGTACCAGGCTCTGTACAGATGAGTTCTTCTTTAACTGGAACAATTGAGAAAAAAATGCGGCTCAAATATGTTCAGCAACCAGCCCAAGGTCATGCATGCAATCGATGAGTGACAGAGCAGATATTTATGCTCAAACTTTTTTTCTTTTTCTCCAAAGCTATGCTTTTTTTTTTTTCAATGCAACATCCAGTTGTACTGATGGTGTTGGCACAGTGACAGTGAGAAGATTGTCCTGAATAAATGTGAAAATAAATCTTGAGCTATTCATTATCCAAGTTTATAAGCAAGCCATCATCCCTGCAGCAAGGCTGAGCTGCACTAGAGACATTTCCATGTAAGCATAGGGAAAAATCAATCTGTATTATGGTGACCCTACCTGCCAGGTTGGAGGGCTGGGGTGTAGAAGAGGCAATATCTCCAAAACTGTCCTGTTCTTGTTGTTTAATCGCTCAGTCATGTCTGACTCTTTTGTGACCCCGTGGACTGTAGCCCTCCAGGCTCCTCTGTTCATGGGATTTCCCAGGCAAGAATACTGGAGTGGGTTGCCATTTCCTTCTTCAGATGATCTTCCTGACCCAGAGATCAAACCCAGGTCTCTTGCACTGTCAGGCAATTCTTTACCACCGAGCCACTAGGAAGCTCCTAAAACTGTCTTACCTGGAGCTCAAAAGACAAAAAGAGAAACTGAATTCAAGAAAACAGAAAAAGATCTCTTAGATTGAGCTCTCTATTTCATTCAGGAAATATTTATCATTGGTTTTGATCAATTTTTATTAATTCTTTGTCTGGTTTAGAATTCTACCTAGTTTGTGATAACCTGAATTGTAAAATGCTTTAAATATATTGTTAGCTACTTGAGCCCACCTCCATGAATGTTACCACTACAGGAAAATATATTCTTTTATATCTTTATTCACTGAGTGTTTATTGAGCACCAATTATGTGCCAGGCATTTGGTTAATTTGGTAAAGAAATTTCTAAATCCTGCTGGTGTTCTTTCTCAAGCATCTAAGTCCTCCTGATATATCACTGATTCTTAATAATGAACACCTGATGGAAAGATCCTTAGTTAAATTACATATAAAGTCTGCAGCCTTTGGAACTTGGAAATTTACACTATATGAAAAATATGACATACAGATTATTGCCCTTAATTTTTCAGTAGTCTTGCATATTGTTCACATTTTCTTAAGTCTGGTTATTATTAAGTAGAGAGCATTCCCAGCACACTATGACATATTCATTTCCACTGGCAAAATGTCAACTGGAATGACTGATTTTTATGTGTGGTTGGCATGTGTCACGTGGAGGTTGCTAACATTTCCTCGTGTGTGCTCCAACTCTGACAGAGGCCAGAGTGTGGGGAGATGGGCTCTCATCATGGACCAGCACTGCCCATCTGGCTTCTCACCTTCTGGCTCTGCCATCATGTCCAGAATTCACGTTTGGAGACCCTCCAAGGAAACATTCTCTGTGGCCAGTGTGCAATTGAGTCTCAAGTCACGCTGCTGGAATTATACAGGCCAGGAGAGAGACTGGATTTATCTTGAAGCCATCACTGTACTATTAGACCAGGTTTCACTCCCTTCCTGGAGCTCTGCATGTCAGAGACACAAATTCTCCTGCCTGAAGAGAATTAAATCAAGCCAAGGTGACCAAACTGTCAACTGAAGCAGCAGCCCATCAGTCAGAGACTTCCTCGGGGCAGCAAGACACAGAGGACCAAGAACTTGGCCGCAAAGGCTGCTGCTGGTGAGCTGCTGTACAGCGGAAGGTGAAATCACAGCGCTGGGTTTCAGAGCTGGAAGAGAGCTACATCAGCCTCTCACGTTACAGATGAGGAACGAGCCAGCCAGAGAAAGTAGGTGCTCACTCTAAAAATAACCCACTGTGAAACTGCAAAATCAGGCCTGAACTCCCCACTCCTAGAATCCCAGCCTTGGCTGTGCACTGGCACCGTCATAGGCAAATTCCCCTGTCACACTTCTAGAGCTGCATTTCCCATAACTATTAAAGAAGCCCCCACTAATGTGTTTGCTGCTCACATGTCCGGACTTCTCCATAGAAACTTCTTTTCCCTTTTCCCAACTTTTAAAAAATAATCTCAGACTTGGAGAAAATTGTGCACACAGTACAAAGAACTATTTTCCCTAAATGATTTGACAGCAAGTTGCTAAAATGATATCCTGAATCCTAAATACTTTATTTCAGTTCAGTTCAGTTGCTCAGTTGGGTCTGACTCTTTGTAATCCCATGGACTGCATCATGCCAGGCTTCCTTATCCTTTACCATCTCCCAGAGTTTGCTCAAACTCATGTCCATCAGTCAGTGATGCCATCCAACCATCTCATCATCTACTATCCCCTTCTCCTCCTGCTTTCAGTCTTTCCCAGCATCAGGGTCTTTCCCAGTGAATCAGTTCTTCCCCTCAAGTGGCCAAAGTATTGGAGTTTCAGCTTCAGCATCAGTCCTTCTGCTGAATACTCAGGACTGGTTTCCTTTGGGATTGACTGGCTTGATCTCCTTGCAGTCCAAGTGATTCTCAACAGTCTCTCCAACACCATAGTTCAAAATCGTCAATTCTTTGGTGCTCAGCTTTATTTATAGTTCAACTCTCATATCCATACATGACTACTGGAAAAACCATAGCTTTGACTAGACAGACCGTTGTCGGCAAAGTAATTGTCTCTGCTTTTTAATATGCTGTCTAGGTTGGATCACAATAAACTGTGGAAAATTCTGAAAGAGATGGGAATATCAGACCTCCTGACTTGCTTCTTGAGAAACCTGTATGTAGGTCAGGAAGCAACAGTTAGAACTGGACATGGAACAACATATTGGTTCCAAATAGGAAAAGGAGTATGTCAAGGCTGTATATTGTCAAACTGCTTATTTAACTTATATGCAGAGTACATCATGAGAAACACTGGGCTGAATGAAGCACAAGCTGGAATCAAGATTGCCAGGAAAATATCAATAAGCTCAGATATGCAGATGACACCACCCTATGGAAGAAAGTGAAGAAGAACTAAAGAGCCTCTTGATGAAAGTGAAAGAGGAGAGTGAAAAAGTTGGCTTAAAGCTCAACATTCAGAAAACAAAGATCATGGCATCCGGTCCCATCAATTCATGGGAAATAGATGGGGAAACAGTGGAAACAGGGGCTGACTTTATTTTTTTGGGCTCCAAAATCACTGCAGATGGTGACTGCAGCCATGAAATTAAAAGTCGCTTACTCCTTAGAAGGAAAGTTATGACCAACGTAGACAGCATATTAAAAAGCAGAGACATTACTTTGTTCAATAAAGGTCCATATAGTCAAGGCTATGGTTTTTCCAGTGGTCAGTATGGATGTTAGAGTTGGACTATAAAGAGAGCTGAGTACCAAAGAATTGATGCTTTTGTTCTATATATCTGTGTCTCTTTTGCTGTCTCACATACAAGGTTATCGTTATCATCTTTCTAAATTCCATATATATGTGTTAGTATACTGTATTGGTGTTTTTCTTTCTGGCTTACTTCACTCTGTATAATCGGCTCCAGTTTCATCTACCTCATTAGAACTGATGCAAGTGTATCCTTTTTAATGGCTGAGTAATACTCCATTGTGTATCTGTGGGAGAGAGAGAGGGTGGGATGATTTGGGAGAATAGTACTGAAACATGTATAATATCATATAAGAAACAAATCACCAGTCTAAGTTCAATGCAGGATACAGGATGCTTGGGGCTGGTGCACTGGGATGATCCAGAGAGATGATATAGGGAGGGATGTGGGAAGGGGGTTCAGGGTTGGGAACATGTGTACATCTGTGGCAGATTCATGTTGATGTATGGCAAAACCAATATAGTATTGTAAAGTAAAATAAAGTAAAAAAAAAATAATAATAATAAAAGAATTGATGCTCTTGAACTGTGATGTTGGAGGAGAATCCTGACAGTCCCTTGGACTGCAAGGAGATCCAACCAGCTCATCCTAAAGGAGATCAGTCCTGGGTGTTCATTGGAAGGACTTATGTGGAAGCTGAAACTCCAATACTTTGGCCACCTGATGTGAAGAGCTGACTCATTTGAAAAGACCCTGATGCTGGGAAAGATTGAAGGCAGGAGGATAAGGGAACAACAAAGGATAAGATGGTTGGATGGCATCACCAACTCAATGGACATGGGTTTAGGTGGACTCTGGGAGTTGGTGATGGACAGGGAGGCCTGGCGTGCTGCGGTTCATGGGGTCACAAATAGTCAGATATGACTGAGCAACTGAACTGCACTGAACTAGGTTGGTCATAGTTTGTCTTTCCAGGAGCAATTGTCTTTTAATTTCATGGCTGCATTCACCATCTGCAGTGATTTTGGAACCCAAGAAAAAATGTCTGTCACTGTTTCCATTGTTCCCCATCTATTTGCCATGAAATGATGGGACTGGATGCCATGATCTTAGTTTTTTGAATACCACTTCAGTATTCTTGCCTGAGAACCCCATGAACAGTATGAAAAGGCAAATACTTTATTTATATGTCCTATAAGCAGAAGTAATTCTCCTATATTGTTTTAAACACCCATAATTTATCTGTCTACAATTATTTCTCAAAATTAGGAAATTAACACTTATACTTTGCTACCATCTAACCAACAGATCACACTCAAGTTTCCTCAGTTTCCCTAAAAGTCTTTTAGATTAGAAGAATCCCATCAGAATAACACAAAAGATTTGGAATTGTTCAGGAGGGAAACTATTCTCTATGATACTATGATGGTGGATACACGTCATTATACATTTGTCCAAACCCATAGAATGTACACTTCAAGAGTGAACCTAAGATAAACTATGGACTTTGGGCGATAAGTTATGTGCCAATGTAGGTTCATCTATTACTTGTGACAAGTTACCCACTGCAGTGGGGGATGTAGATAGTGAGGGAGTGGGTCCCTGTGTGGGGTATATGAGAGCTGTCTGTATTTTCCAGTAAATTTTTCTATAAACCAAAACCTACTCTAAAAAACAAAATATTAATTAAGCCAAAGAGACTTATATGAAAGTCTGAAGAAGTGCTTTCAGAACTCCAGAAAGAAAAAAATAGTGACTATTATGAAGCCATGATGCAATGAAAAGAACTAAAAAAGATGAGTGAAGGAATTTCATCACCATTAAAAGGCAATTTAGAAAACAAAGTTAGATTCATAGAATATTACTGAAGGCAAGTTACATGCCACCCAAGAAGCATTCAACTAATGAGACATTGTCTCATGTAATTTCATTTAACCCCTATCTATTTCACATGAACATGTCTCGTTGGCCCATTTTAAGATGAGGAAACTGGAACTTAAATTTTATAGGTGGCTTGTCCATTTCGACTGATTCAAGTAAGCAGGGTTGTCTACCGTGGGTCAAAAGTGTGCTAAGCTTTAAACAGTTTCATAATAAGTGAGAACAATTATCCATAGAGAAAAAATTGACAGCTTCAAAAGATGGTGACTGTCTAATCCACTAACAATATAGTGGTCAGGGCCAAGGAAATAGAGAAAGGCCTGGAGCAATTAACTGCACTTGGAAGAACAGAATGGCTCCACAAAGCAGATGTGCTTAGAGCTGGGACTTGAAAGATGAGTACAACTTCTAATAAGCATAAAATGCGGGAAAGAGTATTTCTGATAGGAATGATGGCAAATGCAAAGCACAGAAAGTCCAGAGTGGTAGAATTATTGCCCTAATGAGGGAGATGGCATAAGAGGAGTTGGAGCAATGTTCCAGGAACACTGAGTCGTGTCAAGGGGCATCAACTTGATTCTGAAAGCACTAGAGAACCACTGGATCCTTTGAAGAGGAGAGTCATACAATTGAATCTATAGTTTTGGAATATCATTTTACAGCAATGTGGGATTGTCAGTGACAGAGAACCAGGGTTAGGAATAGAAGAACATAAAGAGAACAGGGAAATACCATGACATCCAAGTAAGACAAAGGCAAAGCAGGATGTAGTAATCAAGTCAGAAATATTGGGGTCTCATTAAGTTAGAAAAAAGGCAGTATATCTTTTGAGTTGTTTCTGAGTAACTTTTTAAAAATGTTTGACTAAATGTCGCCTTCATAATGAGGTTGCTTCTAACCACCCTATGGAAAATTGAGACTTCACCCCAGATTCCTGATCTCCTTAATCTTCCTTAGGATTTCCTTTTTTCATAAAATGTATCAATGTAACTGCTAACCACTTTCATCGTTTCTCTTCCTACCTCCACTGGCACATAAGTTTCACAAAGAAATGCACGTTTCTCTGTCTTGTTTATTGATCATCTCAAACACCTATAGCACTGCCTAGGACACAGTAGATGGACACCAAGTATTGTCGAATGAGTGAATGAGTATAGGCATGCCTGGGCACACTCCCAGCAGCGCTTCAATGTAGCCAAACAAATGGCAGGAACTACAGACAATTTCAAGAGTATTTAGAGATAAAATATTTTCTATTAAAACATTTATGCCTGTACCTAAGGAGAAATAATAGGAAAGGATTCCATGATTAGTAAACTGGTTATAACACAAGTCCAGGAGACCAGGTATTTTATATGTGCTAAAGCCTTCTATGATACTGAATATACTTGTAGATTGGGCAAGAGATTGATTTTAAGGAAGCATGCTTTAAGTGTGGGGATTGAGTCACTGTAGAAATCCTTGACAAGATTTGATAAACAATATTTATCACTTTGGCCTTCCCTGATGGCTCAGCAGGTAAGGAATCTGCCTGTAATGTAGGAGACTCAGGAGATTCTAATTCAATCCCTGGGTCAGGAATATTCCCTAGAGGAGAAAACGGCAATCCACTCCAATATTCTTGCGTAGGAAACTCATGGACAAAAGAGACAAATGGGCTACAGTCCATGGGGTTGCAAAGAATAGGACACGAATGAGCATACACGCACACATGTAGGTTTTTATCACTATTAGGCACCTGCTGCTGCTGCTGCTAATTCGCTTCAGTAGTATCTGATTCTGTGCGACCCCATAGACAGCAGCCCACCAGGCTCCCCTGTCCCTGGGATTCTCTAGGCAAGAACACATCATGTCTTATTTTTTACATATTTTATCTCTATCTTTGAAATAGCATGTCAGCACTCTAAGACACTTTTTCATCTAACAGATGAGGAAACTGAGATTCAGAAAGGCAGCTGGCTTGCCCAGTGACATAGTTCAAACAAGTCCATCTGATTTTAATGGCTGTGTGCTTTCCACTATAGTAAGAAAATTATAATAAAAAAGAAGACTTTGGTAAGCATTTGTGCAGAATGATACACCATAATGCTATTCACTTTGCAATAACCCTATGAGATGGCTAACATTAATTAACCCATTTTACAGTTGGAAATCCTCTCATAGAGAGTTGAAGTAAATTGCTCAAGACGTCATGTCTAGAAAGTTCTAGAGCTGGAATTCAAACCAGGCCTGATGGACTCTAAGTCCCATGCTCTTGCCACTACACCAGGTTGACAAGTGAAAAACAATGATATTGCCAGATGAAGCAGGCTGAGGTTGTAGATTTAGGAGAGAGAAAACCAGTAAAAGATCAGCTTCCAAAAGGCAAATGCAAATAGATAAACACTCAGCCAATTAATGCAGTAGTGTGAAGGGTAGTTCAAGCAGATGCCGTGTGGAAGTTACCAGAGAAAACATCAGTCCTTTAAGCCAAATGGTATTTTGAGAGTAAGAAGAGAATGTGATGATAAGATTTTTAACCATAAGAACAAATCTGTGTACATAAACCCTTAGCGAGGAGAATGGGGCATATTGCTGAGACGATTACATTAACCATGTTTGTCACTAGTTAATAAGACATTGGTCATGATGAAGTTACAAGTGCTCAAATACACTAATTATGTTGGGATTTGATGTATGATTACCGATGTTTATGATTATATTGAAACATGCTTCGTCCCCCTCGCTTCTCCCAGTGCATGTTCGCTCAGTCACATCAGACTCTTTGCGATCATGTGGACTGTAACCTACCAGGCTCCTCTGTCCATGGGATTCTCCAGGCAAGAATCCTGGAGCAGTTTACTCCAGGGGATCTTCCTGACCCAGGGATCAAACCCATGTCTCTTGTATTTCCTGCATTGGCAGGTGGATTCTTTACCACTGGGACACTTGGGAAACCCTGGGACTTCAACATACCAAGGAGTAAAAAGCAACTATGTGAATAATAATACACCCATGACTACCTATAATGGACCCAGTCCTTTTCTGTTACATGGGGAAATGATAAAAAGAAGCCAAATCCACTGCTAATCTGACATGAAGAATATCCTCAGCTGGGTTTCAGCATCACACATCAGGAACCAAGCTGGTGATAAACTATGTTTGCACATAACAGTGTGGAAAAAATATGACAGGTTTACACTGACTATTATAGGAACAAGAAGCACAGGGAGAAAGAGGAAATCTTTGTAATGAATAGCAACCTTTGCTTTCAATACTGAGGAACCCCCAGTCTCTCCCAACACAGTCCAGCCTGCTGACTCCAAGAACGGAGAGAACAAATGCTTTCCTCATTCTTCAGCATTTATTCCACCAGCAGTCAACATCTCTGCCATTGCCCTTCTGCATGTCAGGCTCAGATGGAAGTCTCTGCCTTCTTGTATTGTATTTTAAAAAATCTTAAAGTTAGAAGTGGAAATAAACTGAAAACAATGATGGGGCCAAAACAAAACACTAGAGAAGTACATGCCAGAGTGAAATCCAATAAACTTGTTTCGTAGCTTGCATTAGGCTAGTTATCTGCAAGTCAGTTTCAGAAAAAAAATTTATGGGCTTTTCTGGCAGCTCAGATGGTGAAGAATCTGCCTGCAATGCAAGAGACCCAAGTTTGATCTCTGGGTTGGGAAGATCCCCTGGAGAAATGAATGGCAACCCACTCCAGTGTTCTTGCCTGGGAAATCCCATGGACAGAGGAACCTGCTGCACTACAATCTATGGGGTTGCAAACAGTCAAACACAACTGAGCAACTAACACTACTGCTACTTCAGGAAAATCATGTTAGAATACCGTGAACATTCATATACATGATCCATAGTCGGGACCCAGTAAATGTTTGTTGGATGGATTAATTAACGCTAGCTTAAGTAGCACAGTGCCAGATGTGAGGATTCAGCATCATTGTTAAAATGTCTCCAGCTCTGCTCACCTGGCTTCTGTCACAGCACACTCTGCTGATTGTCACTTCTCCTCTGCGCCAGTCTCCTTCACTGACATTCTCTTCCTCTGTCCACTCAAAGAGACCATATTCCCCAGAGGGCTGAGCTTAGCCTCTTGTTCTTACTGAGCACCCTCCATGTGAACATACTAATCACAATTAAGCTGCCCTGAATCTCAGCCTACACTGTGGTGATTCCCACATCCCGTCTCCAACCTCAACCTTCCCCTGAGCTTCAACGCCAGAAGATTTCCTATGTCCACCCATTCCCTCTGTATTCTCTCCTGCTGTCCTCCCCACATTCTCATCTATTCCCTCCAGGCTTAATGCAATGTCCCTTAACCTCCAGCCTCAGTTCAGTCACTCAGTCGTATCCGACTGTTTGTGACCCCATGGACTGCAGCACACCAGGCCTCCCTATCCATCACCAACTCCCAGAGTTTACTCAAATTCATGTTCATTGTTGATGATGCCATCCGACTATCTCATCCTCTGTCGTCCCCTTCTCCTCCCGCCTTCAATCATTCCCAGCATTAAAGTCTTTTCAAATGAGTCAGTTGGCCAAAGTATTGGAGTTTCAGTTTCAACATCATTCCAATGAAAGTTTCAGCTTCAACATCATTCCAGTGAATGTTCAGGACTGATTTCCTTTAGAATGGACTGGATTGGAACTCCTTGCAGTCCAAGGGACTCAAGAATCTTCTCCAGCACCACAGTTCAAAAGCATCAATTCTTTGGCACTCAGCTTTATTTATTGTCCAACTCTCACATCCATACATGACTACCAGAAAAAACATAACTTTCACTAGATGGACCTTTGTTGGCAAAGTAATGTCTCTGCTTTTTAATATATTATCTAGGTTGGTCATAACTTTCCTTCCAAGGAATAAGTGTCTTTTAATTTAATGGCTGCAGCCACTGTCTGCAGTGATTTTGGAGCCCAAGAAAATAAAGTATGTCACTGTTTCCATTGTTTCCCCATCTATTTGCCATGAAATGATGGGACCAGATGCCATGATCTTCATTTTCTGAATGTTGAACTTTAAGCCAACTTTTTCACTCTCCTCTTTCACTTTCATCAAGAAGCTCTTTTGTTCCTCTTTGCTTTCTTCCAGAAGGGTGGTGTCATCTGCATATCTGAGGTTATTGAGATTTCTCCCAGAAATCTTGATTCCAGCTTCTGCTTCATCCAGCCCAGCATTTCTCATGATGTACTCTGCATATAAGTTAAAGAAGCAAAGTGACAATATACAGCCTTGATGTACTCCTTTTCCTATTTGGAACCAGTCTGTTGTTCCATGTCTAGTTCTAACTGTTCTTCCTGACCTGCCTACAGGTTTTTCAGGAGGCAAATCAGGAAGTCTGGTATTCCCATCTCTTTCAGAATTTTTCATAGTTTGTTGTGATCCACACAGTCAAAGTCTTTGGCATAGTCAGTAAAGCAGAAATAGATGTTTTTCTGGAACTCTCTTGCTTTTTTGGTGATCCAGTGGATGTTGACAATTTGATTTCTGGTTCCTCCGCCTTTTCTAAAACCAGCTTGAACATCTGAAAGTTCATGGTTCATGTATTATTGAAGCCTGGCTTGAGGAATTTTGAGGTCATTCTCAAATCCATTCCACTCTGGCTGCTAAACCGAAATTAAAGCGTGCTGGTCCTTCACTTCATGACTTTTACTACTCCATTCCCCAACCACTATAGGACCAAGCTTCACCTATTCAGGATGATATTCAAGCATCTCGATTTATCTCAATCAACTTTTCTGCTCTTATCTCCTCTACTCATTATCTTGTTTCTTTAGTTACTAGAAATTCAAGCTGCTTGTGTTACCCACACACTCCATGCTGCTTGAGGCCTCCCAGCCTTTGCCCTCATTGTTCCCCTAGGTCCTACTCTACTTCAAATATTCAGTTCCAGCTGCCCCTCCTTTAACCTTCCTGTCCTCCTCCTCCACTCCTTGAAGGCTGGGTCAAGTACCCCTTATCCCATGTGACCTTGTATGATACACATTGCTACCAATGAGTTTCCCAGACTACATTATGATAATCCATGAACAATGTGTCTTCCTTTATCAGAACATGCACCAAAAGAAAGCGTCAATAAGCATAAGTAAGTAAAATAAGACTATATTTTATTCAGCTTTGGGTTCTCAGCCCATATCATGGTATCTATTAGTAGTATAGACGGCAAAAAGAAAAATATTTCCATATAAGGGAATCACTTTACAGTACACCTGAAACTAGTACAACTTTGTAAATCAACTGATTTAATCTTTTTAATTAACAAAAAAAACTAAATATTTGAACTGAGATTTGCAGATGTGTAAATTAATTAACATCCAACCATCTCTGAGTGCATAACTACTCAGAGCACAATCCATGATCCCACTTCTTAAATTTCCCTGAGGAATAAGCCCTCCACACTCAATGCCATTCAGAGTCACAGTTGCTAAACTGGTATTGCCAAAACAGACCTCAACTAGTGAGAAAAGTTTCATTCCCCTCGATTGTGAAGTTTTTGAGATGCACAAAATTACATTAGCGATACTTGGCTTGCCAGAGTTAGGATTGTGGCATTTATTTTTACAAATATATTGACTAATTAAGCATTCTTTGACTAATAGTGTCACAGACCAGGAGAACAAGCCAGCCACAGGTAGGTTTTTCCTTAACCTCCCTGGAGTATCCATTTCTTTGTCTTTACACTATGTGCAGAAATATATTACCCATTTTGTTGATATAAGCACATTCTCAAACAACTTGAAAATACTCCAAACACCAATAGCCACATGAAAGGGGAAAAGATGAAATGTAGTTTGTCGAAAATAAATTCTTGATTATGTTGGAATTAAAGGGTATATGTTTTGCTGCTCTCTCAAGAATTAGAAATAAGAGGCCCGGCAGTGTTTTACTCTTGTGTCAAACACAGAGCTGGCAATTTACTGTGCAAAATAATAAACAGTGGAAAAAACAGAAAAGTGGCATCTCTGCTTTTTAACTATATTCCTCAAAGGTCGTCATGAAGAGAGAAGTCATAATTATAGCAACCAAGAGGGTGTTCTCTTGCTTCTTGGAAAGCTTCATAAACCAGTTGTTTATCGCTAACTTTTGGTGAAAGACTAGTTTAAGTATATCAAAGCTTTATAGCCTGCATGGGAGCCATTGCATATAGAAGCTGACCTGACTGTTACTTATAAGGAGGCCAGAGACTAGTATTCAAGAAATAATAGCATTACCATTGCAAAGAGAGACCAAGGTTGAACTAAGAGATCATTCTGAGCAATCAAGCCACAGTTTTCTGCCACCTCAATGTACAAGGATGGTAAGTGTGGTGACCTCATTGAAGAAAAGAAAGGAAAATACTTTAGCCTGAAAATTGGTGAGCAGACATTTGTGTATGGGATTTGGAACAGGTCACAGATATATTTATGGCTCACTTGGAGGTCACCAAATGGATAAGAAATAAAACTCAAAACAGCAGGATCTGTACTTAAAGAGTGAATGGCATAGTGACGGGTGTTTGGCAATGTGCTAAGTTGTAATAGATATAATAATGCTGGTGAATGTTATAAAGTCCAAGTTTTCTTAAATCCTTCTTTGTAAAAGTAATCATGGCTGGTCCTTCACTTATATTCCCAAAGTCATCATCAGCCTTGTCCAAGACTTTAGTTCAGACCTACAGTCTCCCAGCTGGGCCTCCCACATAGAGCCTCTCCCTTCTCCAGTATCTTTTTTTAACAACTTTACCATAGCTGTTAATGCATAGCACAAACTTCTACTCATTTCCATTATTTTAAGGAGCTGTTGCTTTCCTATTCTGACCATGTGTCTTGGAATGAGGGAAAGATGCTCTTCTCAGAGGAAGCACCTGACTTAGAGGGGACTGATCATGGTCCCCAATTCCCATGCCACAGTCAGGGTTCACACTCAAACTTTTTACTGAGAAATCAGCAAAATTTGGAGATTCAGCATAGGTAGACTTACTGTGACACTAAAGAGGTTTAATCTCCAGGGCCCTTTGTTTGAACAGGCTCCCAGGAGTGGTGAACATGCTAGCAGACAC
This sequence comes from Aepyceros melampus, assembly GCA_006408695.1. Classification (NCBI taxonomy): domain Eukaryota; kingdom Metazoa; phylum Chordata; class Mammalia; order Artiodactyla; family Bovidae; genus Aepyceros; species Aepyceros melampus. Next base: position 250,675 of record SJXQ01001711.1, read on the forward strand.
AGAGCATCCTAGTGAGGAGGGAGTGAAGCCAGGTTGCAGTCATGAACATTTCCATGTAGGCAGTTCTGATAAAATGCTTAAAGAGATCTCAGAGAGTAGAGACCTCATCGTCAAGATTCCAATAATTTGATGGATTTTTTTTCTTATTGTAAAATAATCTTTTATTTTACATATGGAATTTTGCATTCATAATTTTCTACATCTTTTTCTTAGAAAAAGTCCCTCAAATTCTATCAGCTGAAGGCTCTAGTTTCAGAGCAGAGATCTCTGTGTCACTCTTGGAAATCACCTCCAACGTGTGCCCAGTGCTTGGTCACATTCTCACCACCTTCCTTACCACCTGTGTTCTAGGTTCCACCCTCCTCATCTCATCACTCCTTCAATAGTCTGTGTCCAACTTAGCAGCCTCATCCCCCCTTTCCACCCTGGAACGCCCATTTGTATCAGCCAAAGCCCCATCCTTTAGCCAAAGCCCCATGCAAATAAATTTGCCATAGTTTTATTCTTTTTATTTTTACTGTCTTTCCATTATCTTTGTCTTTCCAATATCTAATAGCATTTGTTTAATAAAATTGAACTGGATTAGGATACCTGTCACAATATGTCTTGCATTAATTACCTGTATGTTGATCTTTTTTATGAAAGTTCTGAGGTCAGGACTCTATTTGCTTTAAGTTTATATCTCTACATCCCCTGTCATCACTTTACACAAATAACTGAACTGAATGAAGCACACGTGCTCATTAAGTGGTTGTTGATTGAAAGAAGGATGAGGATTGCTATTGGGTTGACTAAAAAAGTTTTTCAGGATTTTCCAGAACATCGTATGGAAAAATTCAAATGAACTTGTTGGCCAACCCAATATTTTAGCAAGTATTTCCTGAACTTAGAGACCTAGTGTACTGCCACGGAGGCGACTATTTCCATTTCTCAGATTTTCCCCCTTTAGCACAAGGAAGCACACGGTGGGGGTGGGGGCAGTAAGCGAGGAGTCTTGTACCTCCTGGAGCAGGAACCAAAGTCCTGTTCAAATGATTTCCCTTCCTCTTTGATCCCAGTCAGCAATTATATTGCATCATGCTTCCTGCAAGTCCCTGCCATAAACAGCTAGCCATTGGTTTGTAACAGCCCCTTGGCAATCTATATCTTACTTATTTACAGCTTTCACTAAACAAACCTTGCTGGAGGGTATATGAAGAAAGGCATAGACAGGGAATCTAAGGGGTAGCAGGTAAAGCACAGTCATTTTCCAAACTCTCTCTTTGGAGAATAAAAGTCACCTATGTAAATAAATGGCTGGACCAGCCATGATTCCTAGCCCTTAAGCTACTTCTACTTAAGTTGGTGAGAGGAAAATAATAAAGATTGTGAATTGCACACAAGGTGGATTGCTCAGGTCAGATTTAAGGCATATCGCTTGGGGTCATCTGGGGAGATTTGTCAACCATTTTTATAGTCTTTGCTCAGAGAAAAAAAAATATTCTTCTGGCAATTTTTAGTTTCAGGTGTATAGGGCAGGGCTTTTCATGATCAGATGGACCCCTTGAATAAGGATACTGTTGCACGAAAATATTTACTTTCTGAGACTGGAATACAAGAAGGTTTGTTCCTTTTTTTTTCAGCAGGAGTTGCTGACATGAGGGCACCCAGCCTCAAGTATCCCACTTAGGAGACAGAGAGTAGTTCAAGCAAGCAGGGCAGTTGCCAGAATCCACAGGCAGAAAGAAAAGAAAAAAAAAAGGATTCTATTTGGGACTTGACCTCTGCCTGGCCCAGGAAGATTGAGTTTGCTATCAGTGTCTGAACAAGCTCCCAAAGGTTAGCGAGATCTCCCTTTCAAGACTCCCCTTTGTCACTGGGTAAAAAATTTATTAGTGAGAAATTTCAATTTCAGACCTTAAAATTGTCTTGCTTGGCCTCAAGCTCTATCCATGCCGTGTATTTGTAATACACTTCCTATAACTGTTTGAACTTTTTTTTTTTCCACCCTATGATCCTTTCCCTGTTTGTTTTTAAGGAGATTTTCTTTTAAAACAAAGACTTATTTCTTCATCTGGGCCATTTTATCCAGTGCCCCAAAGGATTCTTAATAGGCTTATGGCAGTTCTTAACGGAGTTAGTGGAGAATCACAGCTTTGAGTGTGCCTTGTTCCCATGCTGGTTGGTCTGCCCAGATCTGAATGCATCCCAACTGCAGTTCCACTGAGATGGAGCTTACGGGAATCGCTGTGTTAGTTTATGAGGGCTGCCATAAAAAGTTTCACAGACTGTGAAACACAATAGAATAGGTTTAAAACAATAGAAATTTATTGTCTCACATTTCTGGAGGCTAGAAGTCCAAAATCAAGATGCCAATAGGGTTTGTTTGCCTGAGGATGGTGAGAAGTAATCTGTTTAGTGCCTCTCCCCTAGCTTCTTGACACTTGAGAGCCCCGTAAGGGCTCTCTTGAGTTTGATCTCTTGCAAGGAGATCAAACCAGTCAATCCTAAAGGAAACCAACCCTGAATATTCATTGGAAGGATTGATGCTGAAGCTGAAGCTCCAATATTTTGGCCACATTATGTGAAGAGCCAAGTCACTGGAAAAGATTGAAGGCAAAAGGAGAAGGGGACAGCAAAGGATGGTATGGTTACATAGCATCACCAACTCAACAGACATGAATGTGAGCAAACTCTGGGAGATAGCGAAAGACAGAGGAGCCTGGTGTTCTGCAGCCCATGGGGTCGCAAAGAGTTAGACATGACTTGGGGACTCAGTAATGACAACAATCCTAGCTTCTGGTAGTTGACTGGCAACATTTGGCCCTCCTTGGCTCGTCAATCTATCCTTTCCTCTTCACACATTTTTCTGGTGTGAGTGCCTCTCTGTCCAGATTTTCCTTTTGATAAGGACATCAGTCATCTAGGATTAGAGCTCATGCTATTGACCTCACATTAACTAATTATGTCTATAACAATACTATTTCCAAATAAGGTCACATTTGGAGGTACTTGAGTTCAATATATGAACTTGGGAGGGAGACACAATTCAGCCCTTAACAATCACTAAGGAGACACCAGAAAGGCTTTAGAGAAATCCTGTTCCTTGAGTCAAGACTTTAGGTCATTTATCATATGACATTCCTGAGATAGGTAGAAGAGACTAGAATATGCTTTGGTAGTATATTTGTTGCTGTTCAACCACTAAGTCATGTCTGACTCCTTGTGACCTGAAGGACTGCAGCATGCCAGGCTTCCCTGTCCTTCACTCTCCCAAAGTTTGCTCAAACTCATGTCCATTGAGTTGGTGATGCCATCCAACCATCTCATCCTCTGTCATCCCCTTCTCCTCCTGCCTTCAATCTTTCCCAGCATCAGGGTCTTTTCCAAAGAGTCAGCTCTTCACATAGGTAGCAAATTAACTCATGGCTTAGCACAGTAAAGGTTTATTTCTCCTTCATGCCAAAATCTAATGTGGATCTGGTTGCTGATTTTGAGGGCAGGGGGACAACTTTCCTCTAACAGTGACTCGGGGATCCAGACTGCCTTCATTTTGCATCTATCACCGTCTCAAAGTTTTTTCCCTTTTAGCCTAGCCAATGAGTGAGAAAGAGCAAGAAAAACATTCTTGGTCTTAATTGCCTTGGTTTGGAAGTGACACGAGTTACTTCTACTCCCAATTAATAGACCAGAATGAGTCACATGACATCCACTCAACTGCAAAGAGAGCTGGGAATTATAAAGAAGCACATGGATTTGATGAGCACAGACTTCCTTTGCAACATCTCTCTTCACCTAGAACATACTAGGTTTGATAAACTGATTCTAAGAGAGGCAGATAGAAAAGCATTAGTTTAAAACTCTGGACTTTTGAGTGAGATTGAATTTGACTGCCAGCTCCACCTCTTAGTAGCTAACCATACTTGGCCAATTCACTTCATCTCTCTGTCCCTCGATCTCCTTCTTATCAAATGAAAATAATACCACTTATTTCGTAAGCTTGTTCCACAGATTATATGCATTGTAAGTTTTTATTATAAATGTTTCTAGAGCAAGATACTACAAGAATTGAGCCATTGTTGTGCTCCAAAAGTCTACAAGCAATAAATGCTGGAGAGGGTGTGGAGAAAAGGGAACCCTCTTACACTGTTGGTGGGAATGCAAACTAGTACAGCCACTATGGAGAACAGTGTGGAGATTCCTTTAAAAATTGCAAATAGAACTGCCATATGACCCAGCAATCCCACTGCTGGGCATACACACTGAGGAAACCAGAATTGAAAGAGACCATGTACCCCAATGTTCATTGCAGCACTGTTTATAATAGACAGGACATCGAAACAACCTAGATGTCCATCAGCAAATGAATGGATAAGAAAGCTGTGGTACATATACACAATGGAGTATTACTCAGAATTAATTAAAAAGAAACATTTGAATCAGTTCTAATGAGATGGATGAAACTGGAGCCAATTATACAGAGTGAAGTAAGCCAGAAAGAAAAACACCAATACAGTATACTAACACATATATATAGAATTTAGAAACATGGTAATGATAACCCTGTATGCGAGACAGCAAAAGAGACACAGACGAATAGAACAGACTTTTGGACTCTGAGGGAGAGGGAGAGGGTGGGAGGATTTGGGAGAATGGCACTGAAACATGTCTACTATCATGGAAGAAATGAATTGCCAGTCTATGTTCGATACAGGATACAGGATGCTTGGGACTGGTGCACAGGGATGATCCAGAGAGTTGATATGGGGTGGGAGGTGGGGGTGGGGTTCAAGATTGGGAACTCATGTACACCCGGGGCGGACTCATGTCAATGTACGGCAAAACCAATACAGTAATGTAAAGTAAAATAAAGTAAAAATAAAAATTAAAAAAAAAAAGAATTTAGCCATTTCATTTACAAAAGATGATTTACAGATGTTAAAACCAAAAAAGGACGATGGTGGGTCATATACAGAATACTGTGAAAATTTTATTGATCTCAGTCTTGGATAATTAAATCTTGAAGCTTAGTAAAATTTCTGTTTAAATTTCTCCACATCTTTGTCAACACTTATTGTTTTCTGTATTTTTTTAATTGTAGATATTCTGATGTGTATGCTTCTTTAATGATTTGCATTTCCTTAATTCTAATGATGCGGAATGTGTCTTGATGTGCCTGTTGGACATTTGTGTACTATCTTTGGGGAAATGTCTATTCGAGTCCTTTGCCCATTTTTAAGTGTATTTTTAATCTTTTTCTTGTGGAGTTGTAAGAATTCTTTATATATTCTGGGTACTAGGCCTTTATCAGATGTATGATTTGCAAATATTTTCTTCCATTCTATAAGGTTGTATATTTACTTTCTTTATAGTATTCTCTGATGCACAAAATTTTTAATTTTGATGAAGTATTATTTATCTACCTTTTCTTGTTGCTTTTGCTATATCTGGAATGCTTCTTAGAAAATTTTTCTTTCTTATAGTTTCACAAACTCATTGAAAAGCAAAACTAATTTGTTGATTTGACACAGATAGAGTAAAGAGTATTCTATGATCTATATTAATTTTTGAGCAAGAATTTACTAAAACTTGTTTCCAGTTTGCAATGTATTCCCTCCAAAATGTGTCTGTCATGAATATGTCTTTATGGCTATATTTAGAATCAGATATGTAGATGAGAAATAAATGTTATTAAAATATCCATAGGTATTGTGGCCCAAAGAGGCAGGAAGGATCCATAATTTAATCAGGAAATTTAGAAAATAAAGAGCAAAGTTTTGGCAGGTAGTTACATCCTGGTTGAATGCATTATAAGGCTAGTATCCTAAACAGATCAGCTGAGCCAATTAGATAAAACATATCTTGAACCCAGGAAATATGGGTTCTACAACAACCTCATCCATAGAAAGTAACTTGAAGTTCTGTTTTCATAGCAACAACTAAAAAGGGTTCCAGGTGTCCATATTTGAGATAAAAAGAATAACTCTGAATATGCAAAGCCTGATTCCACACCTGAGATGAAAAAACTATTCCCTTAGTAAGTGTCTTTCCAAATCCAGGATGGTTTAGAATTAATTATGAAGATGATGAAGTATTAATACTTTTGTGTCAAGTTCAAGAATAGATGTTTCATCATTGGGACAATCTGTGTATATTCTGTATTTAAAGTGTTTGCAATGGTTTAAAGTTGGCATAGGAGACAGTCTGACAGATTAGCCTCGTGATTCCAATTTCAAGCATGTAATTGACGTGATTTCAAGTTGAGGTGTAAGACTTTTGATTAAGTTTGTAAACAGAATTAGAACATTTAAGAGAATTAGATTTACTATATTTGTAAATTCAACAATTTATTAGACAGAAATGACATTTTGAATTCTCAAAACAGTTTTGCTCATTAAAGTCTTAAACTTATCTGGTAAAGTACCTCAAGTGCTTAAAAAGAAAGAATATATTACATTAATAGCTGAGTTTAAACCAAATTTGTAAATGAGTCTATTTAAAAAGAAATTAGTTAATTAAACACTTAGCCAATCCCCCCTCAAAGTTATGCTTCTTAGTTATTTTAAATTTGTAACAAGTACTATTTGTAAATTTAACTGCCAGATTTAGAAAAAAGTAGGGAGTACTCTTGCCTGGAAAATCCCATGGACAGAAGAGCCTGGTTGGCTGCAGTCCATGGGGTCGCTAAGAGTCAGACACGACTGAGCGATGTCATTTAGCTTTTCACTTTCATGCATTGGAAAAGGAAATGGCAATCCACTCCAGTGTTCTTGCCTGGAGAATCCCAGGGACAGGGGAGCCTGATGGGCTGCCGTCTATGGGGTCGCACAGAGTCAGACACGACTGAAGTGACTTAGCAGCAGCAGCAGCAGCAGCAGGGAGTTTTCATTTTGTGAATTCACCATTAATTTAAATTACAGGTAATCCTAATCATACAATATATTGGACTTTAAAATTTCAAAATTTTATAAGCAATGACGGTAACTTCTGATACACAGAGTATCTAGTAATAGGACTGTGGATATTATAAAATAACTTATCTATTTTTGTTTTGATTACATTAGTTAAAAAGAGAAAGAACTTTCTGCATAGCAAACCATAGATATGATAAGCTAAAGATGGTTCTAACCCAGAGTAGCAGTTAGTATGAATCATAGGACTTAAGTGTTTTTGGTCACACACACACACACACACAATCGCACAGGAAAAGAAAGAAAAAATGCTTTAGACAGGCAAGATATTTGAAGCACCCCTATCTTCAAGTCATCTTCCAACAGATTGGAGTTATGTGAAACGACCATATGTCATCACAACCCTTCAAATTGTTCAAGGAGCAGGTCCTTCTGGGATAAGACAAATGAAATTCGTAAACAAAGATCAACATAAGATAGACTGGGGTCAATTCTGCATATATTAGGCAAAGGCTCAGCATTTTTTTAATAAGTGGAAAAGTCAGTCTTCTTCCAAGTAATAAAAAACGAAAAAACAGGAACTTCCTGCTGCTCTAGTATCTAAGACTCCACACTCCCAATGCATGGGGCTCGAGTCATCCCTGGTCAGGGAACTAAATCCCGCATGAGGCAAATAAAGGTCCCACATGCCACAATGAAGACTAAAGATCCCGCATGCCACAACTAACGCTGGTGCAGCCAAATAAACAAAAATAAAATAAATCATTTTTTAAAGGAAAAACACAGCTTTAGGTATTATTCTCTGTTCATGGAGAAATATAATTGCTGCAACTAATATGCATCTCTGAAACACTAGTGACCAGACTTCCCAGAAAAGACAAGGTCTTGACATTCAGGATGGCTGAGCTCAACATTCTTTTAAACTACCTGCACATGACTTTTTGGTTTTAAAATGGAAAAGCGGAGATTTTTAAAGACCTCAAGGAGTGAACAGCTGATATGTTTCTCTAGTGGGAAATGAAGTGCAATCAGGTGGCTTAACAAAGCATGACTTTGGAGTCAGATAGCTTGGGTTCAAATCTTAGCTCAGCAACTTATTAAACAAATGACCTTGGACAGGTCACTTTTCCTCTAGAAGTTTAATGATTTAATAGAACTGTAAGTAGAAAAGGCAACAGCTATTTCCTAGGGTTGTGAAATACTGGTACAGACTTATTACCATGATCAACATGTAAGAACCACTCAATAAGTTATATGGCTGCTTTCACTGTATTGTTAGATACAGGAAAATTCTGTTAAAAAAAACCAGGAGTCCACCATTAAAATGATTGCAAGCTTTTTTCTGTCCTCAGCCTCTGGCCAAGAAATATACATTGCTGTTTTACATTAAGTTCGTGTTTTTCATATACCTGAAGCAAGCTGTCTCTTTAAGAATCAAGAATGATACATGGTCATCTGTTAAACATTTGAAGAAAGGACATAAAAGCTGAAGGCTTTTATTATAATGTCTCTAGATATGAAATAAAGTTCTTCTCATTGAATGGTCATAAATTGAGAAAGAAGAAGAATGCCAGTTTGCACAACTGTGAATGTATAGTTATTATAAACAAAATTTGACTTTTAAAATCTCATCCATACATGAAGCAACTACAAAATTATTAAAAAATTGTGACAGTTTAGAAGTGTTTGATATGATTTTATTGTTATTCTAATTGGTCTTTCAGTATTTCACTGTTAGTTAAATTAATTCTCTTATATCAGGATTGACCAGTTCCAAAGCATTAATTAAATACAGAGTCATACCTTGTATATTTTTGGTAAAGTTTGGAGCCTGGGGATGACAGTATGAATGGAATGTCATTTAAGATCTCTGAGCCCACCCCAAGAAAATACAGTTTCTGGAAAATGGCCACATGTTTGCATCTACCTATGTCTCCATGAAGATGGTCCTCTTGCAAGCAAACTGCTCTGCTTAACTGTTCATTTCAAAGAGACTTGAAACTATTAAGAAGCAAATGTCATTTTTCAAAACACTGTGTTCCCAAAGGGTTCAATAAGTAGCAACTTTTACTAAATGTATAAGGAGCTGGGATTTCATTTTTTAATTAAGGAATATTTTAAATAAAGAAGTTAGGATTTCATTTTTACTAGCGTATAGAAGGGATAAGATAATCATAAATTTAAAATTTTTATATAAATATGGACCAGCTGTTCCATATCTTCACTAGAAGAAAAAAATATTAAGAAAGGGCACAGGACATTTAGATGGTAAAAAGAATTGAAGGTTTTGGAGCCACTATGCCTGAAGGTCTTCCAAAGGACAATCCATACACCTGGGGTGATTAGGTCCTTCTGGGCCAGATGCTATCACAAAGCCCCAATTAATCTAAATATTCCATTTTTGACAGATATACTCCTGGGGGTTCTACAACAGGAAAGTGAAATTTATAGTTGGGGAGTGAATCTTTGATTGCTAAGCTCAAATTAGGCTGACCCTGGATGTGGACTTTGATCTCAAAAATGGTTGAATCCTGAAAATGCTGTCATTGTCTTTAAAAATTTCAAACAGTGGAGACAGCTTTTTAAGTAGTATAATTAGTATGGAACCATCTTTCACAGACTTCATGGCTAACCTTCCATGAACCTGAGAGGGAAGACTTCATCATGTCCAGAAACTAGGAGGGACTTTCTTTACACTCCCATTTACCAGATTAAAAAAAAAAAATTCTTAAAACTAATTAAGGCACACTTAAGGCTCAACAGTTGGAGTACTAAGGATTTTTTTAAATCTCCCCACAAAAAGCTTGAAAACAAACCCTGTCAAATGCTCAATTTCCCTATTTTTGTCAAAGATTTTTTGCTTGGCCCTTTCCCTTTTATTAAGCTCTAAACTATTAATAACATTATCTTGCAAAATACTGTATATAATTGTTAAAAATCACTTGTACCTTTAAGCATTTTTCAAAGCAGTTGGAAAGCAAAGCTTTGAGATTTGCCAACATGGTAAAGCTCAGTTATGAACATATGATTCACCAGAGAAAATAAACTGAGAGAATATTTTTGAAATGCTATGAACACACCAACTTTTCTTCAGAACTTTTTCTCCATTAGCACAAATTGTTAGCTCTATGAGGGGGTACCAAAACAAAGTTTTAACTGAATATACACAGCAAAGTTCAGTGAGTTTTCCTTGCCCCAGAAGCAGGCAAGCAAGGCCAACCAGGTCTCATTTGCAAGAAGGTGCAAGGTATCAAAAAAAGCTTTGGAAATACTGAGATTGACACATGACTGAGAGGACCAACATCCTGAACTCTCCAGGAATGAGATTACCAATGGATCCCAAGCAGTGCTCCTGGATAAACACAGTGAAAAAATGAAGTGGATGATGCTTATGGTCTGATAGTGGAAACAAGCCATCCTAAGCAGACAAGGTGGAAGTTAATCAGCTGACCCAGGAATGCAGTTTGGGGTTGGGGAGGTCACAAAAGATGAATGACCTTAAGTACTTCTCAGTTTGGTGGCACTCACATTCAGTTCAGTCGCTCAGTCATGTCCGACTCTTTGCGACCCCATGGACTGCAGCACGCCAGGCCTCCCTGTCCATCACCAACTCTGAGAGCTGAATCAAACTCATGTCCATTGAATAGGTGAGTCATCCTACCACCTCATCCTCTGTCTTCTCCATCCTCCCACCTTCAATCTTCCCAGCATCAGGGTCTTTTCCAATGAGTCAGTTCTCTGCATCAGGTAGCCAAAATATTGGAGATTTAGCTTCAGCATCAGTCTTTCCAATGAATATTCAGGACTGATTTCCTTTAGGATGGACTGGTTGGATCTCCTTGCAGAGTCTTCTCTAACACCACAGTTCAAAAGCCTCAATTCTTCAGCAATCAGCTTTCTTTATAGTCCAACTCTCACATCCATTCCTGACTACTGGAAAAACAATAGCCTTGACTAGACGGACCTTTGTTGGCAAAGTAATGTCTCTGCTTTTTAATATGCTGTCTAGGTTGGTCATAGCTTTTCTTCAAAGGAACAGCATCTTTCAATTTCATGGCTGCAGTCACCATCTGCAGTGATTTGGAGTCCCAAAAAATAAAGCTTCTCACTGTTTCCACTGTTTCTGCATTTATTTCCCATGAAGTGATGGTACCAGATGCCATGATCTTAGTTTTCTGAATGTTGAGCTTTAACCCAACTTTTTCACTCTCCTCTTTCACTTTTATCAAGAGGCTCTTTAGTTCTTCTTTGTTTCTGTCATAAGGGTGGTGTCATGTGCATATCTGAGGTTATTGATATTTCTCCCAGAAATCTTGATTTCAGCTTGTGCTTCATCCATCCTGGCATTTCTCATGATTTATGCTTCATATAAGTTAAATAAGCAAGGTGACAATATACAGCCTTGACTTATTCCTTTGCCGATTTGGAAACAGTCTGTTGTTCCATATCCAGTTCTAACTGTTGCTTCTTGACCTGCATACAGATTTCTCACGAGGCAGGCCAGGTGGTCTGGTATTCCCATCTCTTTCAGAATTTTCCACAGTTTTTTGTGGTCCACACAGTCAAAGGTGTTGGCATAGTCAATAAAACAGAAGTAGATGTTTTTCTGGTACTCTCTCCCTTTTTTTATGATCCAACAGATGTTGGCAGTCTCTGGTTCCCCTGGCTTTTCTAATCTAGCTTGAACATCTGGAAGTTCACGGTTCACGTACTATTGAAGTCTGGCTTGGAGAATTTTGAGCATTACTTTGCTAGCGTGTGAGATGAGTACAATTGTGCAGTAGTTTGAGTGTTCTTTGGCATTGCCTTTCTTTGAGATTGGAATGAAAACTGACCTTTTCCAGTCCTATGGCCAGTGCTGAGGTTTCCAAATTTGCTGGCATATTGAGTGCAGCACTGTAACAGCATCATCTTTTAGGATTTGAAGTAGCTCAACTGAAATTCTATCACCTCCACTAACTTTGTTCATAGTGGTTCTTCCTAAGGCCCATTTGACTTTGAATTCCAGGATGTGTGGCTCTATGTGAGTAATCACACCATCATGGTTATCTGGGCCATGAAGATCTTTTTTGTACAGTTCTTCTGTGTATTCTTGTCACCTCTTCTTAATATCTTCTGCTTCTGTCAGGTCCAGACCATTTCTGTCCTTTATTGAGTCCATCTTTGCATGAAATGTTCCCTTGGTATCTCTAATTTTCTTGAAGAGATCTCTAGTCTTTCCTATTCTGTTTTCCTCTATTTCTTTTGATCACTGAAGGCTTTCCTATCTCTCCTTGCTATTCTTTGGAACTCTGCATTCAGATGGGTATATCTTTCGTTTTCTCATTTGCCTTTTGCTTCTCTTCTATTCTCAGCTATTTGTAAGTCCTTTTCAGACAACCATGTTGCCTCTTTGCATTTCTTTTCCCTGAGGATGGTCTTGATCTCTGCCTTCAGTACAATGTCACTAACCTCTGCCCATAGTTCTTCAGGCACTCTGTCTATCAGATCTAATCCCTCAAATTTATTCCTCACTTCCACTGTATGGTTGTAAGGGATTTGATTTAGGTCATACCTGAATGGTCTAGTGGTTTTCCCTATTTTCTTCAATTTAAATCTGAATTTGGCAATAAGGAGATCATGGTCTGAACCACAGTCAGCCCCCAGTCTTGTTTTTGCTGACTGTATAGTGCTTCTCCATCTTTGGCTGCAAAGATATAATCACTCTGATTTGGTACTGACCATCTGGTGAGGTCCATGTGTAGAGTCTTCTCTTGTGTTGTTGGAAGAGGGTGTTTGCTATGACCAGTGCATTCTCTTGGCAAAACTCTGTTAGCCTTTGACTTGCTTCATTTTGTACTCCAAGGCCAAATTTGCCTGTTATCCCAGGTATCTCTTGACTTCCTACTTTTGTATTCCAGTAACATCACCTTAAAGGAAAATGATTATAAATATTGAGTCACATGAAAGGTCAAGCCACCAGAGATGAGCAAGGAGCAAAGCAAGAGAGAAAAGAGAGTATTTCTCCATTTCCAATTCCAAGTTCAGTTCAGTACATTTGTTTAGTCATGTCCAACTCTTTGCGACCCCATGGACTGCAGCACGCCAGGCCTCCCTGTCCATCAGCAACTCCCAGAGCTTGCTCAAGCTTATGGCCATTGAGTCGGTGATGCCATCAAACCATCTCATCCTCTGTTATTCCCTTCTCCTCCTGCCTTCAATCTTTCCCAGCATCAGGGTCTTTTCCAATGTCAGTCCTCCTTCTCATCAGGTGGTCAAAATACTGGAGCTTCATCTTCAGCATCAGTCCTTCCAATGAATTTTCAGGACTGACTTCCTTTAGAGTGGACTGGTTTGATCTCCTTGCTGTCCAAGGGACTCTCAAGAGTCTTCTCCAACATCACAGTTCAAAAGCATCACTTCTTTGGCTCTGAGCTTTCTTTATGGTCCAGCTCTCACATTCATACATGACCACTGAGAAACCATAGCTTTGACTCTATGGACTTTTGTTGGAAAAGTAATGTCTCTGTTTTTTAATATGCTGTCTATGTTGGTCATAGCTTTTCTTTCAAAGAGCAAACAGTCACCACCTGCAGTGATTTTGAAGCCCAAGAAAATAAAGTGCAAGTCTCGCACAAGACTTCTTCTTTGTGCAAGACTGAAAGACAACTGGAACTAAACCATTTTAAAATACCAGAAGAGGATGAGATTAAGACACATACTATACTGTATAGCATAGAAATTCTACTCAATATTCTGTAATAATCTAGATGAGAAAAGAATCTGAAAAAGAATGGATACATGTATATGCATAACTGAATCACTGTGCTGTACACTTGAAACCAACACAATACTGTAAATCAACCATATTTCAATTTTAAAAAGATTTTTTATAAAAGAAGAAAATAGCAGAAGATAATACTCCAGGTACCTGAGAACATCCTGGCCATTGCTGAGAGTGTGAGAGCAGAAATAACAATGCTGCAGATAGCAGAATAGAAGAACTTGACAAGAAAACACAGGTACTTCTTTCATCAATAAGAAATACCTGGGGGAACGAGGGCTCCAGTGACTTCAGTGGGAGGTGCTAAGCCACAGATTATTGTTTTTCACTATTATTGTGATCCTGTTGTGACTGCAGATAAGAATTTCATGGAAAGCAAATGTAAGTGGTATATTGATCAATCTGGAGACCACAAGGCTCAGTCCCTGCCTTATACTTTCTTGTAGGCAAGTTGTTCTCTGCCATGATTTCCTCAGATCTCTCTTTATTGGCACCTGGTACAACTCATTGCAGCCTTCTTGGAACTGGTGTCACTTCTTCCAGCACTTAGTCAGCATCCTAGCCAGACGGTTCAAGCACAGCTTGCTCCCACAGGGTCCAAGAGGAAGAATCTCATAGAACCCTCTTAGGCCAGACAGTGGTGTAGCTGAGGCAATATTTCCATTCTCATCTCTTCCCAATTCCTTTTTCCTTTGTTCACATCAGCAAATCCTCTTCATACACAGAAGGCCACCTGGAGAGAAGACGCAAGCCTCTCTCCCTTTTTTCCAGCCCAGCATACAAATTTAAGTGGCTCCCTTAGCTCTTCCTTCAAATGATCTGGTGGCTGAGAGATGTAGGTGCTCCAAGAATGCATTGTCCTCTAAGCTGACAACTTCTCAAATTATTCTTCTTGACTTTTTCAAATAAATGGAGGGGCTAGTTATGTCATCTCTCTCTCTCTCTTTTTGTTTCTCAACTAAAGAATGAAAGTTTGTTCTACTATGGTTTACAGTGCAGAAGGATTATAGACATTTTCTCATGGATAAATAAGCATAACTAAAGTTTAGACATACTTGAGGGCAGGGTCAGCAGTATATATCAAGAGAATAAATGGTTTTTATTAGAGTTGCTGGATCTGACAAATAAAAATGTAGGATGCCTAGTTAAATTTAAGTTTCAGATAATCTATGAATAATTTTTTTAGGATTAGTACACTCCATCCAATATTTGTCCTTTGTGAAATATTTGGAACATGTTTATGCTAAATAAATGATTCATTATTTGAAATTCAAGTTTAATTGAATGTCCTAAGTTATATCTGGCAACGCTGCTGCTACTGCTAAGTCACTTCAGTTGTGTCTGACTCTGTGCAACCCCATAGACGGCAGCCCACCAGGCTCCCCCATCTCTGGGATTCTCCAGGCAAGAATATTGGAGTGGGTTGCCATTTCCTTCTCCAATGCATGAAAGTGAAAAGTGAAAGTGAAGTCTCTCAGTCGTATCCGACTCTTAGCGACCCCATGGACTGCAGCCTACCAGGCTCCTCAATCCATGGGATTTTCCAGACAAGAGTACTACCCCTATTTAATTTGAGTTTAAGTGGGATAGGGGTGGGATGGTGTAGAAAACTCTTCACGTAGTTTGGCCACCTTTTAGTATGATCTGCAAGGGTTTTCAGAGACAATTTTTAGAATGGGAGGCCTACTATTCTCATTTTAGGGGATTGCCTCCATGTCTGAAACTTGAAAACAGTCAACATCTTGTTCCATCCAGTAAACACCTTCAGTTCAGTTCAGTCGCTCAGTCGTGTCTGACTCTTTGCGACCCCATGAATCGCAGCACGCCAGGCCTCCCTGTCCATCACCATCTCCCAGAGTTCACTCAGACTCATATCCATCGAGTCAGTGATGCCATCCAGCCATCTCATCCTCTGTCGACCCCTTCTCCTCTTGCCCCCAATCCCTCCCAGCATCAGAGTCTTTTCCAATGAGTCAGCTCTTCACATGAGGTGGCCAAGTACTGGAGCTTCAGCTTTAGCATCATTGTGAAGAGATATTAAGAAGGGGCAGCAACAAGACTGCTACTCAAAGGAACAATTTCCACAATTTTTTAAGAGCAAGATCACTGACATTTTATTGATACAAAATATGATAGAAATACTACCTTTTATTCTTATTCTATAGGCAATGACAATGAAACTTAAGCATCTTATACAAGATTATCCAGCTAATAAAATAGAGTGAAGACAAGATTCTAACTCAGTTCTTTCTGGAACTGAACTTCATGATTTGACATGTTACTTGACATACCCTCACTACTGTCTTACCTGGGCTTCCTTGGTGGCTCAGATAGTAAAGAATCCATCTGCAGTGCAGGACACCTGGCTTCGATCCCTAGGTTAGGAAGATCCCCTGGAGAAGGGCAGGGCAACCCACTCCGGATTCTTGCTTGGAGAATCCCCATGGACAGAGGAGCCTTGCAGGCTACAGTCCATGGGGTTGCAAAGAGTTGGACATGAGTGAGTGACTAAGAACAGCACAAAACTATTATCTGTTATTTTCTCTTCATAGTAGATCCCTTGTATGACTAAAACAGCATCCATGCATTCACATGCCTGAATATTTTATGTTGCTAAGATTAAAATTCATAGTTTTGGCATTTTAAGTAGATGTTATTTGGACATATACCTAAATCCCCTGTATAAACATATAGCTAAATCCCCTATATCTAAGACACTAACCATTTGTCAAGTGACACTTCATAGTCTCTTTAAATGATTTGATAAAATTGAGAATCTGTTCTCTAGCTATATGAGGAGAACCCAGAGTCAGTAAGTATGTTAGTTCTTATGTAGAAATTCACAACTTGAGACTATCTCATATTGTACCTCCCCTAATAAACAGCAGTCCAATTACAGGCCAATTAGGTAATGGAAAAAATCATTAGCAAAAGTAGATATAGCATATCTTGCTTTCCAGACAAACATACTGCAAGAGAAAAAAAAATCAATCTGACCCAGCTTGACCCTCAAGAAATTGAAATCTATTCACTGTACCATGTCCAGTATAACACATCATCTTAAATACTGGTGAATTTTTAACATTCTGTCTGGAAATACTCTCGAACAATGACACATCACTTTGGGATCAGCTTTTTATACGGTGTTGTTATCCAGTCACTAAACCGTGTCCAACTCTTTGTAACTCCATGGACTGCAGCACGCTGGGCTTCCTTGTTCTTCACTGTCTCCTGGAATTTGCTCAAATTCATGTCCATCGAGTCAGTAGCCTATAATATTTTAATGTCAGTAGCTTATAATATTTTTTTAGAGACTTTTTTTTTAAAAAAGAGGTTTTTAAGTTCACAACAAAAATAAGAGGAAGGTACAGAGATTTTCATATACCCACCCCCATATTAGCATCATTCTTCAAAGAGGTACATTTGTTACAATTGATAGACCTACATTAACATTATAATCATCCAAAATTTATAGTTTACGTTAGGGTTCACTGTTGGTGATGAACATACTATGGCTTGGACAGATGTGCAGTGACACGCATCGATCACTGTAGTACCACACAGAGAAGTTTCAGTGCCCTAAAAATCCTCTGTGCTTCACCTAGTCATCCTTCCCCTAACCCCAAGCCCTGGAAACCATTGCTATCTTTACTGTCTCCATAATTGTGCCTTTTCCAGAATGTCATATAGTAGGAATCATACAGTATGTAGCCTTTCAGATTGGTTCTTTTCACCTGGTATTATACATTCAAGGTTCCTCCATGTCTTTTGATGGCTTTGGTAGCTCATTTCTTTTTAGTGCTAAATAGTATTTTATTATCTGAATATACAGCAGTTTATTCATTAACCTATTGCAGCGCATGTTGGTTGCTTCCAAGTTTTGGTACTTATGAATAAAGCTGCTATGAACATCAGTGTATGGGCTTAGCTGTGAACATAAATTGTCATACTCTTCAGGTAAATATTAAGGAGAGCAATTGCTGGATCATATGGTAAGAGTATGTTTAGTTTTATAATTAACCACCAAACTGTTCTAAAGTGGTGTGCCATTCTGCATTCCAGCTAAGAATGAATGAGTTCTTGTTGCCCCATATTCTTGCGAGCATTTAATGTTGTCAGTGTTCTAGATTTTGGCCATTTTGATAGGTGTATAGTGGTATCTTGTGGTTTTAATTTGTATTTCCCTGATGATATGTGGAGCATTTTTTATATACTTGTTTGTGATCTGAATATCTTCTTTGGTGAGGTGCCTGCTAGGGTCTTTGGCGCATTTTTAAATTGTTTGTTTTCTAGTTGTTGAGTGTTAAGAGTTTTTAATATATTTTGGATACCAGTCCTATACCAAGTATGTCTTTTGCAAATAGTTTCTCCCAGTCTGTGGCTTTTTCTTGATTCTTTTGACAAACTTTCAACTTTGTCTTGAGTATACCTCAGTTAAAAGCCAAATGCCAATTGGATACACCCAGAGAAAGCTTTTCTTCACTAACAAAAGCTTCAACTAATTGGGCTTAAGCTGTGAGGATTATATGGCGGTTGGGTGTGCTGACATAGGTGCCATTTCATTATAAAAATGAAGACAAAATGTGTGGGCTTAAGGACCAATGAAGCTCAGGTATATATGTGAAATAGGAATAAAAAAGAGTTAAAGATTCTTTGAAAAGTCTCAAAGTTGAAATTAGAGTTATTTTTCTTAAAACAAATAGACAAATATCAAGTTTACTTAAATGGATGGGATGTGAGCCCAATATGACATAGGAATTGCCAGTAACCTAAATTGAAAGAAGTAGCACATCCAAAATGGATCTATCATTCCAAAACAAAGAAAAAGAAGAGTCACATAAGGAATGCCCAGGTGGTGTCCATCAAACACTATTGTGGGGCAGGATGCCCTGCCAGCCAACATGCATATAGTAACTTTAACAGCTGTCTATATTGAGCAGAATAGTGCAGCCATAAACACATAATTAAAGATTTGAATCGTATATAACTTTCCTTGCTTTGACTCAAAATGTACTAAACTGTGTATAGATTTACATTCATTGGTACCAACTTTAATTCAGTTCATTCAGTCTCTCAGTCGTATCCAACTCTTTGCAACCCCATGGACTGCAGCACACCAGGCCTTCCTGTCCAACATGAACTAGTTTACTCAAACTCATGTCCATTGAGTTGGTGATGCCATCCAACCATCTCATCCTCTGTTGTCCCCTTCTCCTCCTGCCTTCAATCTTTCCTAGCATCAGGGTCTTTGCAAATGAGTCAGCTCTTTACATCAAATGGCCAAAGTACTGGAATTTCAGCTTTAACATCATTCCTTCCAATGAACATTCAGGACTGATTTCCTTTAGGATGGACTGGTTGGACCTCCTTGCAGTCCAAGGGACTCTCAAGAGTATTCTCCAACACCACAGTTCAAAAGCATCAATTCTTCAGCCCTCAGCTTTCTTTATAGTCCAACTCACATCCGTACATGACTACTGGAAAAACCATAGCCTTGACTACATGGACCTTTGTTGGCAAAGTAATGTCTCTGTTTTTTAATATACTGTATAGATTGGTCATAACTTTTCTTCCAAGGAGTAAGCGTCTTTTAATTTCATGGCTGCAGTCACCATCCAGAGTGATTTTGGAGCCCAGAAAAATAATGTCTGCCACTGTTTCTACTGTTTCTCCTTCTATTTTCCATGAAGTGATGGGACCGGATGCTATGATCTTAGTTTTTTGAGTGTTGAGCTTTAAGCCAACTTTTTCACTCTCCTCTTTCACTTTCATCAAGAGGCTCTTTTGTTCTTCTTCACCTTCTGCCATAAGGGTGGTGGTGTGTGCATATCTGAGGTTATTGATATTTCTCCTTGCAATCTTGATTCCAGCTTGTGTTTCATCCAGCCCAGTGTTTCTCATGATGTACTCTGCATATAAGTTAAATAAGCAGGGTGACAATACACAGCCTTTGTACTCCTTTTCCTATTTGGAACCAGTCTGTTGTTCCATATCCAGTTCTAACTATTGCTTGCTGACCTGTATATAGGTTTCTCAAGAGGGAGGTCAGGTGGTCTGAGATTCCAATCTCTTTTAGAATTTTCCACATTTAATCAAATGATTAATGACTAGCCCTCTTTTCCTAACATCTTTCAGATATGTAAGGGTAGCTATGATGTCCTTCTCCACTTTCAAACTATCTATAGGTCAGTCATTTCTAGGTTTTCCAATCTTCCTCCTCGTGCCAAGGTTTTCATTTCTTTAATCTTCCTGGTTCCCTTTCTGATTCTGTTCAAGCTGACTGTGTTACTTTCAGGTGACCCTTGATCAGTTCAGATACTGCAATTTCATTTTTGCAAGGTAAGATCATATTAGCTTGTGACTATATCTCATTGTTATCCAGTCACTCAGTCCTATTTGACTCTTTGTGACTCCATGGACTGCAGCATGACAAGCTTCTCTGTCCCTCATCATCTCCTGAAGTTTGCCAAAGTTCATGATCATTGCATGGGTAATGCCATCCAGCCATCTCATCCTCTGACATCCTCTTCTCCTACTGCCCTCAATTTTTCTCAGCATCAGGGACTTTTCCAATGAGTCAGCTGTTCACATCAGGTGACCAAAATACTGGAGCCTCAGCTTCAGGATCAGTCCTTCCAATGAGTATTCAGGGTTGATTTCCCTTAAGATTAACTGGTTTGATATCTCTGCTGTCCAAGGGGTTTGATCTCCTTGCTGGTTTGATCTTCCTGCTGACTCTCAGGAGTCTTCTCCAGCACCTCAGGCATCAAAGGCATGGATTCTTTGATGCTCTGCCTTCTTTACAGTCCAGCTCTCACAGCCATATGTGACCACTGGGAAGACCATAACAGAGTAATGTCTCTGCTTTTCAACACACTGTCTAGATTTGTCATTGCTTTCCTCCCAAGAAGCAATCATTTTCTGATTGTGTGGTTTCAGTCACCTTCCACAGTGATTTTGGAGCCCAAGAAGACAAAACCTGTCACTACTTCCATCTTTTCCCCTTCTGTTTACCATGAAGTAATGGAGCCAGATGCCATGATCTTAGTTCCTTTAGTATATAGTTTCTCCTCCTGCCTTCAATCTTTCCCGGCATCAGGGTCTTTGCAATGAGTCAGCTCTTTGCATCAGATGGCCAAAGTATTGGAATTTCAGCTTCAACATCAGTCCTTCAACATCAGTGAAAGCGTGCTCTTTCACTCTCCTTCTTCATCCTCATCAAGAGGCTCTTTATTTCCTCTTCACTATCTGCCATTAGAGTAGTATCATCCACATACCTGAAGTTGTTGGTGTTTCTCCAGCCTATCTTGATTCTAGCTTGTAACTCATCCAGCACAGTGTTTCTTATGATATTCTCAGTGTATAGGTTAAATAAATAGATTGACAGTAGGCAGCCTTGTTGTATTCCTTTCTCAATCCTGAACCAATTAGTTGTTCCATACAGGGTTCTAACTGTTGCTTCTTGACCCAGATATAGGTATCTAAGGAGACAGGTATTTCAAATCCTAAAAGATGATGCTGTGAAAGTGTTTCACTCAATTTGCCAGCAAATTTGGAAAACAGCAGTGGCCACAGGACTGGAAAAGGTCACTTTTCATTCCAATCTCAAAAAGGCAATGCCAAAGAATGCTCAAACTACTGCACTATTGCACTCCTCTCACATGCTAGGAAAGTAATGCTCAAAATTCTCCAAGCCAGGCTTCAGCAATACATGAACCAAGAACTTCCAGATGTTAAAGCTGGTTTTAAAAAAGCAGAGGAACCAGAGGTCAAATTGCCAGCATCCGTTGGATCATTGAAAAAGCAAGAGAGTTCCAGAAAAACATGTATTTCTGCTTTATGGACTATGCCAAAGCCTTTGTCTGTGTGGATCACATTAGGCTATGGAAAATTCTTCAAAAATGGGAATACCAGACCACCTGACCTGCCTCTTGAGAAACCTATATGCAGGTCAGGAAGCAACAGTTAGAACTGGACATGGAACAACAGACTGGTTCCAAATAGGAAAAGGAGTACGTCAAGGCTGTATATTGTCACTCTGCTTATTTAACTTCTATGTAGAGTACATCATGAGAAATGCTAGACTGGAAGAAACACAAGCTGGAATCAAGATTGCCAGAAGAAATATCATAACCTCAGATATGCACACAACACCACCCTTATGGCAGAAAACGAATAAGAATTAAAAAGCCTCTTAATGAAAGTGAAAGAGGAGAGTGAAAAAGTTGGCTTAAAGCTCAACATTCAGAAAATGAAGATCATGGCATCCAGTCCCATCACCTCATGGGAAATAGAAGGAGAAACAGTGTAAACAGTGGCAGACATTATTTTCTGGGGCTCCAAAATCACTGCAGATTGTGACTGCAGCCATGAAATTAAAAGATGCTTACTCCTTGGAAGGAAAGTTATGACCAACCTAGACAACATATCAAAAAACAGAGACATTACTTTGCCAACAAAGGTCCATAGAGTCAAGGCTATGGTTTTTCCAGTGGTCATGTATGGATGTGAGAGTTGTACTATAAAGAAAGCTGAGTGCCGAAGAATTGATGCTTTTGAACTGTGGTGTTGGAGAAGACTCTTTAGAGTCCCCTGGACTGCAAAGAGATCCAACTAGTCCATCTTAAAGGAGATCAGTCCTGGGTGTTCATTAGAAGGACTGATGTTGAAGCTGAAACTCCAATACTTTGGCCACGTCATGCAAAGAGCTGATTGAAAATATCCTGATGCTGGGAAAGATTGAGGACAGGAGAAGGGGATGACAGAGGATGAGATGGTTGGATGGCATCACCGACTCAATGGACATGAGTTTGAGTAAGCTCCAGGAGTTAGTGGTGGACAGGGAGGCCTGGCGTGCTGTGGTTCATGGGTCGCAAAGAGTTGGACATGACTGAGTGACTGAATTGAGCTGAACTGAAGGAGAACAGGTAAGATGGTCAAGTATTTCCATCTCTTTATGGCAGAAAGTGAAGAGGAACTAAAAAGCCTCTTGATGAAAGTGAAAGAGGAGAGTGAAAAAGTTGGCTTAAAGCTCAACATTCAGAAAACAAAGATCATGGCATCCGGTCCCATTACTTCATGGGAAATTGATGGGGAAACAGTGTAAACAGTGTCAGACTTTGTTTTTTTGGGCTCCAAAATCACTGCAGATGTGACTGCAGCCATGAAATTAAAAGACGCTTACTCCTTGGAAGGAAAGTTATGACCAACTTAGATAGCATATTGAAAAGCAGTGATATTACTTTGCCAACAAAGGTCCATCTAGTCAAGGCTATGGTTTTTCCAGTAGTCATGTATGGATGTGAGATTTGGACTGTGAAGAAAGCTGAGCGCCAAAGAATTGATGGTTTGGAACTGCGGTGTTGGAGAAGACTCTTGAGAGTTCCTTGGACTGCAAGGAGATCCATCCAGTCTATCCTAAAGGCTTCCCTGGTGGCTCAGAGGTTAAAGCGTCTGCCTCCAATGCGGGAGACCCGGGTTCGATCCCTGGGTCGGGAAGATCCTCTGGAGAAGGAAATGGCAAACCACTCCAGTATTCTTGCCTGGAGAATCCCATGGACTGAGAAGCCTAGTAGGTTACAGTCCACGGGGTCGCAAAGAGTTGGACACGACTGAGCAACTTCACCTCACCTCACCTATCCTAAAGGAGATCAGTCCTGGGTGTTCATTAGAAGGACTGATGCTGAGGCTAAAACTCCAATACTTTGGCCACCTCATGCAAAGAGTTGACTCATTGGAAAAGACTCTGATGCTGGGAGGGATTGGGGGCAGAAGGAGAAGGGGACAACAGAGAATGAGATGGCTGGATGGCATCATCGACTCTATGGACATGAGTCTGAGTGAACTCAGGGAGTTGGTGATGGACAGGGAGGCCTGGTATGCTGATTCGTGGGGTCACAAGGAGTCGGACACAACTGATTGCCTGAACTGAAGAGCTTCCAGTTTGTTGTGAACCACACAGTTAAAGTTTTTAGCATAGTCAATGAAACAGAGGTAGATATTTTTCTGGAATCCCCTTGTTTCTCTATGATCCAGTGAATATTGGCAACTTGATCTCTGATCCCTCTGCCTTTTCTAAGCCTGCTTGGATGTCTGGAAGTTCTTGGTGTGCATAATGCTGAAGCCTAGCATGAAAGATTTTAAGCATGACCTTATTAGCATGGGAGATGAGTGCATTGTCTGAGGGTTAGAATATTCCTTGGTACTACCCTTCCTTGGAATTGGGGTGAGAATTTACCTTTACCAGTCCTGTGGCCACTGCTGGATTTTGCTGACATATTGAGTGTAACATTTTGATAGCATCATCCTTTAAGGCTTTGAATAGCTCTACTGGAATTCCATTGCATCCACTAGCTTTATTAAGAGCAGTGCTTCCTAAGGCCCACTTGACTTCACACTCCAGAATGTCTAGCTCTGAGTGATTGGCCACACTACCGTAGTTATCCGGTTCTTTAAGGTCTTTTTTGTACAGCTTTTCCATATATTCTTTCCATCTCTTCTTGATCTCTTTGGTGTCTACTAGATCTCTACTGTTTCTGTCCTTTATTGTGCCCATCTTTGAGTGAAATGTTCCCTTGATAATTCCAACTTTCCTGAAGAAATCTCTAGTCTTTCCCCTTCTATTGTTTTACTCTATTTTTGTGCACTGCTCATTGAAGAAGGCCTTCTTGTCTCTCCTTGCTATTCTTTAGAACTCTGCGTTTAGTTAGATGTACCCTTTCTTTCTCCTTTCTTTTTTGGTTCTCTTCTTTCTTCAGCTTCCCTCATAGCTCAGTTGGTAAAGAATCCACCTGCAATGCAGGAGACCCTGGTTAGATTCCTGTGTTGGGAAGATCTGCTGGAGAAGGGATAGGCTACCCACTCCAGTATTCTTGGGCTTCCCTTGTGGCTCACTTGGTAAAGAATCTGCCTGCAATGCAGGAGACTTGGGTTTGATCCCAAGGTTGGGAAGATTCCCTGGAGAAGGGAAAGGCTACTCACTCCAGTATTCTGGCCTGGAGAATTCCATGGACTGTATGGTCCCAAAGAGTCAGACATGACTGAGTGACTTTCACTTTCCTTCTCCCTTGCTTTTTGGTTCTCTTATTTCTTCAGCTACTTGTAAAGCCTCCTCAGATAACCACTTTGCCCGCTTGCTTTTTTTTTTTCCTTTGGGATTGTTTTGTTCACTGCCTCCTGTACAATATTACAGACCTCATCCATAGTTCTCCAGGCACACTGTTTATTAGACCTAATCCCTCGAATCAATTTGTCACCTCCACTGCAAATTCATATGCTTAAATATGATTTAAGTCATACGTGGTTGGCCTACTCTCTAGTTTAACCCTGAATTTTGCTATAAGAGGCTGATGATCTCAGCCACAGTCAGCTTCAGGTCTTATTTTTTCTGACTGTATACAGCTTCTCCATCTTTGGCTACAAAGAATGTAATTAATTTGATTTCAGTATTGATCTTTTGGTGATGTCTATGTGTGAAGTCATCTTTCGTGTTGTTGAAAAAGGGTGTTCGGTATGACCAGTGCATTCTCTTGGCAGAAGTCAGTTAGCTTTGCCCTGCTTCATTTTGTTCTCCAAGGCCAAATTTGCGTGTTACTCCAGGTATCTCTTGACTCCCTACTTTTGCATTCCAGTCCCTTATGATGAAAAGGATATGTGTGTGTGTGTGTGTGTGTGTATGTGTGTGTGTTAGTTCTAGGTCTTCACAGAACTAATCAACTTCAGCTTCTTCAGCATCAGTGGTAGGGGCACAGATTTGAATTACTGTGATGTTGAATGGCTTGCCTTGGAAACAAACTAAGATCATTCTGTCTTTTTTGAGGCTGCACCCAAGTACTGTGTTTTGGACTCTTTTGTTGATTATGAGGGCTGCTCCATTTCTTCTAAGGAATTCTTGATCACAGTAGTAGATATAATGGTCATCTGGATTAAGTTCACCCATTCCTCTCCATTTTAGTTTACCATATCTCATATGGCTCACTTAATAAGACTTCCAAATCATTTTAACAGAAATTGTTGTCAAGCTAAGCCCCCTACTCCTTTTTCTAATTCTGTACCATTGTCATTTATTTAATTTTTCATTTGAACCCACATGCATAATCTTACAGTTAACTCATAAAAACTTGTCTTTTTTATATTTTGCTTACCCCTTCAGATTGTCAATATCTTCAGTCATGCTAGTAATTTTGTCTTCCATATTAAAGTGGCCACAGAATTTCTACCAGTAGTGTATTTAAGGATGAGAGGAGCATGAATCTAATTGGAATTTAAATTTTAAAGGAGCATTTGCTGAACATATTAGATAAGATTAAGAAAACTTCTAATGGAAGCCAGTAAAATGTGGAGAACAGGTTTTCCAATTCATCTCTTGTTGTCTTTATTTATCAAATATTTGATATTCTACCCAGCTTCATCATATCAGCAAATTTGAAAATCATTCATATTTTCAAGCACACTATCAACAGAATGTTGTACAAAACAGGTTTGAAGACAGAAATGTTATAAACTTTCTATCAGATTAATATTGATGAATTCATCAGAAATATTTTTATATAGTTGCTTAACTTGTTATGACACTGTCTAATTTTACTCCCAAGCAGTCTTTTTGTCTCCTCAATTTAAGCTATCATGACACAAAGGAAAAAGTCAAAATAAAATAATACATTTCCAAGATCTTCTGGTAAAATAGCTCTGACAAAGAACGAATTAGATTACATGTCTTGTTTTTAGTAAATCCAGCTATCCACTCAATGGCTCACCTATAATTTTGCCTGTGCTTTATGTTAATTTCTAGACTTTAACTTTGGGTTTAATAAAGGTAAATGGAAAGCCCCACGATAGCAAGGTACCATAACTGCCTTGCATCCTGAAAGGCCTGCACAGTGCCTAGCATCTGGTAGACAATAAATGTTGGTTAGCTGGTTAGTTGGTTGGTTGGTTGGCTGAATGAATGAATGGCTCTGTGGTTCAGAGAATTCACTGGTCCCATTTTTTTTTTTTAAATCAAAATGGCATTTATGTTTCTAGCCTTCTGTTCCCCACACAATTTCTCAAGTTCTCAAGATGTCCAGGAACTAATGTGAAGTTACATGCAGGATCAGGCTTAAATAGACCCTGAGGTGATTATGGCAAAGTATTATCCCTCCCAAGAAGTGAGTATGTCTGTAGTTCTCATACCCTATGATTCTTTAGTAAATTTTGTTCCTTGAGTGTCTAAAAAAGATTTGACCTCTAGTTATTCATTTAACATTGAGAACGTATAGATTGGACTGTTTGTTAGCAAATGCCTGACTACCCTTGTGACCAATTTTTATCTGGAACTGAGGCCTGGCACTAATTCCTAAGCTTGAGGTACTGAACTCTTCTCTTTATTGCCAGCCGGAGACTGGATCTTGCTTCTGACACTCCTGTTACTGACCTGTTACAACAAGATGAACAATATGACCTATCAATTGTCATGCCCTATCTGCAAGGAGATCCAACCAGTCCATTCTGAGGGAGATCAGCCCTGGGATTTTTTTGGAAGGAAGGATGCTAAAGCTGAAACTCCAGTACTTTGGCCACCTCATGCGAAGAGTTGACTCATTGGAAAAGACTCTGATGCTGGGAGGGATTGGGGGCAGGAGGAGAAAGGAACGACCGAGGATGAGATGGCTAGATGGCATCACTGACTCGATGGACGCGAGTCTGAGTGAACTCCGGGAGTTGGTGATGGACAGGGAGGCCTGCCTGGCATGCTGCAATTCATGGGGTCGCAAACAGTAGGACACGACTGAGTGACTGAACTGAACTGAACTGATCTACCATTTCAGAGGACCTCTTAACATCACTAGAGTCTTGGTTAGAATTAAAATGTGTTATCTTCTCTTATATTTAGGGGCCTTGTATGTCTGCCTAGCTTCACTGTGAATAGGAGTAACTCTTCTGCAAGTTCTTAGGTATTCTGCTTTGTTTCCTTAATTCCCATTCAGCCAGGCTTAACCCTAGAGGGTTCCTAGAATGTCCCATGATCAAAGAAACAGTGACATTTAAAGTATAGCCATGTACACCCGTGGCAGATTCATGTTGATGTATGGCAAAACCAATACAGTATTGTAAAGTAAAATAAAGTTAAAAAAAGAAAAAAACTAAGCTTGGAAAAAAAATTAAAAAATAAAAAAAAAATTATAAAGTATAGCCATCTAGATTAAGGACACATTATCATTTAGATATCTAAGTTTTCTTAAATCTCTTTGTCTCTTTGGATCTGTTTTCTCTGTATAACTTCAGTTCTGTCATTTTTAGTTGAATATTAGCTTCCTTGACATATAACATAGAAGTAAAAACAATTGAGAAGTTCTGAAAGCTTTCTTTTTTCATTTTCTTCCAATATTATACCATCAGTCTTTAACAATTAAATTAAACCTCAGTATTTTGTGTTTTAATCTGGTTGACACTATTATTATAGGTATGGCCCACTCTCTTTTAATCACCACGATTAAATGTCCTCTTCTAAATCTTTTTACATGCCTTTTAAATTCATTTATTAAAAAAAAATATCTCTGGTATCCTTCAATCTGCCAGCTCCTTTCTAAGTGCCACTGATATGTTCATGAACAAAACAAAGGGCAAAGATCTGGGTTTTGTTGCCTACATCCTGATATGAGGAGAAAGAAAATCAGCAAACAAATATAAATATAATGTCAGGTGGTGAAAATGTTATAATAAAAAATTAAGATGGTGCAAGAGCATTAATGAACAGGATAATGAAGGAAGGCCTCTCAAGGTTCCATTTGAGCACAGTGGAAGGGAAGAACCAAGCCGTAAGACATCTGCAAGGAGAGTTTCGTAGGTAGAAGGAATAATTAGGGCAAAGCCTTGAGGTGGAACCATGTTCGGCTTTGTTCACCACAATGAATGAAAGTAGTCTGGCAGGTGAAATAAAATGACACTAAAAAAACAGAATATAAATACAGCAAAAAATAGAAAAAAGAAAAAGAGACAGATGGGACAGATTGAAAACAAATAGCAAGATGGAAGATGCAAATCAACCACATCAATAATTACATTAAATACATATGGTCTAAGCCAATTAAAAAGCAGAGATTATCAGTCTGGTTAAAAAATAAAGACAACTGTGTGTCATGTAGAAAAAAACAGAAGTCTCAAGAATCTTAAATAAAGATTCAGAGAAATCAAAAGCAATAGAATAGCAAAAGATATGTCACGTAATCACTAACCATAAGAAACCAAGTATGGCTTTACTAGTATCGGACAAAAGAGACTTCAAGACAAGAAGCATTACCAGATATAAAGAGGAACATTTTATAACCTTAAAAGTGTAAATTCATCTGAAAGACATAAAAGTCATTTTTATTGTGGGAGAATATACATAAGATTTACCATTTATCCACTTTCAGGTGTACAGTTCATGACATTAAATACATTCACAGTGTTGTCCAACCTTGGCCACCATTCATCTCCAGAACATCATCATCTTCCCAGATAGAAATTCTATACTCATTAAATAATAACTTTCCATTTCCCCTTGCCCCAAACCCTTCACTACCACCATTCTATTTTATATCTCTATAAACTTGACTATACTTTAAGTACCTTATACAAGCGAAATCATATGATATTTGTCCTTCTGTGTCTGGCCTATTTCACTTTGCACATCTTCAGGGTCCATTCATGTTGTGAAATGTGTCAAAATTTTCTTCCTTTTTAAAGCTAAACATTATTTCATTGCATGTATACACCACATTTCATTTATCCATCTATCTGTCAAGGGACATTTTGGTTGTTTCCACTTTCAGGCTATTGTGAATAATGCTGTTACAAATATGATCATACAAATATCTATTCAATTCCCTGCTTTCAAATCTTTTGGGCATATACCCAAAAATGGAATTGCTGGAGGATATAGAAATTCTATGTTTATTTTTTGAGGGACCAGCCATACAGTGGCTGCACCATTTTACACTTCCATCGGCAATACACAAGAGTCCCAATTTCTCCACATCCTCATCAATACTTGTTATTTTCTGTTCTTTTTTAAATAAGTATTAACTATCCTAATGGATGTAAAGTATCTCATTGTGGTTTTAATAGCATTCTCTAAAGATTAGTGATATAGAACAGATTTAATCCTTGTTGGTCATCTGTATATCTTCTTTTGAGAAATGCTATTTAGTTCCTTTGCCCATTTTTTTTTTAGTTGGAATTGTTCTTTTTTATTGTTGAGTTGTAGGAGTGCTCTATATACTCTATATTAATCCTTTATTAGGTATATAATTTGCAAATATCTTCTTTTATTCCATTGGTTTTTATTCTTTTGAGGTCCTTCAATGCACATGTAATAATCTTAATGAGTTTCAAAATACAGGAAGAAAAAAACTGACTGAATTAAAAGAATAAACTAAAATCTATAATCACAGTTGATTCCTTTGACATTCCTCTCTCAGAAACTGATGGAAACACTAGACAAAATATCTTTCAAGATAAAGATTTGAATAACAAAGTTGACTTAATTGACATTTATTTTTAATTTTAGTAACACATGCAGAGTACATCATGAGAAATGCTGCGCTGTAAGAAGCATAACCTGGAATCAAGATTGCCAGAAGAAATATCAATAACCTCAGCTATGCAGATGACACCACCCTTATGGCAGAAAGTGAAGAGGAACTAAAAAGCCTCTTGATGAAAGTGGAAGAGGAGAGTGAAAAAGTTGGCTTAAAACTCAACATTCAGAAAACAAAGATCATGGCATCTGGTCCCATCATTTCATGGGAAATAGATGGGGAAACAGTGGAAACAGTGTCAGACTTTAATTTGGGGGGCTCCAAAATCACTGCAGATGGTGACTGCAACCATGAAATTAAAAGACACTTACTCTTTGGAAGAAAAGTTATGACCAATCTAGATAGTATATTAAAAAACAGAAACATTACTTTGCCAACAAAGGTCGGTCTAGTCAAGGCTATGGTTTTTCCAGTGGTCATGTATGGATGTGAGAGTTAGACTGTAAAGAAGGCTGAACGCCAAAGAATTGATGCTTTTGAACTGTGGTGTTGGAAAAGACTCTGGAGAGTCCCTTGGACTGCAAGGAGATCCAACCAGTCCATTCTGAAGGAGATCGGCCCTGGGATTTCTTTGGAGGGAATGATGCTAAAGCTGAAACTCCAATACTTTGGCCACCTCATGCAAAGAGTTGACTCATTGGAAAAGACTCTGATACTGGGAGGGATTGGGGGCAGGAGAAGGGGATGACAGAGGATGAGATGGCTGGATGGCATCACGGACTCGATGAACGTGAGTCTGAGTGAACTCTGGGAGTTGGTGATGGACAGGGAGGCCTGACGTGCTGTGATTCATGGGGTCGCAAAGAGTCGGACAAAACTGAGCAACTGAACTGAACTGAACACATTTCTAAATAACCCATTGACCAAGAATAAATCAGTTTTAATTTAATTGAATAGCAATAAAAATACAACCTGATAAAATTTGTGTGATGCAACTAAAGCAGTGTTTAGTTAGGAAATTTATGCATTTAAACATATATGTTAGGAAGGGAAGAATGTGTAAAAGTAATGATCTAAATTTCTACATTAAGAATCTAGAAAAAGAAGAGCAAATGAAAACAAAAGTAAGTAGGGGGAAGAAAATGAAAATATTGGGGCAGAAAACAAAGAAATAGAAAACAAACATCAGGGAAAGTCATCAAAATCAGAAGACAATTGCTTGAGAAGAATAAAAATAATGATAAAGTTCTAGTGGGCAGAACAAGAGATCAAGACAGGAAGTATATTTCTGGCTTAGATACAGAGAGTTACAAGACACTATCACTCTCATCATAATAACCAAGACAAGGTAGATCAGATAAACTATAAAATAATAGGTTTATAAGACCAATCAAAATACTGAGCACAGAAAGAACCCCAAGTAACCCAAACACCAGAAATTGAGGAGCCATATTATGTAGGAAAAGAAAAACCTCCAGATGTTCTCATCCCAGGCAGAAATGTGAAAAAGCTACCACAGGAAGTATTAGGATACAAGGTAATAAATAAAAGCAATTGTATTTTTATATCCTATCATCAAAAACTTATAAGTCCTCCACTTAAAAAGCATCCAAAATATATAATATTTTTGAATACATCTAACAAAAAACTCAAGACATGTATATTGAAATTCAAATCATTCTGTGAAATAATGAAGAATTCTTATGTAAATGGATAGAGATAAATCATATTCAGAGGTTAGAAGACTAAATAATGCTAAGATGTTAATTTTACACAAATTAGTATAACATCAATGTAATTCCAATAAAAACTCTATAGAATTTTGTAAAAAAATAACGAATATGTCATAAAATTATATGATTCTATAAATGACTTAAAACAGTCAAACATTTTTTTAAAGCACAATAAAACTATATTGATACCACTATTTGACTTCAAGACTTTAATATAAAGCTACCATGATTATGTGGTATAAATGTAGTGTTAGAGTAATGATGACAAAATAATCTGTGTAAAGAAAAAAGTGAGGGTGTATAAATGATCAAAGATATTTTTGACTAAAGTATAATATCATGACAATTCAATGAGGAAAGGAAAATATTTTCAACAAACAGAACTGAAACAACAGGACATCCTTATGGAAAAGCAAATAAACTTCACCCCCTATCTCACTCAATATACAAAAACTAATTTGAGATGTAAACTAAACGTAAAAACTAAACTTGTAAAACTTGGAGAAGAAAAGATAAAGAATATTTTAATCACCTGTGGTATGCAAAGATTTCTTAATAAGGTACCAAAAATCATTAACCATAAAAGAAAATATTGAGTAGACATCATCAATATTGAAGACTCGCCCTTGACAAAATATACCATTTAAGCAAATAAAAAGGTAGATCAGTGGACTGCAAGGAACTCCTATAGTGTATACAGTGAACAAAGGATTTGTACACGGAGTATAAAAGAAACTACTACAATCAATAATAAAAAGAAAAATGAAACAATATTTTCAAATGGACAAAAGATTGAACAGACAATTTATAAAAAAAGATACACAAATGACCAATAAGCACACAAAAAGTTCTCATCAGAGAAACGCAAATTTAAACCAGAATGTGGTACCACCTTACACACACTTTTTTAAAATGGCTTAAATTAAAATACTGACAAAGTCATATTTCGGTCAGAATGTGCAGCAACTGGAGCTCTCATATACTGCTGTCAGGAGTATAAAAATGCTACAACCACTTTCAAAACTAGCAGTTTCTTATACAGTGAAACATTTACTCTGATTACCTAGAAGTTCCTATTCTAGATATTTACCTAATAGAAATAATGAATATGCCAAGACAAACACGTATATAAGAATGTTTGTAGGGACCTTACTCATATTAGCCAAAAAATGGAAATAATGAAAAATCTCATCAAGAAAATACAGTAAAAACAACAAACAGCCATGGTATTTTCATACCATGGGTTAATATTCAGCAGTAACAAAAAAGAATGGATTACTGATACAAGCAACAATTGGATGAATTTCAAATGTCTTATGTTGAGCCAAAAAAAGCTGAACACATGCTTTATTATTCCATGAAATCTAGAACTGACAGAACAAATATGGCTATGAAAAATAAGAATGGTGATTGCCTATTGGGTTGGGGAATATTCACACACACACACACACACACACACACACACACATATATATATATATATATACATATCAATAAGAAAAAAAAGTGAGAGTTAGAAAGAGGGAGAGAGAGAAATAAAGGGGATGAGAAACAGAATATTAAAAGAGAATTTGAGATACCAAGTAGGAATAACTCTTTTCAGAAGTTCTGCTATAAAAAAGACTCAGAAAAAAAATGGAGCAGGAAGGGAATATGGGATCTAAGTAATGCTGTTTTTATGAAGTCAGGTGATATTTCAGCACTTTTGTACCATGATTCAGAAAAGGAGTACATGAAAATGCAGGGAAAGAAGACCCAAACATAAAAGTGGCATTCTTAAGAAGGTGGGATGAGGTGGATTCAGCATTAAGTGCAGGGGCTCTTCTGAAAGGTTTATGAGCAATCATCCTGATCTCTTTAAACACCCAAATTAAAAGAGATAGTGCATTTAAAACGTTTAATACAGTGCTGGCAGATACTCAACTGCCACACACACACACACACACACACACACACACACAATCTACTATCACTCCTCTTTTTTCTTTTGGGTGATTTCACAATTTACACGTCTTCCAGCATACTAATAAAGAAAAGTTTGTCACTAAGGAAGGATGATGAATTTGGGTTAAAGGATTGTCACAAAGGGTTTTCAAAACACAAACACTGCATAGAGAGGAAATGTAGAAACTTCTTGGTCCAATGCAGGTTCAAGAGCTGAATTAAGGTTACAGCAAAATAACTGGTAATCACTCTTTTCTCATTTTGAACTCCAACTCTTCCATTAATGTTACAAATATCCTAAACTGCCTGTGATTTCTGTAAGCCTCACTGGTTTAGAATTAATATCACTATAGCTCCATTCTCACCACTTAGGACTATCTCTCACACACACATGCACACAGCCTGTGTTCAACATTCACAAATACCCACAGCTTGAGATTAATAGTCAGGAATTAGGAGGGCAGAAACCTTCGATAAAAGCCACATGTGAAGGCCAAAGTGGATTTTTAATACTGAGGACAACAAGCATTAACTAATTTTTCCTACTGGAGTGCATTGTCCTTTAGTCTCTATTTCTGTTCCTAATTGTTCCTGCAGGTAGTAGGTTAACATGGAACGTACTTAGAGAAGGAAGCAATTGAATATGGCATAGACACTGAAAGAAAGGGCTCAATAAAAGAGCAGCATGCGCTCTAATCTGGCCTTTTACAACATCCACTATCAAAGAGCTTTGGGGGTTTAAGGGGATTAGATACCATAACCCATCTGTCAGGTCATTATGTAAGGAAATGCTCCTGCTGTTTTCAAGGGAAGATGCCCTACTGTATATTATTACCATTAAGCGTTTACAGAGTACTATAGGCTTGCGAAACACTTTCAAGGCATTTTTATTTGCTGTTCCTCACAAAATGCTGTCAACTCCAAAAATTACAAACAAATGACGAAACTGAGGTTCAGGAGGATGATGGCAAAAGTCTCGGTCACCCAGGGAGTATAACAGGAGCTGCAAGGGGAACTTGGAGCCATGAGAAAAGGCAATACTTCCTGTCTCCCTCTACCTGAAAATATGCCAATGGGTTTATTTATTTTTGCTTGCTTGTTTCCTTTTTTTAAGCCAAGACCTTTTCTCCTGTGTTTTCCTGCCATCTTATGCATTATTTCATAACAAATACTTACGGGTTATTTTCAGTAGACATAAGATGTATCTAACAACAGCTGTACATCAGTGATTGACATTGTTCCATATGGGAGGAGAAGCAGGATGCATTCAAGCATGAGCATGTGTAAAGATGGCCTGATATATCATAGCTATCATTTATAAAACTGGAGATCCCAAATCTAAGGCATAATGAGTCAAAAGTGAAATACTACATGTCCATTCATCCATATTGCTCATAATTTACTAGAAAAAAAAATTTAGTTTTCCAGTAAACCTTAAGGAAGCTACTTATTATACACGGAAAAAATATAAAGATGCCTGCTGGAAAATAGCCAAGCTATCTAATATGGGCTTCCTAGAGAGCTGTAACGTGTCACAATAATGTGGGTGCAGTTACCTGACAATGTTTGTTTTTCTGAGATTCTCCTCTGCTTTTTAAAACAGAATTATGGGAGTCATTTTTGTGAATTTTGCAATTGAAAGATTGCAGTTTTTCTTTGAAAAGGAATTAATTCCTATTTAAAATAAAAGAATGAATAGGATTTATATATTTAGATCTTAATGTTCTAAAATATATTTCTCAATTGTGCCACATTTTGAAGATACTGATCAAACTGGAAGACAAACTGAAACTGTTTTGTATCTTCTAAAAGTTATGTCTTCCCCCCATTGAGAAGCGGGGGCATCATGTATTCTTGAGCTAAAAATGATTACCAATATTAACTTAGCTATTATCTACTAAGCACCTATCATATGCTAGATACAATCCCTTACCTAAGGAGTTCACAGCCTGATCAAAGAGATGAGATATATTCATATATATCTTTACTGCATGGTAAAAAGTGATGGTTCCATCTGTGAATTATTCTGGAGCTTGAGGGAAGGTAAAGCTTCATGGCATTATCATCTCATTCACTGGCGGAGGCAAGAAGAGGCATGTGGGTAAGCTTTACATGATAAATTTCAATTGAGATGGTCCTCCAAGGATGGGCAGACGGGGAAGTAGGATGCGGGACATTCCAGAAGAAGGCAATGAGGCAGAGAAGGTAAAGGGGCAGAGAAGGGACGTCAATGGAGCACTAACAGTAGCTGGTAGATGTTCAGAGTAACTAGGCGGTTAGACAGGATCAGAGCTGCTAGTAAAGCGAAGTAGGAGAGAAGACAAAGGCAGACCAATCAGTGCCGTTGTTCCCAAATTTGGCTAGTCTTCAGTTTTAAGAAATTCTAACTCAGGTGGCTCAGGGTACAGCCTTTGAATCTATAGCTATAATAATCCACAGGGGATCTGATACACGGCCAAGTTGGGAACCACTGCTTTCAATTTCTTCTCACTCAATTTGCCTCTTCTTTTCATACCCATCCTCATTGTCCACCTCATGTCCTCGCTACTCCTCACCTAGATGACAGCAATACCTTCTGCCTCACTTTCATGGTATTGCTGGAATCATGTTCCTAAATTGTATGTATACTCCTCACCACCCTACGTAACACCACTGATGACTTCCTGCTGCCTATTAAACAAAAGACATGGTATGTACTTGGTTAGCTAAAAGCAGACCTCTAGAAGACTCTTGAGAGTCCCTTGGACTGCAAGGAGATCCAACCAGTCCATTCTGAAGGAGATCAGCCCTGGGATTTCTTTGGAGGGAATGATGCTAAAGCTGAAGCTCCAGTACTTTGGCCACCTCATGCGAAGAGTTGACTCATTGGAAAAGACCCTGATGCTGGGAGGGATTGGGGGCAGGAGGAAAAGGGGACGACAGAAGGATGAGATGGCTGGATGGCATCACCGACTCGATGGACGTGAATCTGAGTGAATTCTGGGAGTCGGTGATGGACAGGGAGGCCTGGCGTGCTGTGGTTCATGGGGTCACAAAGAGTTGGACATGACTGAGCGACTGAACTGAACTGAACAGAATCCACCTTTTACCTGCTTCCAACACAAATGTGCACACACATACACTCACTCCACCCACAGATCCCCCCACATACACGCATACACACATACCCACGCATACACACATACCCACCCACACATCCTCCCAACATTTCCTAAAGGCCATTCAGCCTCTGTTGCAATGTCCTGTGCTCCCTTCTCTCCCGGAAGACATACTAATATTTTGTTCCTGGGAATCTGTTCTAAAGGAATAATGTAAAATGGTAAACTGTCTCTCTTTAGCCCCATCTCTGTCTTCCCACGGCCCTCTCTGGCTCCAGCTGTAAAGAACTACTGGCATTCTCATTGTCTTTTGTGGTCTCCCTCTTCTTGATGCCTTCCTGCTGGCTGATTTTCCCCCTTTCTTTTCACGTCTCTGTATTTCATCCTTAAAGACCAATTCTGATGCCCCTCCCCTGGTGAGTCTTCTCCATTCCGCTAAGTAGGTTGCTCTTCCCCTCACCAGACTTCCTAGCAGCTGGGCTGTGTCTCCACTATCTCACTCACCACATTGCATTGCAACGATTTACTCACAAGTCCGTCACTCTCTCAACCATGAGGGCCCAGAGAACTAGTAATATTTCTTTCTAGGTAGGTGCTTTATCAGAGGCCTTCCTACACTTGTGAATAAATCAACAAATGGTTCAATTCAGAAGCAGTAAAGTCTTAAACCAGAGGAGTTTTGAGGGCCGTTGCACAGGTAAATTTATAGGCTTGCTGCCTGTTAAACAGGAATGATGAAGCTGTGAAAGTGTCAAAGACAAGGTCAAGCCTAGGTGATGGTGAGGATGATCTTGCAAAAGAAATAGAAAACATAGGATGAACAGGAGAGTAAACGAAAAATGTCAATGAATTCAGGCTGGGGCTTGAAGAAAACAAGGAGGAGAGTCAGTGTTCCACGCTCAGATGCACTAGGCATGGATGTGAGCTGCTGCATCTCTCTCTGCCCACGTGAGCTGAGGCATCTGTCTCTCCACGCTCTGCCTGGGATCCTCCATCTTTTGACTCTCACATTTGGGATGTAGTGTGGGTTGCTATTAGTCATTTTATGACTACATGAGAATCGATAGATGTGTAACCAGTCTATTGAAAGGGTTGAACATAATGAGTACAAACAGGAAGCAGCTGTATTTTTCCTCCTACCACTGCCTTTCAACATGTCAGATTCCCCTCTCCCTACCTGAATGACTTTTCAAGCAGCTCGGGTAACTTTCCAGTCATTTTCAGTATATATATGTATATAAAAATTAGTCCAATTTCAGTAGTTATGACTCACTTCCAGGTAATAAAAGGTTCTGTTAAATGTGAAACTTTAATCTCACATCTCATTCAAAACTTCCCTTCTCTTCCTAGCATGATCAGACCCAACCTGAGTTCAGGATCCTATAATAGAAAAGCTGGACATAATCTGTTCTTCTCCTTTCTCTCCTACCATCTACTGTGGCTTTTCTAGAATTAGAGCAGGGAGAGATATGTCCCAAAAAAGGGACAAAATATTGTTATCTAGGCAGTGTTGCTTATAGTTCTGTACTGGCTGTCCCTAATGCTTTATATGCTATCTGTATATTCACATGTCAGCTTTTTTGCTGGGGTCATTTGTGGGTACTTCAGACTTCCAGGCTGATATGGGCACTCTCCACTTAATTTCCTATGATTCACACATACATACACACACACACACGTGTCCCATCTAAGCACCTGGATCCTGATGACATGGAGAACCTGCTCTATGAAAAACACTGATTTGTGTGACACTGACTGATAGGAGTAGAGGCCTGCCTTAATGCTGCCACTTCTCCCTTCACAGGGGCTCTGTAAGCCCCACAAAAATCTTGATGAACCATCACTCAATAATGAATAGTCTTTTTTTGTCTCTAAGAGATCAGTATTGTTATAACGTGAGAAGAGAGAGAGAAGAGAAACAGTCAGTCCTCAGTTTTAAAATTTTAAAGATTTGTGAAACTGATAACAGAAATCAAATTGTGAATGACAAAGCTCTTCCTCACAAGAACCAGACTTTTTTTTTTTGCAAGAAAGAGATTTTTTTTTTTTAATTCAAAAGCACGGTTTGGGGAATTGGGTAAGAAATAAAAAGGCAAAGCACTGAAAGAACTTGGGACATAAAGTTTATGCCATAAACACTAATTAGAAAGACCAAAAGTGAGTCAGGTTACTGCACTCCAGAGGAGATAAAGATTCGGGGGCTGGAAGAGGAAAGACAATAATGAAAGAGGATATAACTAAGGAAAGAGGTCCCTGAGGCTCAAGACAGAGACTTGAGCCTAGAGGAAAAACAAAATGCACCCTGAAATTGCCCAGTGTTTGCCAGAGCAAAAGGTACATGTTATCAACACCATGAGATGAAACTGCTCAGCCGTGTCCAACTCTTTGCAACCCCATCGACTGTAGCCTGCCAGGCTCCTCAGTCCGTGAAATTTTCCAGACAAGAATACTGGAGTGGGTTGCCATTTCCTTTGAGGCATAGAAAACAGTCTCTTGTCCCATGTCCATCCTAAGAGCATCCAGTGGACCACTACACATCATTGATGCTAAGAAATCCTATTGGCTGTTCTTTTATTACATCCAGGAATTTACTATTCACTGCAGTCTGCTTATCACCTGATTATCATGCCTATCTGTTCAGCCCTATCTGAATCATCCTTTATAGACAATCCACCTCCTCCCACTGATGCTCTGGAAGCTCAGGTCACTTGAGAGTCTCCAACAGAGTGCACTGGAGTCTTAGTGTGGTGATATGAGAGTAGCAGGAGAGGCTGCCTGCCCCCAGCTTCTGTACGTGGGTTGTATTGAATGTTACTCTCACCCAATCCCCTTAGTAGCCTCCGTGCTAAAACACCATCGTTATCATTGCTTCTCTTAGAATAAGGTCTAAACATATCAAGGTTTACCTAGGGGAAAAAACATAACAACAATAAAACCTGACAACCTAAAAAAACCCAGAATACTGCAAGGTAGGTTTCCATCTTACCACAGGTTGTCACACTAGCTATTGTGACAACTTTCACAACTAAACTATGTGGGGAAATCTGGATAGTGGCCCTTCAAAGTACTTTCTCCCAAGGTCTCAAATATGAACAGTAGTATAACAAGACTTCTTTATTATTTTCTAAAAACTCTAAGTATGTCAGATAAGTTTCTTATCAAAAACTTGATAAGAGAAGAAGGAGGTTATGCAGAGGTAGTATAACTATGAGTATTCTAAATCAAATCAATACACGTACTTCAAGAGGCTCTATACTGAATTCAGTAATAATCAGTTTTCAAAATTAAATCCCTAAAATTTATCAGGTCATAAAAAGTGTTCATAGTATATTCCACGTTTCTCTAGATATTCACAAGCAAATATCTCATTTCACTCAGAAACTTTTTCGAGATCTTTTGAAATCTATTTGTATTGACCATTTCAGAATCTGTCAGTGTTGACCTCAACAATTATAAGTCACAATTCTTTCCATTGCTTTCCAACTCAATAAGCTAAAACATAATGAAAGAACCTTCAATATTCAATAAACCTCTTACAGCTCTTGGATGAGTGACTACAGTTTATATATTCTATTCATACCTATAGTTGCAAAGTATCTTTGAAGGCTACAGGGTGAGATATTGCTCAATAAAAATTTTTTTCTTCTTCTTTTTTTAACATTTTAACAAACATTTACTAAGAACTTACTTTGGTGTGCTAGGAACTGAAGACACAAAGATAAACGAGAAACAAGCCTTGCCTTTAGGGAGTTCATAATCTCTTTGTGTATTTATATAGTGTTCTCTTCTGTTCAATTTATCTAGATACATGGGGTGTGCCTGTTAAACTTTGCATTCATACTTGTGTTGCTGGGTTTGAGGTGAAATCTGATTCTCCCTCCCTCTCTTGGCGGCTGTCCACATGATTGTCAGAGGTTTATTTCTTTTTCTGTTCCTCTCCCGTCCTTCACCTCAAACTTCTTTATATTTCTTTTTCTTTACTTAGTGAGTAAAGTGAAAGTATATTTTATTTTATTGTTGTTAAATTTGTTAAATTTTTGTGTTCTCTAATCGCAAATCTTAATTTTTATGCTTAAAATGTCTCTTTACTACTTAGGTAGCCCTTAGGTGGGGGGCTTCCCTGGTAGCTCAGCCGGTGAAGAATCCACCTGCAATGCAGGGGACCCCGTTTCTATCCCTTGGTTAGAAAGATCCCCTGGAGAAGGGATATGCTACTCACTCCAATACTCTTGGGCTTCCCGGTGGCTCAGGTGGTAAAGAATCTGCCTGCAATGTGGCAGACCTGTGTTTGATCCCTGGGTTGGGAAGATCCTCTGGAAAAGGGAAAGGCTATCCACTCTCCAGTATTCTGGCCTGGAGAATTCCATGGACAGAGGAGCCTGGCAGGCTACAGTCCATGCAGTTACAAAGGGTCAGACACAACTGAGCAACTAAGCACAGCACAGCACAGCCCTTAGATAAATTTCTCCCTATACAAGTCAGTAGAACTCAACAGAAAAGCAGGTTTGCTACCCTCTGAGTTAACACCTTTGACGTTGTTTTCATATTTAGATGCTTGGATTATATCCTTAAAATAATTTCTTATGAAACATAATGATAATAATAAAAACTCATAAATAATAGAGGATGATTACATTCATTTCTCATTTCTACCCATTGTCTGATAACAAATTTCTTACTCTATGATTTTCATTAGACTTAACCTCATTTCTTTCATGTTCTTAGTATGTGGGCCAGAATAAAGGTATTTAATTTGAGAGCAGTAAGAATGCCTGTAAAAGAAATCAGGAAATGTACAGATTTTGAGCAAGAAGAAAAATACTGTCATACCTAGAAAATAACATAAGAATAAACCTGGCTCAATCACCATTTCGCTATATTTCATGCCTTTACATAATTAACTGCCACATGCAAAATGAGATCAAGTTTACATGTACATTAATTACACCCTATCTTGTGAAACTCCAAATTTCAAAAATTTAGATTATGCACCTTATTCATTCTTATTAGGGGACTGTTTATTATGAAGCTTTACCCTAGTCTTAGGTCCAGAGTACGGATGGCATATATTATCAACTGGTTTCTCTTGAAAACTTCGCCTCCTCGGATCCACTTTATGCACTCCTGGCCACAACTGTAAACTGCTGCAGCTCCCTGTCTCTCTAACGCTGCACAACAAGCATGTCTGACTTCTCTCTGTGGGGACCTTCGATCCATTGTTCTGACAGCTGCCTTCTCTCTATGTTGTGTGATGGGAGAAGTTGAAAGCTCTTTGGTCACATGTCTGCGTTTGGATTTTAAACTGAAAATGGATTGTACCACTTCACCACGCCCAGTGCATCTGTGTAGCTCCAGTTCTCTCGGCTCTCCTCGCCCAACAGTCCTTACTAGCTTCATGCTCAGTTCACACCATGAGACTAAAATGATTCAATTCAGTTGAAATATTTGGAATATATACTTTATGCCACACAATCAGATAGGTATTTAGAGATACAAAATGAGTATTCAGGTTATGAGTCTTTCTACTCTATCTGCCTTCATTTCCAAAGTGAATTTATTCCAACACCATGGTTTTAAATATCTTCAACTTTGACCACCAAAATGACAGAGAAGTGGTTCACAGAGTAGACAGGAACCTTATTTTAATTAACTGTCACACAATTTACTAGGAATGTAGAGGTTTTGACTTTAGAAATGCATATAAGCCTTAACATAAAGGACAAAGGCAGTTAGTAACGAAGACATTAGGGGCAGGTGGAGATTTTGACAGATTTCAAGTAAAGGGAATAGCATTTTACAAAAGGCAAAGCAAGGAGATAACCAGCAGAGCCTCTTCCAAGAATTGCATGAAACAAATGCTACAGATAAACAAAGAGGCTCAGAGAAGCTTAAGATAAAAAGAGGCTTAAAAACTCTTGTAAAAGGCTTAAGATGACAGAACAGGTATTAGATTTAGAATTAATACTCAGGTCTATCAGACTCCAGAGCCCACGCTCTCCATATTATTGCCCCAAACAGAATGAAATTCACTATCCTTATTACACATATGTAGCAATAGGATGTGTAAGAATCCCAGGGACGGTGGAGCCCGGTGGGCTGCCATCTATGGGATCGCACAGAGTCGGACACGACTGACGCGACTTAGCAGCAACAGCAGCAGCAGCAATAGGA
Source organism: Aepyceros melampus (assembly GCA_006408695.1). NCBI lineage: Eukaryota > Metazoa > Chordata > Mammalia > Artiodactyla > Bovidae > Aepyceros > Aepyceros melampus. The sequence goes on from SJXQ01001711.1 coordinate 293,776, forward strand.
TATGCCTTCTTAATTCCTTGAAGGTATTGTACTTCCCATAATATAGTCAATCGAATTTAAACCAGTTTCCTTTCCAACCACTCTACTGAAATAGCGCTTGTGAAGGTCAGAGAAGCCCCATGTTGTCTAAATCACCTCTCTGCTCATCTCACTCCCCATTGCCTATGCAACTTTCATCTCCTTGAAACAATTTCTCTTCTTGGCACCTATGACCCTTCTTATTTTGGTTTTCCTTAGACTTCAGTGGCTGCTCTTTTTCAGTCTCCCTTGTTATCTTATCTCCTGAACTACCTCTACTGCAGGAGTATTCAAGTTATGAGTCTTTCTTCTCTCTATTTGCCTTCATTTCCAAAGCGAATTTATTCCAACACCATGGTTTTAAATATCTCCAACTTTGACCACCAAAATGACAGAGAAGTGGCTCACAGAGTAGACTTTGAGCCAGACTTCCTGGATTGTAATCCTAGATCCACTTACTAAAGTAAGCTGGATTATCTTGGGTTAGTTGCTTAACCTTTGTCTGCCTCAGTTCTCTTATTTGAAAATGGATAGGAAAATAGTAGCTATTTTTATATACAATAATCTTCCTAATAATTCCACTTGAATACCAAATCTCACATGTTAAAAATAAATTCTATATTCTCCAGTCCCCCACAAACCTTTCCTCTTCATGTCAGTAAATGTCAATAAACCATACACTCAGGTGCTCAAGTCAAAACCATCTAAAACCATCCTTGATTCTTTCCCTTTACTGACTCCCAACACCAGCAAGTCTTCCTGCTCTACCCCCCAGATATTTTAGATTTCTCCTGTTTTCTTCATCTACATCTTCTCTTTCATCCTAATGAAAGCTACTAACGTTAGCAGCTTCCCAAATGTCCTTCCTATGTTCACTCTTTCCATCCTACAATGTCATCTACAAGCAGTAAGAATGATCTTTCTTTGAAGGTATACTAGCACCTCACTTTTCTGCTTAAAAGCATCCAGTGGCTTTTCATGGAACTTAATAATAAATATCCAGCCTCCACACCATGGCCTATATAGCCCATGTGACTAGTTCCTTTTTCTCCATTCTCATCTGCACTGCCCTCCCTGACCTTCACGGGTCAATCCCTGCCTCTTGTCACAGCCTTTCCTGTTCCTTAAACATACCTTGTACTTTTCAAGGACTTTGACTTTGGTGGGCTGTCCCTTCCACTAGCAGAGATATTTTACCTTGAATCTCCAGTACTTATCAGACTGCCTGGAACATAGTGTGTGTTCTATTAATAGTTTTTTGATTGATTGACTGATTGATGGGTCTGCAAGTCAAAAGTTTATTCTTTTAATTTGTATTTAAAATTCTTTAGGGGAATTTTCTATATAAAGAATTCTGAAGTAAAATATTTTTAAATGTGCAGAATAATTCCTAAGCTATAACTTTAAAATAGGGGTTTTGCACTTAATGTGTGTACGTGTATGTACATATATACACGATCTAGGGATATTTTTATGTATATGTTTTAAAAAGTAGATGACTCACTGAATACACGAAATTTGTTATATTCTGAGGTAACTGTGTGTAGTATAGAGTTGGTCCCAGAATGTTAAATATAATTACTGTTTTTGCAAAACTAAGTACGAAAGGACAAGAGCAGTACCAGACCTCAAGGGCACAGTGATGCAGGGCAATGCCTCCTTGTGGCATTAACATTCCTAACACATGCCTGTCAACAGTCCCAACAGCAAGCTACAGAAAGCATGCAAATATTTACACAGAATCCGTAAAATCCACAAGCTTCTTCCTACAAAGACTTCTAAAAGTAAGTCTTATATAAATAAATGCTTTGGGTGTATTTTTTTTCTGAATTTTCCTAAATTTAAAATCACATGAAAATAACTTTCCTAAAAGCATAGAACTGATGCATTTATTTGTAGCCATGACCTTTTTTTTTTTTTCCTTCTGCTTCTGCCCTCACCCTGGTAAATGCCCACCCCCCCCCCGCCCAGAGGTTGACAAGTATCTAAAGATCCATAAAACATGAATTTAATAAGTATAATAAATCATTTGTCACTGACATTTTTAAGATTTGGCCTTATCGAATTTTAACTGATAGGTTTTGCAGGTCCTCCTGCTGTTATATGGAAGCAATATAAGTTTAATATTTAGTTACTGCACCTAAAGACACTGTCTTACTCAAGTATGAAAACCTTAAGAGCAAATAGTGTCCTTAAAATATTTACGGCAAGACTTTAAGCCACAAAATCCAGCAAAATTTCCAATTAAAGTTAATCACAATTAATTCTTTGAAAGTTCCACTTTTTGGTCGTGTCAATTGTTTGCATTCAGAGTTGCCATTCCATTCAATAGTACTAAAATCTCCCTGAGGAAAATTTCCAGATATACCAGTTCTCTTAAAGTCAGATATTACACACCTTAATTATTTTCAAACAATATAAACATTAAAAATCCACCATTCACACATGTAAAACTCTTACAGTTTTACTTAATGTCATTAAATCAGATGGAGCAAATACATCCTGTTGAAAATTATTTCTGACAGGACAAACAATGTCAATATTCAGAAACTCAAACATGGATGATAAATGAAATCATAATGAAGAAACACATTGTGCATAGAAAATATCTGAAGGCTAAATATGATCTCTATAAAACTCATCAACTGCCATAACCCTAACTAATCACCGGACCTCATCCATCATGTTTAGAGGCAGATAAAGTAATAGATTCCTAAGTAAAGCACGGACATGATTCTACCACTTACAATGTAAAATGGCCACTTAGTGTATTTTTGTAAAATGTGCTTATGTTGCTCTCTCTTGGCGAAAAAGTGGTACTGTTCAAATTGATTGCCACTGATTTTTTAAAACTTTTTAAAAAGGTTTTCTTGTTAAGAGAAACAGTTTGTTTTGAAACAGCATTTTCAGTACCATTTGCACAAATTGAAGTGCTAATTGCTAACCTTAGAACAGCTAGGACTACTTTAAATAATTCTGAGTTTCTAAATTGACATGAATTAAAAGCCAGTTGGAGCACAGAAACATTTTCATTTATGGACTCCCAGGAAATTTCACTTTGTAATAAACAGAGTACCAAAGAAAATGAATAGGAGGGTACTAACTACTTAAGAAATTGTACTTTGAAAATCTGATTTACTGAAAGGTAAAAGTATTTGCTACTCCTAAGTGCTCTATCCATTTACACATTTGCAGAAACAAAATATGACCCATTTGAAAAGGAAACTAACTGTATAAGCACAAGTAGTAGCAAAAAGACCAATTGATTGGTATAAAAAACAAACAAAAAACTGTGATTACCAGTTTTAAAATCAGAGCCAGTGATCTGCTGGAACCAATTATTATTGCTATTGTTTAGTTGCTAAGTTGTGTCTGACACTTTTGTGACCCCGTGGATATTAGCCTGCCTGGCTCTTCCGTCCATGGTATTTCCGCAGCAAGAATACTGAGTTGCCATTTCCTTCTCCAAAGTATCTTCCCATCCCAAGGATCAAACCCATGTCTCCTGCATTGCAGGGGGATTCTTTAACACTGAGTCACCAGGGAAGCCCCAGAGCCAACTATTACCAACTTGCAAAAATTAACTGTGAACGTAATGTCGCAATTTCATGTTCACTGACATAATTTTGGTATTAGAAATCTGTCATGTGGAAGTATTTCCACTACAGAAACTGGCAAAGACTATAAATGAAGGTTCCATTTTTCTATGTGTGTATTTACCAGCATATCATTAGAATTGCTGCAGAGCATGCGAAAACCATCTTTTCCATTGGTCAATGACAGCTGATATATAATTAACAAGTTGACACAAAACAAAAATTTTCCTAATTGCAATGAGAATAAATACTGAATAAGGAACCTGTCAGGGTGAGTCTACCTACTAGACACTGTAAAAGTGAAAATAATGCCAAATTAAATTATAGAATCTTGAAATAACCAAGCATATTTTTTTCTCTCTTTAATTCACTTATAACTCAAGCAACATATAGTGTTTTATTATCAGAATAGAAACTTCACAATTACCATTTCCACATTTCAAATCTTCCAAATCAATAATCTTTTCAGAGAGGCACTCTAGTCATACTTTAACCTGCATTAGTCAAATAGAGCTCAGTAACCTTTGAGAAGGCAATGGCACCCCACTCCAGTATTCTTGCCTGGCAAATCCCATGGATGGAGGAGCTGGTAGGCTGCAGTCCATGGGGTCGCTAGGAGTCAGACACAACTGAGCAACTTTACTTTCACTTTTCACTTTCATGCATTGGAGAAGGAAATCAACCCACTCCAGTGTTCTCGCCTGGAGAATCCCAGGGACAGGGGAGCCTGATGGGCTGCCATCTATGAGGTCGCACAGAGTCAGACACGACTGAAGTGACTTAGCAGCAGCAGCAACCTTTCAGAAATTTAACTTACCAAAGTACTACACTCAACCAAAGTGAAAAAACATTTTATGTGCTTTTGAATTTTAAATGTGAAACGGAATAAAGTAGGTGTTCAATCATGTAAATGAAGACATCAAAGATACAGGTCAAAGTTTGTTTGACAAAGACTTAAAAATGGTGTTCCATCAGCCAAGCCCCTCATCTGCCTATTGAGTTCCTCATCTTTGGAAGGCAACACTCAGGGACTTTTTAGAGCTGTCCTTTCCCTTAGAAGACATATCCATAAGTTTAGAGAAATAACCTCAAGAACTTTTATGGTGTTTAAAACTGGAGAGCAGGACCTTCAGTCTATAAAGTTGTTGTTCTTTCATTGTTTAGCTTCTAAGTTGTGCTGGACTCTCTGTGACCCCATGGACAGTAGCCTGCCAGGCTCTTCTATCCATGGGATTTCCCAGGTAAAAATACTGGAGTGGGTTGCCATTTCCTTCTCCAGGGGATCTTCCCAACCCAGGGATCGAACCTGAGACCCCTGCAATGGCAGGCAGATTCTTTACCACTGAGCCACCAGGGAAGCCTGTCTATGGGATAAGAAAACTTAACTTCTGAAATACCAGTCTTCTGCAGCCCACAGATGTCAAAGGCAACGCAAGGAACTCACAGCGCATGGTCTAGTAGCCTGTGCCTGCATTAGGTACAGCTCACTGTGTAGGGAGGATTGTCAAGTGGAAGTTTGATTGATTATTATGATTCCAGTTCTGCCTCTGCCCCCAGCATCTGTTTGATGATATTATACCTCACGGTGACTATTTTATTGAAAAGAATAAATATTAATTAATTAATGATTACATATAAATAATGAAGAGACTAATTGAGCAATAGTTCAGTTAAGTAGCTCTAACAATGTCACTAAGAATGACAGCAGAGCTATGGAATTGATAAAGAGTACCGGAAACTGGGGACAGAAACACTGTCTTTTAAATTAATCTTTCCACGTATTTCCTCATAATGAAAACCAATAACAAAATCATATTTTAGATGAAAAGATTCTAGAGAAGATATAACCATTAAAGCAGCAAGAGTTGTCTCTCTATCATTTAAACTTCAGAATAGAATATCTAGTGATGTAAGATTGCTGCTGATGTTATTGACAGAAGAGGAGGAAGATCATCATATCAGTAACACAGAAAGAAAGAATTATCACACTACAAAGAACAATCAATGGGAATGCAATTTTCACTGTTACAAGTCATTAGGTTGAAGATATATGAGAATCAGCTTTAAATACAACATATAATCAGAATTTATTTTGGAACCATACAATAAAAATAACTTTTGAAACTGCATCAAATCAATAAGGTATTTACTTAATAAAATAAAAGCCTGACCTCCAAACACCTATTTTGAAGGTAATCTATCATAAGCAATGAAAATAAGACTTTATCTCTCTCTTTGATGACTTCAGAAATACAGACATCAATCTTCATAAACACCCTATCGACACTATCGTTATCATCCCCATTTTACAGATAAGGAAAATGAGAAACACTGTGTTAAGGAACTTACTCAAAGTCAGGCCATTAGGAGATGGTAGAGTTGGGATTCAAATACTGACAGTTCCACTCCTGAGTCCTGCCTCCTGGCAACTCTCATCATTCGGACTAAAATGAAACTGTAAAAAATCCAGGAATTCTTTCTGAAGAAAAATTTTATATTTTCCTCTTCCTACTATAAACTCCTATTTGTAATCTAGATATTAAACATCAATTCTGCTTTCTGTTAAGCAAAGTATTTATTGTACCTGGATGCCTCTAAGGGAATTCCATCGGGGAACAAGAGCTAAGCCCTACATTATAGAGATCTTCCATGCTAACAAAAATAGAATGCATTTCATAGAGTTCCTTACATATCTTTCTGTTACTTATCCTTATTACATTTCATTATAATTATTTGCATAGATGACTTTTCCTTGTACTGGAATTGCAGCTCATGAAAAGTGAGCATGCTGTCTTATTAATCGTTTGTTTATCTGGTATCTAGCATAGCTCCTGACATACAGCTGATACTTGATAGCTGTTTGTCAAAATGGAATTACATGTCACAGCAATGAAAGCAGGCTTGAAAGGAACAACTTCAGCCTGCATATTAAACACACAATCACTATTTACACTAAATTTTTCACAACAATGAAGAAAATGTAGATAAGCCCTTGATTTCTCTCCTTTATTCCTCATATAAAATAGGTCCAAAAGTCTGAAAGATTCCCCTGGGAAATTCTCTTGACTCTGGATCCACATACCTCAGCTGAGGCCCTGGTCCTAACTCCAGTCACAGTCATAACTACTTTCCACCAAACCCAGTCTTCCTCCTTCCCCCAGGCCAGCATAGCCAACTCCACAAATCACAGACCCATCTTCTTACTACTTGATTTTTTTTCATGCCCATTGTCTCTGCTGTGTAAAGGAGAAAATCCAAACTCTTAAGTGCAGCGTCTAAGGATTTTGCCATTTGGCCTCAGCTTACTTCTCTTCGCGCTTTCCTGATGACTCAGGCAATAAAGAATCTGCCTTCAGTGCAGGAGACCTGAGTTTGATCCCTGGGTTGAGAAGATCCCCTGGAGAAGGGAATGGCATCCCACTCAATTATTCTTGCCTGGAGAATCCCTTGGACAGAGGAGCCTGGCAGGCTATACAGTATTGGGGTCACAAAGGGTCAGACATGACTGAGCAACTCACACACACACATACACACACACACCTCTCTTCATTCACTCAATACCCCAAACCACATTGAGCTACACTGAATTTCTCAGCTCGGTGAGACTTGCCCTCTCACCTCTGATTCTCCCTGTGTCCAGAACTCTCTTTTTGCTGTTGAAGTCTAGCTCATATGTCAAGATCTAACTCCACTGCTCTCTTGTGACACTGTTCCCAGTTCTCCCACACAGGATGCACGTGGTTTCTGCTATTCTTACACACATAAAGCCCTCGCATCTTCCTTGTACCACCTGTCTGCATTAGTGCTACCTAGCAAAGACCTGTGCATCTCCCCACCTGGAATGTGAGCTCTGTATACCCCAGAGCTCCATTCAGCGGCAGTTGGCCCATAGTAGGAGAAGGCAATGGCACCCCACTCCAGTACTCTTGCCTGGAAAATCCCTTGGATGGAGGAGCCTGGTAGGCTGCTGTCCATGGCGTCGCCAAGAGTCGGACACGACTGAGTGACTTCGCTTTCACTTTTCACTTTCATGCATTGGAGAAGGAAATGGCAATCCACTCCGGTGTTCTTGCCTGGAGAATCCCAGGGATGGGGGAGCCTGGTGGGCTGCTGTCTATGCGGTTGCACAGAGTCGGACATGACTGAGCAGCAGCAGGCCTAGTAATGTTTGTAGTGCTAACAGCATTCATCAACCTCTGTTGAGCAAAACCAAGAGCAGCCCATGGTTTAGTCACTAAGTCATATCCGACTCTTGGGACCCCGTGAACTGAAGCCTGCCAGGCTCCTCAGTCCATGGGATTCTTCAGGCAAGAATACTGGAGTGGGTTGCCATCTCCTTCTCCAAGAGCAGCCCATCAGTTCAGTTCAGTTCATTCACTCAGTCGTGTCCAACTCCCTGCGACCCCATGAATCTCAGCACGCCAGGCCTCCCTGTCCATCACCATCTCCCGGAGTTCACTCAGACTCACTTCTATCCAGTCTGTGATGCCATCCAGCCATCTCATCCTCAGTCATCCCCTTCCTCCTGCCCTCAATCCCTCCCAGCATCAGACTCTTTTCCAATGAGTCAACTCTTCACATGAGGTGGCCAAAGTACTGGAGCTTCAGCTTTAGCATCATTCCTTCCAAAGAAACTCCAGGGTTGATCTCCTTCAGAATGGACTGGTTGGATCTCTTGCAGTCCAAGGGACTCTCAAGAGTCTTCTCCAACACCACAGTTCAAAAGCATCAACTCTTCGGCACTCAGCCGTCTTCACAGTCCAACTCTCACAGCTCATATAAAGCCTTTATTTATTATGATTTTTCTCTACACCTGTTTCAGAGAAGGCATGTGCATGGTAATTCTGTGATATTTATACTTAGTATTTCCAAAAAGCAAATACTTAATCCAACACCACAGTTCAAAAGCATCAACTCTTCGGCACTCAGCCGTCTTCACAGTCCAACTCTCACAGCTCATATAAAGCCTTTATTTATTATGATTTTTCTCTACACCTGTTTCAGAGAAGGCATGTGCATGGTAATTCTGTGATATTTATACTTAGTATTTCCAAAAAGCAAATACTTAAGTCTGTTCCTTATAGAAAACTCAATTTCCCCTTCTATTCAATGTTTCCAGAGATCTCAATGATTAGAGGATCTTTGGGGGAACTGAACAGCCACAATGTTTGCTTCTTCAAAACTGACCTGCTACACAAGAGGAGGAATGGGCTAGCCTGCAAAGCTGGAAATAGGTGGTGGGAGGACCTTGATCATGGTCCAGAGTGCCATGATCGGTTGGGGAGCTTGCAATCCTAAAATATCTCCACAGAATTGTGCTTCTCTGGGATGGTAGAGAAAGGCATCACATGGAAATAAAATAACAACAAAGAACATTTACTGGGGGCATGTACCTGGCTCAGAACCTTGCATAGATTAGACCAATTAGTTCCCTCCCAGCACTATAAGGGAAAGCCCTATGCTACTATGAAGAAACTGAGACTCATAGGCAAGGAAACCCAGGTCATCTGGTATCTGAGGACACTCTTTCAACCAGCATCTTACTTTACTGAGGATAACAATATCTAGGGATTTTGGTTTTGCTTGGTCTAAAATCCCTGTGTAAATAATTTTACCTTACTTGTGCTCTTGAGAGTGGATTTTGTGTGTACATTATAGGTGACTTTACAGAATGGATGAAGATGATCACCACTTGGTAACAAGTTTCCTTCATCCCATTCCTGTACATACTGACATCCTGATGACACCCCGACAGGCTCAGATCACAAGAAGAGTCTTCTGATCATCGGTGCGATTAGTTTTTTATACAATGAGAAAATGACAATGCGACATAGTTTAGTGCTTCCTATATTCCTTACACACACCAAAAAAAAACTCTCACATAGATAAAATCAGTATTTATTTTTAAGAAACGAAGACCCTGTCCCACACAGCAGAACCAGGATTGGAACACCACCATCTGTTTCTTGTTGCAATGATGTTCTCTTACGTAAGAAAAGTAATCAAGACAATAGATGAGAGAGAAGAAGCCAAGGAAGATGATAAAGCAGACTCCAACCTATATAAGGAGCTTCATTTTATTTTCCCAAACCTTGGGATTACTTGGAAAGGTGTTATGGTGCCATGGAGTTCTTTAAGAAATCTATAATCCCCTATTTAATGATGAAGTACCTAGGTCAGATGTGCAAACTGGTGTGAAAAATTCTAGTATGTATAAGATCAATATTAGAAATTTCAGCTCTAGAAGTGGGCTTCTCATGGTTTCTCACGATGCACATTCTCTGGAGATTCTGAGTACTCACAGAACTGAGAGAAGTGAAACCATTTACTTGCTACTCAGAGAAAATGGATATTGAGTGGACCAAAATGCTGGGAAAAAATATCAATCCAAAGTATAGATAATAATGCAGAAGTGGAATCTGCCTTTGCTCTTTCTATACATTTATGATAAGAACTTGATGTTTCAGTTAAAAAGTCAAACTAGACAATGATTACTTAGTATTTTTAGAGTGCGAATAATCACATGGGAATAAGTGGAACTAAGGAGATGAACTATAAAAAATTAAAAGTGGTCAGGAAAAAATTAAAAATATATATATATAAGTAATCTTTGACTGAGAAACCTGAGGCTAAAATAAAAAACCAAGCTAATTCTAAGGAATTTACTTATTCTTTATTTGTAGTAAATATTTCACAACAACAACACTATTGTTTCAGTTTGAAAGAGTCAAAAACATAACGGAATTAGCTAGGTTTGCTTTAAAAAAAATCCTTTCATTTTCTTCCACAAATTTGAGTTTTCCTTTGTACATGGTGTAGAACATTTGTTGGACAAATACCAATTTGAGTTAAAATGATAGGTTTTGATGATATACCTATTTTTATCCTAAGTGATTTTCTGAATTTACATAATTTAATGAAAATGAGGTATTATGTGAAATCGCATTTTCTTAGGTTTCAGGTTTGTATTCAGGTTATATAGTCTGTATATTTTCAC